>JAODLD010000044.1:10106787-10129481 GCA_026781065.1 Mormyrops boulengeri | reverse complement strand
CTCAGCGTTCGCTCTCGCGGGAAGTCTCCATCCCGTCCTGCCTCGTCCCTGTCTCAGCGTTCGCTCTCGCGGGAAGTTAGAAAAGTGGTAAAAACCTGTGGCGTGCAAACATTTTTCACTGGTAGTGTATGCTAGAGTAGGAATATCTGAGAAAAAAAGCTTTAAAATCCTTAAGCGTAGCAAGACCCTGTCTTTTCAAAGGCTTGTTAATACAGCTGTTCAGTTCCTTTGTGTTCCTGTCAGGCTTCTGTAACATGCTGCATTTGTAAGTTTTGCAAACTAACACATTTGGTCAGGAAATTTTTGGTTTATTTTGTTTTATTTTTAATTTTTTTTGCTGGGAAGAAAGCATTACTTTCAGCCGTCAAGGTCCACAATAACGCGGACGTCAGAAACATGGGCAGCAGGTGGAGGTGGCTTGGGCTGGGATGCCGTAAGCTGCTTACGCAGAGCCACGAAGCTTTGCACGTCTTTTTCAGTTTTTTTTTAAAGAAAGTCCTTCTGTGAATTTCTCTTGGATGAATGTTATATAACTTTAGCTGCTGCATTGACCTTGTACGCTTCTAAAAACAAAGTTCAAAAGCATCAGCACGCCATTGCAGTCATACCCAGATAACCCATGGAGAGAAACGTATACTTTTTTGTTTAGTCAAATTAATTAATTTTATTTTAATTATTAAACTCATATCCAGCACACGTTAGACAAGGCTAAGTACAAACTAGCCCCTGCTGATTATAGTTTTGTCATTTTTCATGGTTTCTAAAGCTATATTCTGATAATTCATCATAAAAATATTATTTGCAGTAGCTAATTTTTATTTTTAAAAAATCCTTATACATGTGGATACATTATACAACTGCTGTAATAATCTTGCTCCATGATACCTCTTAGCACTTAGATTTACAGCCATCTGGCTTCAAGTCCAACATGGTGCCTGCTGCCACTGGAAGTGCAGTAAGGACCATCCTGCAGTGAATTCCGCTGTTTAGGGAGCCTTTCGGATGACTTCCCAGTGCTGTGTTTTATTTTGACGGTGAGGAGAGCTTCTGACCCCCTGCCGTGTTTTTCAAAAATGTACCTAATCATGTTCAGTATCGCTCAGCGGCTTCTGAGGAGTCGGTTGCTTAGAGACAGGTGCTGGAAACTTGCAAAGGGGTTTGCCTTCATGGTGACGCTGTGGCGACGCTGTCCACTCCATTATCGTCAGCGCCTTGGGCATCTACTGTATAAGTGCCTATCAGTTCCCAGCCCAGGATGCTATTGTGAGAAGGTATATATGCTTTTTTTTAAATGCTGATGTATTTAAGAAATATTGAGAAAATATTGAAAACATTAGAAGAAACTAAATTATAACACAAGTATAATTTTATAGCAATTTTATAGTGAGGAATATGTATTAAAACTAACGGTAACACTTCACTTAGGGCCATGTTTTTAGTGATTTAAACACTTTCATAATGAATTATAATGCATTCATAAAGCATTACAAATATGGCTATAAATATTTATAAAAAGGCATACCACAATATAGCCATGTTTATTATGCATTATGAATGTCTTATGAAGGTCTCGTCTATAATGCACTATAGATGCCTTCGTAATGCATCATGATGGTGGGTATAACAGTTAAAGGATGCTTTGTACTGCATTACATGCTTTATGAATGCATTATTACTTGTAATGAATGTGTTTATAAATTACTAAAGACAAAACCTTAAGTGAAGTGTTACCAAACTAACTGTGTCAGTAAGCATGAATGATGGAATCTTATTGCGGTTCCATTTGTCAACTTCACTTATGTACGGCCAAGCCTAAGATTCGTACGTCCAGGAAACGTTCTCAAGCATCAGCATCTCTATTTAAGTCCTGTTAGAACATCTTAGTGAAGTTTAGCGAAAGAATATGAAAATTTAATATCACAATTATCATTATCCTCTTGTTATTGTTCAAATGTGCCGAAAAACGTTCAAAAGGTGATACACAAACTGAAAAAACTTCACTAAATCTTGTATTGATAACCACAAATAAAATTAGGAGCACTATGTACTTTTATTTGCATAAACATTAAAATAATACGGTAGCCCATAGCTTATGTAAACATACGAAAACCATGTTGAATGCGCATTAACAATAAAAATCTCCGATGCACTGGCGCTACCTTCCACCACGTTTTCACGGTCACTGTCTCAAAACCGCATTGCATTATGGTTAGGCCTTCCGACAGGACAAGTAACCCATGAAAGAGACACATGCACCCATTTCTCAATTTGCAAACATGTTTTTGTCCCCTAAAATCGTCTTGGAAGGTGATCACACTCTCATAAACCAGACGCTATTCCCTCTCAGCTTCTCTTTTGATGTCTTTTTTTTTTCCCCCAAGTTCTGTACATGCAGTCCTGGTAGAGATCAAAAATAGAAGCGATAGAAAACATGTCACCCTGCAGGTTATTAGTGTTGCCCTGTGCGGCTGCAGGAGAGCAGTCCCGGGATGAAATGGTCACGAAAGGTCTGAATTGTTCCTCTGGAATCCTGAACTGTTTTATGTCAAGGAGTTTTTCTCCACTCAGTGCTGTTTTCAACACACTCCAATGAAAATTGTCCCTTTGTTTGTGTATGATATATCTTATGTTTGTGTATATATATTTATTTTATATCTGGGCAAAAACAATTTCTCATATCTGACTGAAATGGAAGTCGTACTGCTGCTTCTAACTGTAATGAAATTTGATCAAATATTTTTGGGATGGCCTATCAGTCTTCACAAAGCGCTCCAACAGATCATTTTCCTCTTTCTGTCATCGTTTATTTTAGATATAGTGCATCCTTCTACTGCTGGACTTCCTGCGGCTAAAATTGCTCACGGCAGAGTTTCTTATGACATCTCGACTTCATTTCAGCAGGAGTTCAAATACGATATCATGGTTGGAATGGTGAAAGGGTCCTGCCAGAACTCAACGGTGATGAGGGAACTGCTCTGAAAATGTTTGGTCGTGTAGAGGACACAGCCAAACAGCATTTGGCCCTTGATCTGTTGTCAGGACCCTGCAACTTTCCATTATTTGTTTGCTAAATTTTTGAGAGGGTGAATATAACCTTTTTTGTTGACAAGGTCTGCAGTCTCCTTGTCTCCTAATGTTGATCCTGTGAGTAGCTGAAGACAATGACTTGTCAATAACCCGCTCTTGTTAGAAGGAACACACAGTTCTGTGTAAGACATGGACATTGCATGCCTCAGACAATCAGATAAACTCTCCGAAGAGAAACAGCAGCAAAATCCAACACCTTACATAAATGCAAAGCATAGATAAATCCTGCAGCCATTAGTATCGACCCACACAGGCTGTGAAAGGAAGGGGACATTCAGGTAAATCCTCGCTTCTGAAAGATTTTGTGGGAGATAATTAGTTCAACTGTTGTCCAAGTTTTAATGGTGTTTTGTTTTGGATTTAAAAAAGAGAGACTGATTTATGTAGGTTTGGCACCAGTTCTAACCTTATTTTAAAAAAAGGAATAATAAGCAAAAATGTAAAGCATCAGTAGGTAGGTGGGGGGGCGATGCTGGGGCTTAATTAATACCATTAGGGGGGCTGTAGTGTTACAGCAGCCAGACAGTACAGTGATTCAATAATAATAATAATAATAACAATAAAAATAATAAATAAATAAAGACCGGAACAGTTAAAGTTATCTGTTCACAGAGAAGTTATGATATATTACAATACTGTATGTGCATGCGTGCGTGCATGTGTGTGTGTGTGTGTGTGTGTGTGTGTGTGCGAGCAGGTATACCTTACCATATGGTGACACAATGTCCCCACAACGTGATGAGTACTCAAAACTCAATTTAATAAAAATCTTTGACTGCAATGAAAAAACTGAAAATACAAAAACTCCTGTATTTTGCTTGGCTACTTATTGTTATGGTCAAGGCTGGGTGGGGGTTAACATTGTCATAGTTAGGGTTTTCCCCATAGAAATAAATGAGCGGTCCCCGAAAAGATATGTTTACCCAACATGTGTGTGGATGTGTGTGTTTGTTTGTGTGTGTGTGTGTGTGTGTGTGCGTGTGTTTGCATGTGTGTGTGTGTGTGTATGTTTGTATGGAGAGAGAGAGGCAAAATTGCAAGAAAACCAGAAACAGAATCTGTAATGAGTGTGCGCTGCAGCAAAATATTGCAGTGATATGATTCACAGTCCATATCATGCAGACAACAGGATCTGCAACCTTAATCCCCCCACATGTCAACATATACTAGATAATCTTGGAAATGAACAATAAATAAAACTGCAGAGTCTGCTAAGTTTTGTTTTCCTATAGCAGAGTATTAGTATTAGTATAGAGCAGTTTCAGCATAACTTATTGATCTGCCCTGCTGACCATCGTGGTCCTTGCGATGTGACGGCTTCCTCTATACAGTATAACATGCGATGTCGATAGTAACATCACATGTCATGCAGGCCTGTCTCCCAAATCTTCCAGTTGATACTTCTCAGCATGAGGAGAATTTTCAGCAACAGGCTCATCCTACAGCAGTGTGAAGGAGAGCCGTTAAGGTCTTTCTTGCTCACCAGCATTATGCTGAACAATGCATTGTGTCTCGGGACAGTTCAGGACTTTATTGATTTTTAAAGTTGCCTTATTATCTGCTGTGACTGTGTCTAAACACTACCTGTAGCTGTTGTCCAGTGCAGCTTCAGTGCCCAGAAAGATGGCGCGATATTCTCCTTCAGAATCTGATACAGAACAGAATCCCACCAGTGGTTTTGTCAGTAATGGTGAAGAGTGTCTTTCAATTGTTTATCCTGAGTAGAGGCACGGGCGAGACTGTAGCTTGTCACAGAGCAGCCATATATAAATGTAAAAAAACATTCAAAATAATTAGCTTCCCCAAAGGATTAATTAAAGTATGTTTTATACATGAAAATATCTTGTTGTAAATTACAGTTTGTTTTAAGTTACAGGCTTCAGGCTTCAGTGCTCTTGTCTCTAAATAAAATATAATTCACTTTCTTTTGTCATTTCAGTTCTTAGAGGAACAGCTGTAAGGTGCATTTCAGTTCTTAGAGGAGCAGCTGTAAGATGCATTTCAGTTCTTAGAGGAGCAGCTGTAGGGTGCATTTCAGTCAGCAGGTTCTTAATGGCAAGCATTAAATGCACAGTGAATCCTTTTGTTTTTATTTGATGGACTGTATTTTCACTTTTTTTGCTAGTTGTTTAAAATTTCCTGACTTCAGCACATGCCAATAAGTGCAGTGTAATGTTATACCACGAAAATAAGAAAGAAGTTGATTTGTTTCCTATAGTTAGTTCCTATAGTGGGACATTTGAATTAATGACTTCCAGCGAATGTTGAGTGCCGAATCTAACACAGATTTGCAGTTTATAGAGTTTTGGGGTTAAAAAAAACTAATTTAGAGTGAAATTAAAGAACAGAGTTGCACATGTAAAGTTAAGTGTGTCCAAAAATGTTTGCTATAATCTGTGGTGAGTATTTGCTAAAGCACATGGTAACCCAGATCAGATGAACCCGTCTTATTAAAAAAAATTAACTGATATTGGTGGGTATTAAAAAAAATATGCAATGTGCATAAAAGGTGACATTGTGGAGCAATTATTTGTAAATTTGCTGTAATACATTATATTGTAATACATATATTCTTGCTTGTTCCATGTGTGGCCCAAACATGAGAAAATTAATAACAGACTAAACTCTGTTGATTACTGCAAAGTACGACACTAATGAAATTTATCAAGCAGTAAATAAGGCCTGTTTTTTACGCTTGCTCAAATGGAAAGTGTTAGTCACGGTTTCAGCTCAGTATTTAGCATGCCATTGTTCCAAAGCAGTATATACTCCAGTTACTAGACTCTTCTACAGGAAAAGGGCTATTTTAATAGTTTAAAAGGGTCATTTTTAATTGTTAATCACAAAACTTGTTTTTCGTTTACAGTGAAAAGTAATTTCCGGGACAATGAAATTTCACATGGATTTGCATTTCAGTTTCTTTTTATTGTAAAAAAATGTTTTAACATAGAGAAAGCAATTGGCGTACAAATTCAATTTAACACCATTTAATTGCATCGCCCCCATTAAAGACTATTAATCATCTATCCATCCTCATGTTATGCATCCAGGACTGATTATATTTATATTTATGTGGGTCAGCAACATTTCATCCATTTCATTTGCTCAATTTAAAATATATTCTTGGGATTCAGGTGAGGCGGGATGGAAAAAAAAATCTGTCAAGTGAATAATAGTTGCTTTTGAGCTCATTAAAAGACAAGCACTTGTTATTCTTGTCTGCAGGCTTGAATCTCGACTTCACGGGCCTTTGCATACACTGCATTTCAAGGCCTGTTTAGATACAGTCCATACTTAATATACATCGCACCATATCGATAGAAAGCCTCCTGAGTTAGATCCCGTTGGTCTTGGGTCACTTTAGTCATCGTGAAAATGTTGAGTTTCTCCCACATGAGGAGCTCTACTTACCTATTTATGGTGGCTATTTGAAATTTTCTTTCGGCACATTGCAATTTCCATGTCAGCATGCCACAGGTCCATGAGTGACTCAACCGCTCTGAAATTTTCCCTCAGCCAGTAGGAGCGCAGTTGATGACGCCGAAGCCATTGACTGCTCCCACCATGGAACCTTCAAAGTATTTATTCTGTTTCTCACCTTCCGGGTTAAAGGTGGCCTTGTTCCTTTCGGCTGAAAGGGGTAGCATCTTGTTACGTGTTTTAAGAACTATTTTGGCTCTTGGTTTGTGGGGTAGTTTTTCGTTCCATCATTTTTAGTTCAAGTGCAAATCAATACTGTTTAGAAAATAATGCTGTATGTAAAACAAAGGATTGTTTGTCATGCTGAACGGTAATGGAGTCAAATCCTCTAAAGAGCTTGGCCGTCTTCTGATACTTAGCACTGCATTCCCCAAAATCTGTGTCGCTCCATAATTCTCATTTTAAATTAAGCTTAATAGAACTGTCTATTGTAAATGCACAATACAGAGGACATAGGTTCACAATGTAATCTGCCAAAAAATATCTGATTGACTGGTTCATGGTCATGGAAAGTGTTTTTGTCCTGTAAACACAATACTGCTTGTAGATGGAGAAAATTAAGGGAATGTCATACCTGATGTCAAAGTAATTCTACTGTTCTAGACAGAATATGACGATTTTCTTAATGTCACCATTCTGTAGCTATATCAAGATACGCTTCATTGATCCCGGGAGGGAATTCTGGTACCTCCAAAGTCCAATTTATGCAGTATCAGACTGGTCATTAGGATAACAAATGTCCAATTAGAACAGAGACCATGCGTCTGTTCCTGTCACCACCAAGTGAACAGTGTGTTGTATTAGAAGATTGCTTTAACAAGTAAAATTTCTTAATATACTTTCAAATCCGGCATTTATTAATGCATAAGCTGCATTTGCTCATTTGCGCTTTATTTGTAATCTATAATTAAACGTAACTTGCTGATGCATCGCCATAAAAACGTATATATGTAAATACGGCCGGGGGACTCCATCAGGGAAGCCACAAGAGCAAGTGGGTATGGAAAATGGGTGGATGTAAATACGATAGTGACATATAATGCAGGGTAATGTATCCAAGGTAAGATTCTCCCCTACAGCTAAAATAAAAAAATAAACGTAAAAGCCCTTAGGCAATACATTCATTTTCAAAACCACCTAGGGATGCTTACTTTCTTCCCTAGCTTTCCTAGCTATTGTAATTCTGTGGGTGAAGCCGTTCCCAGAGAATGATTCTGAGCTTTGATGGCTCTTTCTGTCTGGAACATTGTTATGGAACAAATAGATTTTGGTTTTTCAGGCCAAATTCACATGCGACTATGGGAACCATGAGTTTTTGATCTCTGCATAATAACTTTCAAACAGAAGGTGGTCCTTTCGTCCTGCATGTATTCGCTGTATAGTGTACAGAAACCAACATGACTAAACAACACTGGAGCCTAATTATGAATATTTTATTATTTGTCTGCAAATTAATGATCTAGGCATTTCGCACATTTAACTGCCTGTTACAGCTAACAGTTTCACTAACCAGGAAAGTTTTCGACAAATAATGATGAAATGTGTTAGAATCTTATTTAATGTGGTGCTAAATAATTAACCTATTCAGGCTCTACCACCTTAATTGCTAATTTGTAACAGTGTTGAAGAGTAAATCGGATCTGTTTGTATGGGGAGCTTGGCTTTACAGAAAACAGGTTTGCTACTGAGCACAAAACACGTGACAAGGCGGTTTTGGGTATCTCGATTTGGAATAACGAATCGATAAACAAATGACCAGAAATATACTTCTGTGTTCTCGTGCAACGTTGCATAAAACGATAGCTGGTTGTTGTGCATCAAATATGGTGAAATTGATTTAATGCATTTCATTCACCTGTGAGACGGATGTTTCCTGCAAGTTCCAGGTCTCGCGATTTAGTTAAAAAATGCAAAAAAGGTTCAGTCCGTGGGCCACTGCTTGGCCTTGACTTCTGCTGCGGATAATAGGCCTGCAAAATCGTTAAAGCTCAGCAATCCCATCTTCCCTTTTCTCAGACTCCTCGGTATCCCGGAGACCTGTGGCCGACTGTGGGCTTCCATTCAGCGAGCTCTCACTGAGCACGGAGCTGAGAGCAACACATGCCACGTTTAATCACACTACAGCATACAGAAGGCCTGGACTTTAAAGGAATGGCCTGCTCTGGTTTCTAGTGCAAAATCTTCAGTGTGAGGGAAGGTGCATCCTTGACAGGATGTCGGCCCGTTGCTGGTAAATCAAGCCTGAACATTTTCAGCCGCACAGTCACAGAATCGGCAACAAAATGTGATTTTCATGTTTCCGCCTTCAGTCTGATCTGACATCAGTTAAGATCCATCTCGTGAAAATGCCGCAAACCCTTTGAATAGGTTAAAGTTATTTCTTGAAGGAGAATTTAGTGAGTCGAACTTCTCAGAAGTTCGTTTCTTTGGAAACGGTGTGGCTGACAGAAGTGGGGAGAGAGAATTGAAGAGTAGGGGTACAAAACCTGTTACACAGTATGAAGTCGAGCTGTGGGAAGGTGGGGGGGGCCTCTGGATGGCTGAAACGGCAATCGCGTGGTATGGAGCAGCACAGCATGGTAAATGCTATCTGACAGTACAGCTTGGTGAGGACCGCAAATCTGAAGGGCTCCTACTCTCCTCTCATAAACAGTGAGAGCCGCCAGCAATTAAACGCAACACGAGAGCCCCGCCCGTGTGCGGTACATCCCGGCAGCCCGGCCGTTTTACGCCACTTTTCTGCCGTCAGTGACTCAGTGGATTAGCAGGCCTTTGGCAAGCTGAGTGACCCGTTTCCCAGAGACAAAGCAGAGAGTCAAAAACACAGAGGATAAACAGGTGTTGGGTGCTAACGTAGCCGAAATATCTCCCAGGCAGGTCTGTATCGGCGAGCCTCTAGAATCACTACGGTAAAGACAGATGAAAGTAGTGAGACCTGTCAGCTTTTCTGAAAGAAGGTGTTTATGTAAGTGGACAACAAGTGAAGAGAAATTACACAGAGGCTTTATTTATTTTGGAAGTAATTTTTTGACTTCATGTCAATGAGCATGTATTTACAGTATGTAGCTGTTTTGCTTTTCTGACCTCTTCCATATATGCTTACATATGGATAGTTTAGACCAGCCAGACTTGCTCTTACCTTATCACCCGTGAACCAGCACGAATTATAGAAATGTTTAATCTTAGCAAATTCAACTACTGGTGAAACTTTATTTACAGGAAGCATGAAAAGAACTTTTTCTCCATGTCTTAATCACATGCAGGGGGGCGCCGTTAAGGGAGGAACATCAGGATGATTCCAGGAGTCCCTGAGTGACAGAGACCATAACAAACTGGGAACTGATTGGTCTGGCTTGGGGGCCCAGTCTGACACGCTTTTATGGGGCCCAAAGTCTCTAACGACACCCCTGATCACATGGCTGTAAGGAACCGATGCCCATGCATGTCCACTGAACCACATGTTCAACTTGGAGGAATTACTGAATGCAAAAAACAGGGCTGGAGAAGCAAACAGGCATCATTATCTTTTGATAAGTAGGTTGGTAACACATCTGTTCACTGCTGTAAGAATGGCAGCAGTATTCAGGTGGTAATGAAGCTCAGATTTTCAGTAAGTGAATTTTAATGCTCCAAATAATAATAATAATAATAATAATAATAATAAGGAAGAAAAAGAACTTGGGATTGGGATTGTGGATTACTGGGACAAAAACATGGGGCACAAATGAGGATGTTGGAAGCCAACTTTCTAACAAAGAAGGAACATATGACTGAATAACTGGTGCTGAGACAGAGAGCTAAGAATGAATGTTTTCCTGGGTAAAGCTGTGCTGGGCGTTTTAACACAGAGGGAGGCACTGCTGTCATGTTTCTGCTGGCAGTGAAATTCAACTGTTACGATTCTATCCAAAGTTCCCAGCGAAACCTGCCGTCCATGTGCTCCTCCCACTGATTGCTCAATAGCTCGTTTTTGCTGCCTCGCTGATTATGATCACTGTCTTTGTAAGACCCGTTTGCTTTCAAATGACCAGTATGTGATGTTCACCACACCGTGAAAGTTTAGAAAATTACTGGTGCGGTCTCCATTTTTCACTCCATCCATCCATCTTAAAATGACGTATTCTTGTCAGGGTTGCTCTCAGTACTTATTGTTGCATCATGAATTTATGAAGAAAAGTGTTATTTTTGTAATTCTTTACTACTTCCCCTATTGTTATGGTGTCATGTACAGTTAGAACATTATGAAACATTCTTGGTATGATAACCACGTATATCTCAATATCATGATTTCTGATATATCACAGATAACCACGTATATCTCAATATCATGATTTCTGGTATATCACACTTGAATTCTTTCTGCTACCCAATGAATAAATAACACAAACAATACAAAAATAAAAAAATATTGTGTACGTTAATTTTCTTCTTACTAATTTGTTTATTCACATGAAATTCCTTGTCTTTTCTAAGTTGCACAGCGAGCATCAGTGACATGGTTCGTATGTATATTTGCCTGTACGTGCTCTTAGCACAGGAGTCTCAAAGTACCGGCCCCCGTGAAATGGTTCTATCCGTCCCACAACTGTTTTTTTTTAATCACTATTAAATCCAGCTCACCATGGAATGGTGTGGATTCTGTGGAATGGTGTTGAATTCTGTGGAATGCATTTTTCTGGATTTTACAAGCGCCACACCCCTCGATCCCCCAGCTGTTTTACAGATTATCCATATATTGTGGCTGAAGATCTGCAGGCCCCAGGGCTATCAGAGTTTGAAATGCCTGTTTTAGCAGGTTATGAGCATACAGACACTCACACTTATTAATGCAACAGATGATTTTCTCAAAAGCAGTGTCCCAGGTTTGATGTTTTGCCTAGTTTGGCCATTACAGCTTTACCACATGCTCTACAAATCAGCATGTCATTCTCTACTGTAAATCCATCTTATTCTGAATTCAAAATGCATCCACACAACTGAACAAATTCTTTTTTGTAGCGGGTCACCATTAGCATGAATTGCGCCCTCTGTGTTTCCAGAACATGCCGGCATCTTTAGACCATACCTTACTAACTAGTCAGCTAACCGAAGGATGCTGTTCTCAATGGGGGGGGGAGTGTTGGGCTTGCACATCTGTTATGAAAATTACAGCAAATTATCACAGTTTTAGGAATTAATGTGTTGTGATATAATCATTTAAACTGCGATATAGAGCAGCACTAATGATAACTCTTTCATTTTTTTGTATTGTGATATACTGTCATACCATCGAAACATTTCACCCTTAGTGTGACGTGCATAATTTCTGCCATTGTTATAGTGTGATTTATTTCATTTATCTCAATGGTCTAGCATGATGCATTTGTTAGTGAATGAACCACTGAGTGAGACATGCATCGGGAAACGTAATCAGTGAGGTGTGACACTCTGCGATTTTATTTACCGAAGCTCATAATTCTATAAAACGGGTTCCAAAGTGGATGTGACGAGAGCATTTCCACAAGATGATTATAAAGTTTAAAAAACGTCTTAAATATTCTATTAACAGTAATCACAACTGGCTGATTGCAATAAATGCATCAAAGTTCACCCCACCCCCAGTCGGCAAAATAGGGGTCATAGGTCCGTGGCACTTATTTTGGGAGTCATAGGCTGAATAGTTTGAGAACCTGGACTCTAAAAGCATGTCACAGGAAGATGTGACCGAGCCCTGGGTTGTCATGGCCCAGGGTGATAAACACCCAGCAGAATTTTTCACAGGGTGTCGGGGGGGCTGTTTTACCACCATGCCAATTAATGCCCTGAGTATTAACTGCCTACACACAGCACATTAAAAAAGACTGTGTCACTCAGTGAAGGTAACGCTCAGGTGTTAATGAACGCCCTTCTGTGCTGGTTATGATAATCGTGCACTGCATGTCTGTAATTTTTAATCCCTGATTTTTGTTATCAGCAGTTTCCTTTGCAAGGCTCTCATTGGCAAAACTATGCAGAAAATACTTGAATGTTCAGTACATATTCATTTTTCCATAATGAATATCTATATTAATAATGCATTCATAATGTATCATACACATAGGTATAATGTTTCATGCCTTTTTATAAATATTTATAGCAATGTTTATAATGCTTTATGAATGCATTATTATTTGTTATGAATGTGTTTATAAATTACTTCATTATTATTTTTACTGTTTTTATTATTAAAAGCATTAATAGATATCTTCATAATGCATTATAATGGTGGGTATAAGCATTAAGGAGGCTTTGTGCTGCATTATAAAGGTATCTATAGTGCATTATAGATGACAGCTTCATACAGTAAAGCAGTCATAATGCAAAATACACATGGCTATAATGTCTTATGCTTTTTTATAAATATTTGTATCCTTGTTTATAATTCTTTATGAATGCGTTATAATGCATTATGAACGTGTTTATAAATTACTAAAAAACATGGCCTTAAGTAAAGTGTTACCAACAGTTCTTCCAAAATTAAATATATGTAAAGAAGGGGCCGGTTTTTCTAAACCAAATCTAGGTAATTTATGGTACTCAGAGTGACTAACCTCGAGTGAATTAATTGTGTTTTTTTGTTTCACCTGTTGAATTTGTACACAGTGGATACTTTAAGATGAATTGTTATAAATATTAAAGTATGAGACAGGGTTCATTATAACATCACCTCAATTTAATCATAAAAAAATCTGCTGTGTTAATTATAGATTAAATGAGAGGTAAGGCGCGCAGAAAGATCTGAAGAGACACAACTTGTCTAATTAAAATGACTTTCCCTTCTGCTCACACCCTACTCTTGCTGTATTTTTATCATATATTTTTTAGAAAGTGCAAACATAGTGACATAACTGTGAATCCTGTTTTAGCTCAGACTGTATCAAACAGGTGGAATTAAAACAACTGCAGGTTTTAAATGAGTTATATCACATGCATGTATCACTTTTCAGTCTTTCAGTCTTCTAAAAAAAATGCATGTTTAAATACATTTATGAAATTAAATAATTATGTATAAAGACATTATGTAATAATTACAAAAAAATAAGTCATGAATCATATTGGCAGATTTAAGTAACATTCAAACAAAAATAACATATTTGCCTCAGATTTTTTCTCCTCTGATGATTATCTAGACTGTTCTGCACAGCTATGTTATGTAATCCTGTGACCTCGGATACCAACTGTGCTGTCCTTTAATGCACCGGGTTTTAATTTTGAAAGCACAATGCACAGAATTTCCTAGTCCAGTTTGAGACTTACGTTATATTAATTTATCAGTAAATATGCTAATATTTTATATAAAATTAAGTGTTTCATCTCCACACTCCAGCACCTTTCTCTTTTATGTCATTTAATCAACAAAAAGAGGTTTTTTGATAGTATCTCTTACTGCTTAACAGGGGACATTAAATAGTCTTGCCCTATTGTATTAATGTTAAACTTGTCTTTACATTTGAATATGTTAAGTTAAATACATATAGATATCCTTTTTTCTTGTTACATTTTACATTGTTTCCATTGATATTCCGCTGTGCCTGTGGTCTTTTAAACAGATCCATTATTACTGAATTTGATCATTTAAAATGACAGGAAAAGTGGTTTTGAGCTGTACCATGTGCTTCAGACCGTTATAATCAGCCCCTTGACATCTAAAGGCAATTTGCTGGCCAAAAGTAGCCAATCACTAACAGTTTAATGGTGTTTCAAAAAATCACATCATAATTAAGCTAAAATATGTATTTGGACTTGGTTTTGTTTTACATGTACTCCAGTGGAGGTTTTCACAAATCACCCGTTTCTACTTAGGGATGTCATGATATCACATTTTTACGACATGATTATAGTGGCCAAAGGAATTCACGATAACGATATAATCTTGATATGCAGAGCTTTAGATAATGGGTGTACCAGCGTATTTACACCTAGCAAAATCTGTCCAGGCGCCAGCTTTTCAGTACTATACTGGCCTTTACTTACACCCCCAATTTGGAAAGCAGATTAATAGTACAGCTAAATCATTAACGAGAGGCGTATTGTGATGCCCAAAAGTTAGTGATCTATATAGATTCGGTGTATCCTTATGTTTAATAAACGTGTTAGACTTTAAACTGCAAAAAGTACCGCTACACACCAATGTCTTTTACCTTGTTTATCCACAGTATCTCCTCTTTTGTTGTGGCTTCTGATCTGTCCCTTTCTTCACCGCCACTTCAGTAGTTATCACTTCCATGATTTACCAAAACATTAGCATGTGGCTCCGCAAACTGAATTTAATGAACTTAAGGATACATATCATGACAGCACTATTTCTGTTTTTAAGACAGGATACACAGGAAATTTAATAGTGTTTAATTCTCTGTTTCTTTAATATGAATTTGCCTTTACGCGTGGAAGGTGACGATGGGGTGAGAGTATGATCCTGTGAAAAATACACTGTATGGACACTACTATTTGGACACCTGGCCATTACACCTACAGGAACTTTTATGACATCCCATTCTAAATCCATAAGCATCGATATGGATTTATGGGGGTTGGTCCCCCTCTTTGCAGCTATAACAGCTGCCACTCTTCTGGGAAGGCTTTCCACATGGTTTTGGAGTGTGTCTTTGGGAATTTTTGCCTGTTCATCCAAAAGAGCATTTATTAGGTCAGTCACCGATGTTAGACGTGAAGGCCTGGCTTGCTTCGATTTACTGAGCTCCTCAGAACGACCCATTCTTTCACAAATGTTTGTAGACCTGACTGCATGGCTAAGTGCTTGATTTTATACACCTGTGACAATGGGTCTGAATGAAACACGTGAATTCAATGATTAAGTGGCGAGCCCCAATACTTTTGTCCATAAAGTGTTAGTTAAGAGATAGTGTTTGGTTTAGTGTGTTATGGTTCAGTGGAGTTGAAGTTTGGCTGATCCTTTTTGGGAAGTTGTGTAGGGCTTGTCAATTTCATTTTATCAGAATAAAAGGAAAATGTGAATATATAAATACAAAATGTAAACACCAATAATGTGTTTTTAAAAGAATTTAACTTAAAGGGAAAACGGACTCCTGAATATTGAAGAGCAACACAGCTGTATGCGAGAATCTGTTTGCCTTGAGCTCTTTTCTTTATTTTTTAAGTCAAGTTTACTTCTTTGCTGTTGTTTAGGCAGGGAAGGCTAGCGGAGTGCGTGGGACAGAGTTAGAGATTTCACAGAAATGATAGATGCCACAAAGGATGGTTTTCTGAAACCCGTTCAAGGGTCAAGATGAAAGACCACAGTATGTGTGTCAGACCACAAGAACAACACTGTATTGTCTGCACTGTTGGTAAAACGTACTGCATTTGTGGCCTGTTTTTGGCAGTTTTTGAAATACAGATGAAAAAGGCTCAGGAGACAAATTCTGTTTGTTGTTGGCACGTTTTTTTGTGGGGATATTTGCTATATTTGCAAATAAAATTTCACCCTAAAACCCATCTATCCGCCCATCCAGCTTCCGATGGCTTTTCCTTGTCAGAGTTGCAGTGGAGCTTGGAGCCTATCCCAGACAGCACAGGAAACAAGACTGAGGTACACCCTGGATGGGAGGTTGAGCCTCAAATATTTACCCCAAAATAAAGTAGCACGACTAAGTTGTTTTCACATTGTCAGAATCCATTTAGCCTGTGGGATTTGAAACTGAGAAGCAGATGAGGGGGCCAAGTTTTTAGCCTTCAGCCTGTGATTAGATTAAATGCCTTTCACAGAGGTGTTGATAAAAGAAATCCATTCGTTTTGTGCCGTGTTTTCCTCTAAAGGTCTGTTCGATGTCTGTGGAAGCTGGTTTCCATCGCCATGGTAACAGCTAGGCAGTAGTAAGACAAAGACTGCAGGAATCCAGCGTAATAAGAGTGCATTTGCTTACAGTAACCGTCCCATTTGCTGGAAATGACACATGCAAGTCCCAATATAGCAATACCCTGTTTTAGACTGTATAATGTGCTTGGCTGTTATATTCATTTGTATGCATCATTGCATTCACAGGAATGTATTAGCCAAGAAATAATTTAGCAATGTTACCTAAATGTTGCCTTACGTTAAGAAAATATTTAGTCAGAGTATTGTAAAGGACCATGGCTTATTCTGATTGCCAGTGATGTGATTATGTAACGGTAACATGCGAAAAACTTTACATAAAGTATATCCTCAGTTCTTGCTTTTGATTCTGAAAAGCATTTGACTTGCAGATAGATCAAAATAAAAGTGCAATTAACATGGTAATAGTCCTGTGCTTCTGGGCTTCACAGTTGTCCTTGCTGTGATGATCACCTCTGTGTCATGTTTTGGTATATTATTTTGATATTTTTGACAATGATGTGAATGCATTATGAAAATACTGCACTCTTGAGTTTTTATAAAAAAATTATTGAACTTCTTTTCACTCTTAAAAGATGTACAACGTGGTGTTCATTAGGCAGTGCATACAAGAACCATTTTATCAAATTTGCTCTCCATCCCATGACAGTGCAGTGGTTTGCACTGCTCCCTCACACCTCTGGGACCAGGATTTGAGTCTCCGCCATGGCTCCATGTATGTGGAGTTTACATGTTCTCCCCGTGTCGTTGTGGGGTTTCCTCTACATTCTCCAGTTTCCCCCCACAGTCCAGGAACACGATGAGGTGAATTGCAGTTACCAGATCGTCAATGGCGTGTGTGTGTGTGTGTGTGTGTGTGTGTGTGTGTGTGTGTGTGTGTGTGTGTGTGTGTGTGTGTGTGTGTGTGTGGGCAGGCTGCAGTGGATTGGCTCCCCATCCTGAGTTATTCCCTGTCTTGCGCTCGTAGCTTCTGGGATGGGCTCCAGACCCCCACAACCCATCAAAGGGCAAGTGAGTATGGAAAAAGGATGGTTGATTTCCACCACTCCCTAGTCAGTCATTATTCTGTATCGACTTATGTTCCAATATTGCCCATCACAAAGCATAAATGAATGTTACATTTATATAGCTCTTTTCAAGACACCCAAAGCGGGTGTCTTGACTCCCCACCGAAGCAGGGGGGAGCCACTTCAACCGCCACTGTGTAGCCCCCACCTGGATGATGCGAAGGTACACTTACCACAGAGTAGCTAAGGTGGTGAAGGGGCAGGAGAGAATTCACCAGAGTAATATTTTGATCATTTTTATCTTATGTAGTCAGTTTCCCATATGTAGGATGCTGTATGCTAGAGGGCTGCAGGAAATGCTAGGATTTATCACGTTAACACAATACACCTAATTACTCATATTTGTGGAATTATATTAATGAAACAGAGTGATGGGTGATTAATCTCCGAAGGGGGCTGTACCGGTAGCAGCGCATAAACGACCCAAATTGTGTGTCAAGCGTCTGTTTGTCAAGCATTGGGAGTCTCTGAAGTGCCCCGCCTTCCCTGGGCGTTCAGAGGGGAGACGCAAACAGGCTCTCCCTAAATCTCAGAGACATACCTTCACAGAGCAGTCACTGCGCTTAACCTCCGAGAGCCGCTGGTCACCGGCACCTGGCGAGACGCTGCCTTGACAACGGTGCGTACAAATGAGATTAGGACGGCTCACATCACAGGAGCAACAGGACACCTCGAAGGGTGCTTGGCATTTTTTCCAGCCCATTTGCGTGCACTCGGAGCACCTGTAGTCGGAACAGTCGCAGCGGTGTTTCTGACATTGTGCTGCGGTGCCTTCCCGCATTCCACAGTTTGCCTGCCTCAGTCTCAAATGATTCCTTCTGAAGGACAAAGAAAGGAATACAAATTAAAAATAGCCTAAAAAAGTTTAGAAGTCTGTCCCCAGCATAGTAAGCAGCAAAACTCATTCCTCTCCCCTGTAAGTATTATATTTCATAATCCTTAGATATGGAAGAGCTGCCAGTAACTTAGTACAGAAATGCAGTGATTAAATTAAACCCAAACCGAGCGGGAGATACGGAACCAAAAAGGAGCATGTTAATAAAGTAACACAGGCTTTAACTTCACCCAAGCTTAGATAACACTGCTTTGAAACTATCTAGTTCAGGCAATATCTCAGTCACAGGTTAGGTACTGGGCTCCTGAGCGCGTTAAAAGATTCTCTTAAACGGGGAAAGCAGAACCACTCAAAATACTATCAAATGTTTCTGTAACATTTTTTCCCCTTTTTTATTATATCATGAAGCATTCAATATGCATAAACTAATAATGTATTGCCCTACAATTTCTCTGTGTCGTGAAAGGCACTATATAAAATAAATTTAACTGAGTAATTATTAATAAAAACTGTACAGTAATCACAGTGGCTCATTATGGAGGGTTTATATAAGACAGTTCCCTCCAAGTTACTCTCTAATGATCTTATAATCATTTGCACCTGCTTTGTTGCACCTGAATCCAATTTTAGGCATTTGATGTGATCTTTAAGGATGGGCTGCACTAACTTTTTCTGTACAAGGAAATTGGATCCCTGCTGGTTTAAATAAATGATTGCAAAGCACAATTTTCATTGTTATTTGTCAAATTAGATTACTAATGATTGAATTACCAATATTGTTGAAATGAAAATGAGATATCCTTGTCAAATTATTTTGAATAAAATAAAACATTTTGCGCGGTGTGATTACTTCTTCACAGCCCTGTATATGGCCCTGACTGTGCAGCAGTAAGATGAAAGAGGAGAGAGCATGTAATTTGTGACTCAGGGGCCCTTTCTCACAGTGGCAAGGTCAGAACCATGACCAATGTTATTTGTTGATTATTCACAGTTGTGTTTTTGTGGTGTAGTCTTCTGTGTTAGACCTGAAGGACATTTTCATCATACTGTGGAATAACTCACCCAAGTATGAGGGAATACAGAGAACCTTAACTCAACACTGCCAATGCAACAAAGTCGCCAGCATTTTAGGTTTATAATGGAATAATATAGGTTTGCCAAAAGATTTTTTGCGTGAGCGTGACAGTCTGAAAGTGTCACCAGTTGCGTGACAGCTGGCAACCCTGCAAATTATAAGCTTTCCAGCTAGCTGCTAGTATACCTGGAGACGACGGCACATTGCATGAAGCTCACTGTTTGTTGATTAGGTGAGTTTGCCAAAATGTGGAGGTTTAACGTGAGAGGTGCAGAGGCAGCATGATGAGGTTAGGCCGTTAGAGACCTCAGACCACCAACGAGTGAACCACAGCTGCCAGCTGTTGGGTCAGTGGTTTAGTTGCAGTACATTGGCTGGAACAGATCACTGCCAGACGAGGTCCAAAACTTTTGTCAGTGTTTATGCATGCATTTTGATGACAGTTATACTTTATTTAGAAAAGTATTGTGAAAGTATCAGAAATACGTACACTCCTCACTTAACGACCTAGATGTTTAACGACCGCCCGGACCATCTCTCCGACCAATCCGTATTGTACGCTGTATGAGATCTTTGGCCATTGAAATGGCAGCGTCAAGCATCTTATCTCACATCACCCTGTCACAGTCTCAGTCTCATTCCTGCAGTCGCTCAGCATTCAATACGCTAGCGTTCGCAATCTCTGATTGCCTGTATTTACTTGTACACAAACGTAAGTGATGTATATTAGAGCTGCATTCCTCTATTCTGTTTATTACAGCATACAGTACACTACTGTATAAACATTTATAAATATACTGAAAACGTTATAAATTGCGCAAAGGTGACATTATAACAATATCTAAAGATGGTTCACAAACCCACTACCAGTGCTGTATGCTTGAAATATCAGTAAAGGTCTCATTCGACCCATTTGCTCAACGACTAGTCATAGGAACGGACCTTGTTTGTTGAGTGAGGAGTGTCTGTATTGTAGTTCATTCTCTTAAGACTGGGGAGCAATATTAAAATGTCAGGTCAATGAGGGACAAAGGTAGTATCTGAACATTACCATTTATTTGAGTTAATACACAAGGAGTTATATCATTAGATATCATTATTGTAATATTCCTTTACATTATATAATTAACTTATGGACTGTCGTGATGAGAATGCTGAGTTACTTCAGACTGCTACTCAGAGTAATGGAGAGGATGTGTTTATTTTCTGAGAAAAGGTTTTTCACTTTAATATATTAAGACAACATGATCAGCATTATTTACAACTATCCACTAACAATAGTTCATTCCAGCATGACAAATAAATCTAAGATGCTCAATTTCTGCCCTGTGGCTGTGATACCATGTTCGCCTCAGTCGCATGAGACTCTCAGGAGAGATGGCTGAATCTGATTAATTGACATTTATATTTTTAATTATAAAATCAGCAGGCAAAGGGCTATTTCGGGGTTTTTTTTTTGGAAATGTCATTGAGAACAAGGAGAAATGTGAATTACGGACTCCAGTCTTTGGCCTGATTCTTTGATCTTTTTGATGACGGCCTTCTGTGACTTTCAGCCAACAGTATTCCCCTTGGTTACAACATGTTCTGTTTGGACCACTGCAGATTTTTTTTTGGTTATGAAGGATATCATCCTGTACAGTCGGTTTTTTTGAGCGTTTATGATCTTTTGTCTCCCTCGTAACATAGAGATGGGTCTTTCTCAACCGCTACAATGAGTATTTGATTTCATGTCTAGGCAAGTAACTTCTTATAGTCATACTGATTACCGAGCAAACGTATCAAAAGAGAAGAGATTTCCACGGTTGAAGCAATTTTCATTAAATCATGTTGATTCCATATTGAAACTTTAAGTACCGGCATTCTGATTCCTTTTGATTGAGATGAATGTCAGAATCATGTTAAAGTAAGGACGCTGCATCCAGTGCTGTACCTTTGATGTTTGTATTTGTAAATTAGTTAAGGGCGATGTTTAAGGGCAGTTAAGGCTTTCCACAAGAACTTGACTGGCCCGCACAAATCCCTGACTTCGACCCCATCAAACACCTTTGGGATGAACTAGAACAGAGATTGCAAGCCAGGCCTTCACATCCAACATCAGTGCCTGACCTCATAAATGCTCTTCTGGATGAATGGGCCAAATTTCCCACAGACACACTCCAAAATGTTGCGGAAAGCCTTCCCAGAAGAATGGTAGCTGTTACAAACTCAGAGGGGGGACCAGCTACATATTGATGCCTATGGATTCAGAATGGGACGTCATAAAAGTTCCTGTAGGTGTAATAGCCAGGGGTCCCAAAACTTTTATCCATATAATGTAGGAAACCTTTGGGAAATAACGTCCAAAGTGAATATTTAACAGGCCCGACGCTGTGAAGGGCAGCAGTAAGGGTCACGCCACACTGCTCATTTGACCTGACTTTACAATGCTAGTAAAACATGTACTTTAATGAGCTATTACTGTTCCTAACAGCTGAAGCACTGACATGAATTAACATGTTAAAACGGAGTGGCCAGCTAGTGAGCCCTTGTGATTTAAGGGGGGGTCGTTTTTTGTCTGGAAAGATAGGATCAGCTCAGTCTTACTCCTGTTAGCACGAGGACCAATTAGTGGGGGAACCTTCTGCATTTTTATAGGGCCTGAGTTATAGTGGTCCAAGGAACTTACCCATAATCCCTTATTTAAGGATTATATATATTAAACCCCTGTCCCATTTAGTCTTTTCATAGCAAGACATGTTAGACAGACAGTAGTTGATGGTGGGGGCAGTTAAAGACATGAAATAGTCAGTATTTTTGTCAGCCTGTGTATTATTTTTGTAACACACCCCATCTTTGCCACTGTGGACCATTTCTGTCCATTTTGTTACCTGTTGTAAAATTGTAATGTATTTGCAAGAGTAATTAACATAGTTTCTGTAGCCGAGGATCGGACCGCCAAGGTCCCCGCCTTTGGCCACTGCCCAACTTGCATTGCACCCGACCCCTCTGGCCCCTCCTACGGGTGGTGAGCTCATTGGAGGGGGGACCCACGTACCGTCTTCGGGCTGTGCCCGACCAGGCCCCATGGGTACAGGCCTGGCCACCAGGCGCTCGCCGTCGAGCCCCTCCCCCAGGCCTGGCTCCAGGGGGGGCCCCGGTGACCCGCGTCCGGGCAAGGGAAACCGTGTCTCCATAATGTTCCGCATTATAAGGGGTCTTTTGTGAGCCGCACTTCGTCGGGAGGAGGCCCCGGGGAAGACCCAGGACACGCTGGAGGGACTATGTCTCTCGGCTGGCCTGGGAGCGCCTCGGGAT
>JAODLD010000044.1:10090781-10106687 GCA_026781065.1 Mormyrops boulengeri | reverse complement strand
CCCCCCCCCCCCCCCCCCCCCCCCCCCCCCAAAATAAAATTCTGCTTAGGGCCCCAGTTTGGCCAGGGGTGGCACTGCTCATACCCTTACATGACAAAGAAGATTGAGAATCTGTATGTTCATCATGGTGTGTAACTTTAGACACCTGGGTCTACAGATGGGATTTCTGAGCTGAATGCAAAACTGTTTCACGTTTAAAATGTGCAGAGAGGTTATATGATATTTCTTGGTGTGATGTCCTTTTCTGCCGCATTAATGAGGTGGCGAGTAACAGGCCATAATTCATGTGTCCCTCCAGGACGGGCCACATCTGCCATGTTGAGTCAGACTAGCGACCAGGCCCAGCTGGGTGGTTCCTCCAGTCACCTGGGTTACTCCTGGTTTCCTGTCTAAGACCTACCTCCACAGACTGAAGCACAGAAAATGTGTAGATGTGCTGCCATATTGGGGCAGTTTTTGCACTATAATCACAGCTGGCTCTGAAAACAACTCTGTTGGCCCCCAGTCTCTGACACATTGGAGTTTAACTTACACAAAAATTTTGGGCAGAAGGAAAAACGATTGGTTCAGGAAGATAACCAATTAGTTTGTAGAGGAGGTGGGTCCAAGCAACTAGAGGCGGTGGGACCAACCAATCAGATTTCATGGTCCCACCTCCTCTAGTTGCTTGGAATCACCTCTTCTACAATCTGATTGGTTATATCTCTGAACCAATCACTGTTCCTTCTGCCTTCAGAACATTTTTGTATAAGTTACACTCCCACAACCCAGTCTCTTTGGGATGCCCCGGATCCTCAGCACTGAACCCCCCCAGCAGGGTCTGAGCAGGAGAGCCATGAACCCCTCAAGCTGGCTCACTGATGTGCCCAAATGAGTCACACACCCCACTAAACATTTATTTTGCTCGAACAGTTAAAGTTCTCCAGCGAGACTGAACAGCATTTACCGTGTGAATTTGTATCTTCGCGTGAACTAAATGTTCTGCTCTACAGTTATTCTGTACTAGAGTAATTGCTTAGAACATTATTTTTCTCCAATTAAAGTGCTATGTTTGTGAATTCAGAGGTGCCCTTTTAATATGTTTTATGTAAGTGAGTTACCTCAAAAGTATATTAAAGTCACAGTTTTTAATAACAGAGAACAGAAGGACCCAATGTGGTGGATTCTGACCCCCCACATTGCCTGCCCCCCCCTACATTTTTTAGATGATACAGATTCCTTACTCCCAGTGATGCATTCAAACATTCCTTCAAACCCTACTCTTTAACATTAAACAGTTTGGCCCTGACGCTTTCTCATTAGACATTTGATATTAGACAGGGTAGTTGTGTCTTGTAAGTACTGTACCTGTATCACTGGTAACACGATACATGTTTTACTGCCATTTCCTTATTAAAAATAACAAGCCCATTTATAGATGTTGGGTTTCTATAATTTTAGAAGAGGTTCAACTCGATCATATTTGAAAATTAAAATGATTTCAAAAACTAAATATGCCGTAGGACATGTATGAAACGTTTTCTTTGCATCTGATAGAATGATGCATCCTGTTCATTGTCCACTGCTCTTCTGTCAGACTGCCTTGTAATTTAATTTTCTTTTATATTGTGAATTGAGGCAGATTCAGGCATTGATCTCGGTGGAACGTCATAGATTCACCACTGAAACTAAAGAGCAAGGACAGCTTAAGCGAGTTTGGAATGATCATCATGCTTTGAGAACTGTGAAGCTGTCATTCTTTGATTAATTTTGTATAATGCAAACCTCTATAAATCATCTCGAACGGCATAGGAGAAACAAGAAAATTGGCACAATTAAATATGAGCATGGTGATAATCAGTGGGAGTAGGGCTTGCAGAAGCTCTGAATTAAGCAGATATGTTAAACCATAACAGAGATACTATGGGATTAAGGCACCAACTCAGTTAAATTGACCGGCGGGGTCTTAAGTATGCTTTCTTCAGGTAATCTCATCCTGTAGACTGTTACAGGAAAGTACTGTAGCATCAGTAGTCTCTCTCTCCTTCTGTCATTGTTCATAAACAAAGAAAATGTTTGGCCATCGTGGGGGCTAACAGAAGCAGTACAGGAAGTCTGCAGGTTACCAACAAGATCCATTTGCTAAGTATTAGTCTTTGCCTAGTAATACAGTAATGATAAAATTAACTACACAGGGTACTGTGCTGTACTTCGAGCCGACGAACTGCTACAGTGCAATGTTTTCACGAGCGTCACAGAGTAGTGTATGCGTTCATTATTATGAACCATTGTATTTAATATAATAGGCTTTATGGCAGTCCATTCATAAGTACGAGTTGTCCTTAAGTAGGATGCTCTTGCCTGTATATGTCAGCGCTGTATGGTATACGGTTCATTTATGTGGTCATGAAGCGTCTCACGTGGGGACACTTGGAGTGCCATGATGTGGTGCCATGTTGTGGTGCCCTGTTGTGGTGCCATGTTGTGGTGCCATGATGTGGTGCCATGTTGTGGTGCCCTGATGTGGTGCCATGTTGTGGTGCCCTGATGTAACATGTTGTGGTGCCATGATGTGACGCCATGTTGTGGTGCCATGTTGTGGTGCCCTCATGTGGTGCCATGTTGTGGTGCCATGTTGTGGTGCCCTGATGTGGTGCCATGATGTGGTGCCCTGATGTGGTGCCATGATGTGACGCCATGTTGTGGTGCCCTCATGTGGTGCCATGTTGTGGTGCCCTCATGTGGTGCCATGTTGTGGTGCCCTCATGTGGTGCCATGTTGTGGTGCCCTGATGTGGTGCCATGTTGTGGTGCCCTGATGTGGTGCCATGTTGCAGATTTACACTTTGCACAGCTATACTAGTGGCCAGAGTTGTGGAAACACTTCCAATTTTATGCATAACTTAATTCAATTGTTGCTTCAGTTACTTATTATTTGTAGTCATAATAATATTTAATTTATTTTTATGAATATCATGCATTGAACGATTAACTAAGTAACTATATATGTTTTGTGTTAAATAAATAACAATATATATTTATAAAATAGTATGTGTGTGTGTGTGTGTGTGTGTGTGTGTGTGTGTGTGTGTGTGTGTGTTGTTTTTAAAGACCTTAGGTTCGAATGTGACAGCATGTTTTGTAATATAAAAATTTGAGAAAATATTTTTCTGTCATTCGAATTAGAAAATCAAAGTCAGTGATGAAAGAAACATGTGTGGGGTGATATGGAAAAAGAAGATGCCTTCTCGACCCAATGAAGATTTTATTACCTTATCAAAGCCAGGAATAAATCCCATTTGCTGAAACTTTATGAGCGTTGTCCCAATTGATTCGGATGTGTACATGTTTGTATATGCACAATAAAATAAGAGCCTATTGGAACTACTGTAGACTTTGTCCTAGATATGCTGATGAAGTTTCATGATCAGTTAAAATAGCATTCATTTTAAGTTCTGTCGTCTCCTTAGGTGAGCAAGCGGCCTTGTTAAATGAGCCCCGTCTGTCCATTGTGTGATAGATAAATGCACAAACAAGACTTCATTGAAAGTGAAGGATAACAAGTGGGTTGGCGCAGAGCTGTTACATGGAAATTAAAGCGCTCCTGTGTCTCAGTTTTGAAAAAACGGCGTCTGGCTATACGGAACAGAGTCGGTCACTGCTGGATTCCTCGGACAGAGAGGAGCTAATTAGACGAATTCTGATTCAGTGGCTGTTTTACCTGATGGCAGAGTTGTACCCCCTAGCTGGAAGCGTTTTCACCCTGTTGACGCGGCCGGCTCCCTGGGGCGCCACATACAGAATCGCACACGCATTTTGCCCATTAAACAAACCGCGAGCCAGATCTTAAAGCTTTTTGACAAACGAAAGCGCATTTGATGTCACCCTTGTGTCAAAGCCGTTTGTAGTGCTTATGGGGTTCCCGGCCTCCGGGGATACGGAGAGGCCTTGAAGTGGGAAGTCTGAGAGGTGCAGATCTTCAGCCTGAAGGTGATGGCCAGTCATCTAAATGATGAAATGATGGTATTAGCAGCACTGTGTGTGTGGGAGCTTGTGAAAGAACAATGCTGAGTGGTGGAAAATTGTCAGGGTCAGCTCCTGTTGTCTCAGTCCTTCGTGTCCCTTCCCCATTTGGCCAGCAGGCGTCACTGGCCATCCTGTCCCTCCTGTCAGCCTTTGTGGTTCCCCCTACTCCCTGTCAGCCGCATGGCTCTATGAGTTGAGCATGCAGTTGCCTATGAACCCCTCTGTCTTGTTTTCGAATCCCGCCTCCTCTGTTTTTGTATTTTGTTCTTAGTGTTTCATTTGCATCAGTTTAGTCCCATGATTTGCATTCAGTTTTGGTTTCTTGCTTTGTGCCTTACTTGTGTTTTACCGGTCTTTGATATTCCCCGTGTTAGATTCAGTTTTCCTTGTGTCTTTGTCAGTTCTTAGTTTCCCTGTTTAGTTCCTTGAGTTAATTATTAGTGTCACCTGTTGCCTGTTTTACTAGTCCTTTGCTGCACAGACATGGTCGGGCCCCTGAAAAATTGTACCAAATGGGCCCCTTCCCCTCTCCTCCTACCCTTATCCATGCCCACTCATAAGCGCCCCTTGGTGCCTAGGCCCCTGAAACTCTTCCTCTTTCTCCCCCTTTATGGGCGGCCCTGATTGTGTTAGTGCTGTCCTCACACGGAAATAACCGCAAAGATTTCTACCAACATGCACAGCTGAAAATACACTCATGTCTGCCATCCCAGAATTCAAACTCACCAAAGTCCTACATGACAGGTTGAGTCATCCTGCCGTTGTTGTTCGCTGGGCAGTACAGCAGTAACGGCTAGAGTGATGTAACCTTGTAAGCTGTTCTCCAGCCTCTCACGCCAACACCTTGCCCACTCGGGAATTCATCTACGGAGCAGAGATTGAAAGCAAAGACATAGCTTCTTTATTCTATCCGTACAGAATGGTCTTCAGCTGAATGAAGGTTTTTGATGTGCAGTGCCAGTGGTTATGTGGCTATATCAGTCTTTGTACAGGCAGAACTTCCCACTTGGGAAATGTATGTCTGTCTACCTAAATGCACAATTAATAAGAAATCTGATAACACTTTGCTTGAAGTTCTCACCTATAATGCACTGTAGATACCTTCATACTGCATTATAATGGTCGGTATAAGAATTAATGAAGTATTACATCATCTTCTACTGACATACAAGTCATTATAGTGTTGATTATAATACTTCATAAGCTCCAATGAAGCTCTTATCTATAATACACTATTGATACCTTCATAATTCATTATAATGGCTGGTATAAGCATTAAGGATGCTTTGTACTGCCTGATGAAGGTTTATAGTGCATTATAGATGAGAGCTTCATAAAGCATTCATAACGTATAATAAACGTGGCTGTTACATGTTATGCCTTTTTATATATATTTATAGCCAAGTTTATAATGCTTTATGAACGTATTATGTGCTATGAATGTGTTCACAGATTCTTTTAGACATGACATTCACAGAAAGCGTTACCAGAAACCATTAGTTATATGAAAAAAGATATCTTAAATATCTTTTATCTTAAAAGATAAAAATTCACAAATTGAGCTTTCCTGTCATTGCATGGCATCAAAGACATTTTTTAAAAAGCATTTATTGGAAAATAAATGAAAATTGTTCAGTGACCATATTCATCTAAATAATGGCGGTTGGTAGTGAAAGCAGATTTATCATAAATCCACTGACAGTTGATCACCTTTTATTTTTGACTCTGACTTTTCTCAGCGCCTTCCTCTTTATTATCAAGGTGTTCAACGTGCTGTTTACATGGGGGGTGGCACAAATTTGGCTGAGCAGCGTGAATCAGTCTTGCTGCCCACAGAGCAGGCCTTGCTGTGTCCCGCAGGCCGATAACACACACATACGCAATTCTCTGGTGGCCCAAGTCAGCCACATGAGTCACCAAAACATGCTCTGCCAATCCAGTGTCTGCCTGCTCCATGTTGTCTGCCAGCAGGTATGTAAGCATTTGTTGGCCGGAGTAGAGTGCCTCTGTAAGGGACGGGTCGTTAGCTTGCTGCGAGTGTGCCTGGCTGGGTCATGCGTCTTTGCATTGCTTTGATGGTTATGAATCACCTTATGACCATCGTGTGCCCTACTTCTTAACTTTTTCTGACGTTTCATGCTGGGGACGATAGCGTAATTGCAGTCGCCCCCAATGCTAGGGGTCTGCACATGTTTTTGGCACGACACAGCACAGAATTATAAATATTTTTCTAATTATCATTAATTACATGTCCCCAGCGTTTTCAGTCTTGTAATCAGTGTGAAACCCTACTCAATTTTTAACATCCTGTTTGAATGCAAAGGAAATGAAGAAATTAATAAGACCAAATGGGCCAGCCAACTTGACACAGAAAATCCCTTTGCCAAAGCCTGGCTGTCCACCAGCTGTGACTTACTGTATCTGTCTCCCATTGTCAGCAGTACCATACGGGCTTACCAGTCACCACTCTGTCGCATACTCTCTACCAAACAACTGCAGTCTAACAGTCACATTCTTCCTCCTCTCATAATCGTGTAAAAAGACATAAAAAGACTGTGATACATTATTACAATCTGATCAGTTCGCTTTGTCTGAACTATGGTAATCTTGGTAATTATTGAAATAAATCCGTGAAGGCTTTCTTATCATTCTCCTCATTTGCCTTCATTACACAGTGTGTCTTGGGTGCCAGTTTTCTTAAAACATCCAGTGGATGAACAGTGACAGTAAACCAGTATCTCTCATGTACCATCATTCAGGCTGGAATAAAACGCTCCGTTGCCCTCCTTTTCTGAAATGGACTGCATGGTTGTTGAAATACAGTTTAGACTTCTTGTACCATGAGACTTGATCCAGCGTTAAGTGCATAAATAGTCTAATAAAAACTTTATAATAACTTACTTAATTTTCAAAACCTTTCACAAGAAACCCACAAACAGAATGAAAATCTGTTCTGTGTATCAGGCCTCAAATACATCATTGATGTTAAGCCAAATGTATGTTTGATTATGCTCTGAGTTCAATAAATATAACTTTTAAACAAAAAAAAAATCCGGTTCTTTAAAGACATGCAGATCCCAGCAATACTGTTTTGTAAAATAAAGGTCCACCTTTTGTGTGCCTCAAACTGAAGCTGAATTGAATGATGATCAGAGAAATTTCCATTCAGGTTGTGTGGTAGTGTTTAATCCCAATATGCATTAATGGACGGTATTATAGGAATTTACCAATATCTCTGCCAGCTCATTTCCAAGCTGTTAAACGTTTTTTTTTCTTTTGTCAAATGACCACATACTGCAAAGGTGCATCCTCCATGTAATTACCCAACAGTTCGATATCTCCAATTACTGTGTTCATAACGGGCTGACTACACAGACTGGTGATTCTAATACAAAAGACAGATGTGGCCATCAAATGCAGGCAAACGAAACTCCCTGTGACATATTGATGGGTTAAATTGTATATCTCTCCATCCATCCATTCATCCACCCATCCATCCGTCCATTTCCATAATCACTCGCTCAGGAAAATGTCACAGTTGTTCTGGGGCCTGTCCCACACAGTACAGAAACAGTTATTGTTAATAACATTGCATATCGCCAGCTTTCCATTCTGATTGCACCAGTATCTTGTGTGCTGTTCTGCACGGAAATGTGGGTGGATGGATGGACGGATGGATGGATTTACCTCACCATTAAAAAATTACAAACGACATAGTTCCCTGTTTGAAGCGGTTTCCTTGCTCTGGTCAGTGTGTGAAAAGCTTGTTTTGTGTCGCTGGGCTTTGTATTAACAGCGGACGTGTAAATGCACTACTGTGTGCTGTCGTGAAACCCCAACTGTCTTGGAAACCAGCGATGCCGTTCCGGATGACTGAGTTTCAGTCGTGTTCTGTAGTTTTTTGGCTCTCCTTTTTTGAGGACGATTTGCATAGATGAGATATATTTCAGTTACTGCGGATATCAGTCTGCTCGGTACGTAAAAGCCGGGGCCTCTTGTGCGGCCGTAATGCATGCCAGTCACTGATGTCTGCACCTTTTAACATCATCACACAGCGCTCCTAGTGGAACATTTTCTCTCTTAAAAATTATCCCTAATGAATAAAAGCCCTTCAGCGCATTTGCCTGTTCTGACCCGGTCGTTCCTGGCCTTTGTGGAAGCCCTTATCGCTCTTCGTGGAAAGCGGTGTCTCCAGCCTTCTTCCTGTATCATTTGTAGCTGTAATGCAGCCATCGGGACTGACTGTTCTCCTTTAGTTTAAATAGATTATGACTCCACCCCCCTTTACTGAGGCCTGTAGGGATGAAAGCAGCAGTATGCATTACTGTGTTATATTAAAGTAAGGTTACAAATGTTTTCATAGGTGAGCGCTTTCTAATTAAGCCTGGCATTGCTTCTTTGGACTTTAACTCTATGGACTTTGAGTTATATCCAGGCATGGTATTAACATATGAATTGAGAAATCTTGATTTCTACCTCAGTGCAGCATGAAACATCGCCATGGACGCAGAATAGATTGTGTGTATTGTACGATTATATAATGAAATCTTTCCTGTTTGCTGCCGCACATTTATTACATAATTGGATGATTTTCCTGCACTGTTGCCTCCATTCACTGTTTTTTAATATAGAACTTGAAAGACCTGCAGAAGTTCTTCAGAAGCACACTCCCTACGCTCCATTACCTCCCAGCATTCAGCATTCACATGCAAATGTTTCTGCTAAATCTGAGGGTAAATCACAGGCACAGACACAGATATAGACAGACAGAGAGACACAGATATAGACAGACAGACACAAATATAGATAGATATAGACAGACAGACAGACAGAGAGACGCGCACACAGACACAGATAGGGACAGACAGATAGATAGACTGTGTGTGGAATATGTTTATATTACATTGTGGGACCCAAATTTCCCCCACAATGTGATTAAAAACCTGTTATTTTGACTTTGTGGGGACCATTTTTCAGGTCCCCATAAATATCTGTGAATGCAGTTAAAAAGCTAAAATTGCCAAAAGTCTTGTACTTTGTTTGCTTACTTATGGTTACGGTTAGGGCTGGGTGGGGGTTAAGGTCGTCATGTTGAGATTCGAGTTTTCCCCATAGGAATGAATGTTTGTGTGTGTGCGCGCATGCATGCATGGTGATGTGTGTGTGTCTGTCTGTGTGTCTGTGCATTGCATGAAGAAATAGGGGTACAAACCTAAATAAATAAGCAGATATTGCCTAATGTGTGTCGTTCTGCTGACTAGGGGGTTATTTCAGGTCAGGAGTCACTATGGGAATTGCTTTGGGCACCAGCAGAGGTGAGAAAATCTGTTGTCAGTGTCTATATGTGGTGCATATATCGGCAGAGGAATGCTCCGGAAACACTGCGTACCTTAAGATGTGCCAGTCAGCACCTGTTGTGTCTCTCCCACTGTATATTCATTTACACAAATGTTGTCTGTATTTCTAGACCTTCAGTCATTTTCTCTTTACCATTTTCAAGACTCATTAGTTGGCTGTTTTCAAGTCGAGAGACTTGGTAAATGGGATCTCTATTAAAACCTGTTATCTTGACATTTGCATTCTTGTAGACAGATCAGACCCCATAATTATCATATATATTAGACAATTTGAAAGAATGAATTAATCATTAGATACAACCCTGTATAATTGAAGTATCTTTATAAGGCCTGTTTAAAAAAGGATGCATTGTTGTATTTCAAAACACATTAGCAAAAGAAAACCTATACTAAGTTTTAACAGGGGGATATAGCTGGTGTTAAATAATGGATTGGAAAATGTTACTAGGCACTATCAAAATGAGGCATTACGATAAAAATGGGCAATGACAAATAAATTTAATTTTTAATACAATAAGTCTCTGTCATATCTAAACCGCTTCCCCTCCAGTCACCTCGGCTCACTTGCCCACCGATTTGCAGAGCGGTGTCACGTTTAATTATGCGCATCATACGCGTTGATACTTGTTAAATGTTGCCTTTGTTCAGTTTTCTTCACACAAATATTTAATTCTGAAGCATGTAAAGATGAAAAGATTCTGCGGCTCATAATCTCAGCCTAATCCCATGGTCCAAAAGCAGGCAGTTAGGTATACTGATATCTGTGTATCACACTGTGTGTGTGTGTGTGTGTGTGTGTGTGTGTGTGTGTGTGTATTTGTCCCCCGCAATGGACTGGCATCCCATCCAGGGTCTCTCCCAGTCGTGTGCCCTGTGCTTCCTGGGATGGGCTATAAATATGACAGGGCGACTTTAAAGAGGTTTATTGGTGTAATTTTCTTTCTCTGGATTAGTTGTTGGCAATGGGGTGTGGATGGAACCAGTATGTTCTTATGATAAAATATGCAAAATTTGTGTTAGGGCTAAATAGGGAGTTTGTTTAAAGGGGACAGAATTACAGGTCTTGAATGTGGAGCTGAAGCATAACAGCACACATATATCTGTCCATCCATCCATCCATCCATCCATCCATCTATCTATCCATCTTTTATGACCATTTATGCAGTGTAGGGTTAAAGGGTCATGTCATTATGGGTAACGATTACACTCTTATCCAGACGGCAGGATGACCATTCCCAAACGGCCCCCCACAGTCATGTGACCTTGCTTGTAATTTGTTTTACTCCTTAGTCCCTTTTCCCGACTCACATTCTCTCCCTGAACCTGCAGCTCTTCAGCGCAGTTACTCTTTTTGCATCTTTATTTAAAGGCACCGTGTTCCACAGGATTTAACTGTCCATTTACAGTTTTAATGGAAAATATTTCCAATGCTGAATATTGTATTTGAACATCAATCTGGAAAACAGTTTAACTTCCTGTTTCTAGATAACTGACATGGTAACTATTACAGGTTACATCTCAGAAATGTTCTCATTGAAGTCAAGGTTTCCATGGCAACTGCTTGGGGACCACAGAGGACTGAATGTGGCCGGGTGTCTGGTCTTTTGCCATGGTGGCCACGGCTGGAAGCAGGGTGAACTAGGAATCGTAGGCAGCAGTCTAGCCCCGATGTTGAGCCGCACCTTAATTGGCTAGAAGGGCAACTGAGTGGAGCTGCTCACGTCCAAGCATGAAGGCCACATCTGCAGGGCTTCCCCAGGAGCTTAAAGAGAACGAAGGAAGGGGGGTCAGGGCACAGGAAAGTAAATAGGCAGCTACTTCCTGAAAAGATCCACCTGTAGAAGATCTCCTCACTGGGGCTGTGCTCAAGTAATAAAGTTAAATGAATGGGTACAAGAACGGAGAGTCCTTCAGATATTCTCTGTCCGAGAATGCATACAGAGCCGTTTTGTTTTCTCCACATCCAGTGTTCAAACCCTGAAAGTATGAATTATGTCTGGGTACAAATATCAGTATATCAGTAAATAATGTTATCAGACTGTTACCAGAGTTTGAACAATATAATGTAACATAAAAACTCCGTAGATGTCAGAATCTGAGAAAGAAGCTGAAATGGGTGGCAGTGACACAAATCAAAACACATAAAGTCCAAATGATCTAAAGGGAAATCCATAAATCAGAATGTCACACAGTCATAAGTCGGATTACAGCTTAGCTCAGATGTTGGAAATTCGGTTACAACAGGACCTGGATTAAACAGGACACAGTAAAGTCATGTACAGGGTTTAATGAAAGAGTGTTTGTCTAAAACAATGTGCCACATTTCCAGATGAATTGTGTACAAAGCTTGCATGAGGTTCACACATTGCAGTGAAATTCTTAACGGACAGTGCAAGTACAGCTGGATGTAATTCAAAGGAATATAACTTACTTAAAATTACGTCGCTCTGACCCATTTCTGCAGTGGGAATGGTCCCAATTTAAATAAGAAGGACCTTTTTCAAATAAGTTAATGGTGTTAATGGTTTATGTTGTATTCTGATTAGCACGACTGAACAAGAGGAACATGGATGGATGGATGGATGTAGTAGATAGATGTGCTTGTGGCAAAAAAAAAAATGAAAAATAGAACATGAAATGGATGAAGGAAATGATCCTGTGAATTATCCTGAGATAAGATCATAGGACGGTTCGCAGAATTAATTTTCATCTGCTGTGAAATATAGGTTAGGGGCTGGTATCTAGGCTGTGTGTAGACTTCTGTCCCTCCACAGTACCATATAACTAGAGGTTACCATGGTGCTACCCAGCTAGACCATCCAAGAGTGTAAGGCGAATATAATGAAAAGCACTTTGAATAATAGGGATGGGAAAATCATTTATTGTAATTGCTAATTATACCATAAATCCATACTGATTAATCCTTGATTGACAGCTTTGGTGATTATATAATTACTAATGATACATAGTGAACACCAACTGCTTTCAGTATAGTTACGGCTGCAGGAGTAGTGTTGAATCTAATCTACATCTATTTAAATAGTGTCGGGTGTAGCTAAGAAAAGGCGTCATGGCCTGGGTCTCAGTATGGAGCCAGAGCCTGTCTATATATTCATTGGTATGGAATAATGGAAGCGGGTAATAAGTCCAGGAATGAAAGACCAGAGGGATTCAGAATGTTAAAGATTGGCTTGTTATTATCGACATAAATTTATGACTGCCATGTATCTTCTGTTGTCATATCGTAAGTCAATGGAGACACCTGCTGAATAAGTAATTAGGTACTTGAATACAATATTCTAGTATAGGGATTGCACCCTTCTAATAATTTCAGAATTATGCGAAACAGTCCTTTTATTAAATTGAAGCTATAAAAAAACGTTTGCACCTAAGACTAGTAGATTTCTAATGAAGAAAGTGTATCCCGCTTTGAAATTCTTCACCACACTAGCGCAGTGTTTGGACCACTTTTTGTTTTTTATCTCACTGGCCCAATCTCTAGCTCAAGCTGAGTGATGAACAAGATATTAGGCATCCTGACAAACCTGCAGCTTTCATTTGGGCAGACAGAATTTGTGTAAGGAATCATCCCTGTAGAGCCCAGCATATTTCAGGCTCACAGATACACAGGATTCCTCTATTTCTGGTTATACAGAGAGGAAGAGAGATTGGCTATCTCTAGTCAGATCCCTTTCCGGTACCGTCACCTTGTAGAACAATCTCAGCACTCCAGGCTCATACTCCTCCCACCTTGAGGAACTTTGTACAGTTTTCTGTTATCTGTAAGTAGAAATAATCAGTTCTTTGCTCAACTGCCCAGTAACTGCAGACATGCCCTTCTTACATGAAAATGAATTGGAGTTTATAGCTTTCACACTTTGGTTCTGCATATGGAAAAGCAGTGGAGAATTTCACCATTTGTATTTCCCCATGCTATTAATTGATATAGCATTGAGGAAAATCCGTAATATAAATGAAGAGTGCAGCGTGCACATTGACCAAGTTGTGTCAATCGCATTTACATCCTGAACGGACGTTTTTCTTAGCAATGTCATGTTTCACAAATGTTAATGATTTTTTTTTTTTAATTCATGCCTCCAATTATTAAGTAATAAACTCACAGGCAGGCTGTTTAAAATCGATGCCTTTCCCAGAATAATCGTTAGAGGGCAAGTTTGACACAGAGTGGGGTCGTTATAGATGTACATTTTATAATACATGCAGTAAAGTTTCGATTGTAGAGTCAATAGAGCCATAATACATGCAGGTATGAAAATTGCCTGGTTATACGTTCTTGATGTCAGTAGTATTTCCTTTAGACACTGGGAGCAAAAATTGCACTGCCCCTGAAAAGATTCATGGAAGGGTTAGATGCTGTTGTACTTCGGTAAATTTTTTCTGCTTCATACGTCCCATGCGAATTTTCAGCTGTGGGATCTGATTTTTTTTATTACGATGCTTCACTCCACAAAGCTCATAAACAATAGTGGCTATACACCTATGTTATGTGGAATATGTAGAATAATGATACGCTTTACAATAAGACTACCATTATAAAACATTTCCGAATGGTTTATAATCAGGTTATTAATTAGGCCATGAGACTTTGTAAATCTTTAATAGACAATTATGAACAAGTTGTAACAGTTTTCTTTTTATTAATGAGTTTGTACCATTTATAAGTGTCAGAGGGGAGCCTTATTGTAAAGTGGTACCAGAATAATACATACAAGTTTGTACATGTTACGTAAATGTGAAATGTTCTGTGGCTGTCAGTTTCGAGGGGGCTCTTCAGATCGCTGGGCAGATGTACAGGAGTAGATTTCGGGGGGGGGGGTGACTGACACAGATCACTGACAGTCTTTTTTTCACTAAACACTACAGTGTGTAGTCCTCACAAATCCTCATAAATATATCCCAGTTTAACCCCCAAAACAGGTTCTTCAGCCAGTGAACTGACTTCATGAAGGGTAAATAAAGAACCGATGCTTTGTGTTTTCCAGCAAGACCCTTGGTTAGCTTGGCCGTAATCACCGCCATTCTGTATGAATGGCATTATTTAAATCTCATTTGGTTCTGCTCCTAGTCAAAGGTTGCAGTCGCATTTCGTAATATTATTGTGACCTGGCAGTGAAGGATGAATTCTGTGTCACATGCACTCAGCCCACTGGATCACTGAAGTGGTCTTAAATTTGTCTATATAATGCTTGATGCGGAAGCAATTTAAGATGCATGGATCTACCTGGAAATTGCACAATATCAAGTACTCTTGTTACAGCTGTATGTAATTCCTTACAAGTTCCATTATGGCTGGTCACTTAATTACTGCTCTTCTGACACCGTACTTCCTACCGTCTGTTGTTGCTGGACGGTGACTCTGTGGTACAGGAGCACTAAAAGCTTCACACTTCAAGGGCTGGCAGTTGATGTTCTACCACTCCTGTGTGGGCGGGGGGGTTATGTTTACATTACATCGTGGGGACCAAATGTCCCCCACAGTGTGATTAAAAACCTGTTATTTTAACATTGTGGGGACCATTTTTCAGGTCCCCACAAAAATCTGTGAATGCAGTCAAAAAACTAAAAATGCCAAAAGTTTTGTTCTTTGTTTTGTTACTTGTGGTTACGGTTATGGCTGGGTGTGGGTAAAGGTCGTCATGTTGGGATTAGAGTTTTCCTCATAGAAATGAATGGAGAGTCCCCACGAAGATATAAGTAGAAATCTAAATGAACACCCTAAATCCCCCATACTGTAGTTCCTGCTTGTGTCTGCCCTGTGATCCCTTCCCGGGTTGTTCCCCTGCTTTGTACCCCATGCTGCCTCACATAAGCTCCAGAATAAGCAGTCCGAAGATGGATATTGTCGCTGCAGACATAATTTGGTTCTATGGTAGGGTTTTACATACCTCCCACTATAATGGAAGGTGACTTGTAGAAGCCTGAAGTCTTAACCTGAATATCTTTCAGTAGTTTGCTTGGTTTCCAGTTGATGAACCAGTTGATGTGATTATGAATCACAGTAGTCACAATCATACAGATTTGTTTGGACGAGTCTGTATTTCAGTTAGCGATGGCATTGTTTACAACACTACATGTTTAATTTCAAGGGATGTGTTAAAAACCTTGGTAATTACTTCTGGGTGACACAAGTAGTACGCGAGGAATAGCAACGGGTGTAAAGCAGAGGTGTAATTGGCGGCTTATAGAGAAAGTTGGCTGACATTGGAAATGTGGGTCCTCCTGAAGAAAGCATTGTGTTTTTTATACAATTTGTTAACAGTGTTTCCCAATCCAGTCCTCAGGGACCCACAGTCGGTCCATGTTTTTACTCCCTCCCAGCTTCCTGCCAGACAGTCCACATTTTTGCTCCCTACTGGGCGCTGGGAGGGAGCAAAAATGTGGACTGTCTATAGCTCCCCGAGGACCAGATTGGGAAACACTCAGTGTGCGAGATACTCGTCAATATTCGGGGGGGGTCCCCATCTCCCTATTGTTGCGCAATACCAATCTTGAGACCCCCTTAAAATTTTGCTTTTGAGGCTTTC
>JAODLD010000044.1:10064217-10077221 GCA_026781065.1 Mormyrops boulengeri | reverse complement strand
TCCCTCTCTCTCTCTCTCCACCCTCACACGCACACACTCGCCGGCAGGGTCTGGAGCTGAGCTTTCTGAGCAGCCAGTTACCGTGAGGCAGACAAGCATGGTCGCAGAGAGACGGCGAGCAGCTTAGCGTCTCTCCATGTAGCCAGGTGTCGCTTCCTTGCGGGGGGGTATCTGAGGTCCAGTAGAAGCAGGAGACACTATCAAGGGGGCATCCTCTTTTTTTGAGCTTTACGCTAAAGGGAAACACAACTTTTTTCCCCCAACCTGCTGTTTTCTGTTTTTTAAACTTTTCCTTTTCATCGTTTTTTTTTTTTGTCTTTCCTCACTTGGCGGGTCTTTGTGTCACCGAAGGACCGCATGCATGACACTCCGCAAAGGCGAGAAGACCACCATCAGCATCCAGGAGCACATGGCCATCGATGTCTGTCCTGGCCCCATACAGCCCATCAAGCAGATATCTGATTATTTCCCCCGCTACCCGCGGGGTCTCCCCCCCGTAGCACCCCCTGCGCTCAGTCGAGCGGGATCCCTGCACTCCTCCTCCAGCCAGAAGTCCGAGGGCCCCCCCCCTGAGCAAGCTCGCCATGAGGAGGACCAGGATCGTGCCTTAGGGGCCACTGCGCCGCCGCCCAGCAAAAAGGACGAGGAGCCAGATGTGGAGGGTTACGACTCAGACGACTCTAGTAAGTGACCACCCCCCCCCATACCCACTAACAGCACCCCCACCTACCCATCGTTTCCTCTCCTCTGTTTGTGCATCTCTGTCCAACCAACTGTTGCAATTCCGGCTCTTCCCCTACAAATCCTGTGCCATGCATCTCTCTCAGAGGACCAGCACAGGAAAGCGATGAGGTCACAAGGTCACACCCGATATCCTACTATATCATAATTTCACGGTTGAAGAGGTGTACGCTAACGGTCGGCTTGTCCGCCCTGTGCATCATCATCTGACATGATTTTTTTTCTTTTTTTTGTTTTCACTTTATGCCTTTGAATATCAAGCAGGGAATGAATCAGATTTCGGTCTGCACGCGTTTCTCAGACTTGATCGGAGCACCGTGTTGCTTTGCACATCTGAAAGGTTTAATCTCCCAAATGAAAGCGGCCATGCTCGTTCGTCATGCCTGTGGGGAGCGCACACTCACAGTAATGCGCGTCTCTGTCGCTTTGCTTTCCCATTCATCATAACGCCACGTTTAAGTATTAATGCAAAGTCCTAACATCCTTTCATCTAATGTTTATCCATAGTGGAAGTTTATCTGAATCCTTGAAAATGCAATAAAATCTGGTCAGCCAGGCTCTGAACACAAAAGAATCCAAACTTTATTGTGTTTAATACAGATACTTCAGCAATTTTTAGAATTTTTCGCTCTGAATTACCTTTGTAAAATGTCTTGTGGTTCTGGTTTTGTCTGTTCCAATGCATGCTTATAAATTTCTGTTATGCTGTCTCTCATTTAAAAGTATAGCTTCCGTGTGAAATACACGCCTCTTCTGTTCCCTATTTTCAGTCAGACTGTCTGTGTTACTTGTTGAATTAGGTCTGCAGAAGCAGAAGTGACCCATTAAACCCGGACTCGCGCCATTCGCCCTGACTGATGACAGTCAGGAAGAGCTGATTTCACTCTGCAGTTGTTTCTGTACAGCAGGCTGCAAGATATCGTCTCCAGGTTGGGAATTAAGACTCCCTCCGGTTAATTACCCACCACCTGTGAGACGCAGACGATTTCGGCGTCAAGAGTCGGGGGGGTTAACCTGTGAGGTGCAGCCCACGTCAAATTGCGGGGGGCCTCAAACTGAGATTTTAATTCTGAGTAGAGGTGGAAGCTTCAGGTCCAGAAAGTAGAAATCCAGACCAAGGTTTTGTTTCAACCAACCAGTTGAGTACTCAGACTCAGTGATTATGACTCTTTATTCTCAGCTGGTTAGTTGAAACAAAATCTTGGTCTGGATTTGTACTTTCTGGACCTGAACTTTCCACCTCTGTTCAGGATTAAAATCCCAGTTTGAAAGCGCCTTGCCAGGCACCACTACAGATGTTTGTTGCTTACTCTACATTAGCCACAGTGCCCTGTCTTAAGGAAAGAGATAAAAATCGCCAGCCTTGATCTAACCGAGGATCTAGCAATCCAGTACTCATAAAGAGATGGTTTACAGAGAGATTCCTCTATATTCTTAGAGCCCTTGTGGTTTGTTCTTATTGTGTTATTTAATTGTAGTTTTGATCACTTAGAATATTGCAATATCTGCATTGCGGAACGGCACCATTCAGCCACTTGAGGAGAGTGTGCAGACATGTGTCTGTGTCAGGATCAGGGCATTATGGGAGAGATTGAGCTCTGGGTGTTTTGGCTAATTGTCACGACCGTTTCCAGAAGGTAAAATGTCACCATGTAGCTCACCCGTCTCTCACCAGTCGCCACCGTCGGGTGAGGAGCCAGGAATCGGCAGCCAGCAAGAAAACAATTAGTCACGATCAGGCATCTTTCGTCAGAGTTGGCAATTAGAGAAGAGCCCATGTGGTGGCCGGGCAGACGCCCTGAGGAACGGGAGACTTCTGGAGAGGAGAGATCGAATGCGACGTAGAAGCAGTCGGGGGTGGGGTTGGGGGGGTTGATGAGTGGCTCACAAGGGGCAGGCGAGCTAAACGGTGCCAAATGCCGCGGACAGCCCTGCCCTGCGCACTCACCGCATCGCTGCTAGCTGCCTTGAGAACACACCGAGCTTCACGATCCCCAAACTCGCGGGCCCGTTGATGGCACGTTGACAGCGAGGCGCCTCCTTAAAGGGTCGTTAAAGCCTGAGCGCATCTGTTTGGCGCAGGAGACCCAGAGTTTTCGCCATTCATTTGCCCTTTCAGGGGATTTCCCCACTCCCGCTTTAGTTTTCACGCCGGCAGATGCTAACGTCATCCAATCACCGAGTCGCTCTCGGCACCAGCTGTGGTTCAACGCCATGTGCTGCGGAGCGTTAATGAGCGTAAAGATGAAATTCTGCTGTCATGGTAGCTGGACTTATTAGATGAGTTGCGTACATCAGTGTTTTCCAATCCAGTCCTCGAGGATCCACAGACAGTTCACATTTTTGCTCCCTCCTGGATACCAGTAGGGAGCAAAAATGTGGACTGTCTGGCAGGGAGCTGGGAGGGAGCAAAAACATGGACTGTCTGGCAGAGAGCTGGGAGGGAGAAAAAAACGGGGACTGTCTGGCAGAGAGCTAGGAGGATGCAAAAACGGGGACTGTCTGGCAGAGAGCTGGGAGGGAGCAAAAACAGAGACTGTCTGGCAGAGAGCTGGGAGGGAGAAAAAACAGGGACTGTCTGGCAGAGAGCTGGGAGGGTGCAAAAACGGGGACTGTCTGGCAGAGAGCTGGGAGGGAGCAAAAATGGGGACTGTCTGGCAGTGAGCTGGGAGAGAGCGAAAACATGGAGTGACTGTGACTCCCCAAGGACCAGATTGTGAAACCCTGGCGTACATGAATGATATAAAATTATTACAGCATTATATATTGTATTCAGTGTTTTTTTCTTAAATATTCAAAATGTAAAATACCTATACTGTAAACTCTCACCAGAGAAAGCAGTTTGAAGATGGAGAAATGGATGGACAGATGGATGAATGGACATTGTTTGTATTAAATATTGTATATTGAAGACTGCAGACTAAAGAAATATACATAAACCATGACATATAATGTTGGATAAAGCCGATCAGATGTTAGAGACTCAGGTTATATAATATATCGTACGCATGTGCAATGATCACATTGCATTCGTCAGCACTGCTTTATGTCTGTTACAACTCATGGCAACGGCATCAACTTATTTGTCACACTCTGTTGGTAGATAATAACAGGTTCTCTTGGCTCTATTTTTATTTCAGATCATTTCATCTCCTTTTTTGTTTCGTAAATATCACGGTGTTACTGGCATAAATTTCAGATATCGTGATGTAATATCGTGATGTGAGATTATGCAGCCCTAATACAGTCCGGATTATGAAACGATATCAGGATTATTATTTTTTGACGGGGACGGTGTAGGGTGTGCCATGCTGATATATACCCTTCCATTTCGCCATGCTTCTAAAAACCGGGTGCAGTCCACATATATATAAAACATCACACAACACTTTCAGTTTTTCTGACACCTTGTCTCAGGGTCTCAAGGTGAAGTCAAAAGAAATTATGTAGAAGCACCTTGCATAGCACTGTGAAGGCATCCCACTGCGCGCAGCACTTCTCGCTGCTGTTAACGTGGGGCTAATGCGCTATCACCACAGAGAATTTCAGCCCTTCCAGTGAAACGGAGTTGAAACTGCAATAACTGGCCCCGAGAGACACCTGCTAGGAAAAACACTCACCTGTTCGCCGGCACCTTTCCCGCACTGTGGGCTTCCAGTTTGTCGTTACAATATTGACAAATTTGCATGTTTATGATTAAAAAACACTCAAAGTAACATTTTCTGCTCTATTTCTCTCAACTTAGATTTTTAATTGAGGAAGAAAACGACATCTCCTGCTGTGTCTCACAGGGCAATCAGAACATGTCTGAACACCATTTGCTTTTCATTGGTTTATTAAAGTTTTTTTTTTCAATATCTAGAAAAAGTAGCATTACGTTCCTTTCACATTCTTCTGTCATTCACACATAATAACTGGCCTGGCTCACGGGCAGTTGTGTGCATGTTTGATAACGTGGATTGGCTGTTCCTTGTCAGTAAAACTGGACATGAATCATACATTGTAAGCGACTCACCAGTGATATTTTTCTGAGAAATTTGGATGAAATCTGTTTCGCCTTTGTAGCTACAGTTTGCTGCACCTTGATGTCCCAAAAGACACTTTTCATGTAATTTGTCATTCTGCCATGCTTCACTCGCCTAACCCTCTATTACTGAGGGAAATAACCAATCATGCGCAGATCTTTCTGAGCCGCATCATAGGACCCTATTAACCATCTCCCAAGCTATCATTTGTCAGTCAGAGACGGAATACAGAGCATCCTACTTTTTCTGGACCTTAGGCAAGATTTGTAAGCCCTATTTTGATATAACAGTTTTCTGTATAACCTATTTGGCTACATGTAACCTATTTGTTCATGAAAATTGCCATTGAAGAGGTGGATTAGAGAAAACCATTGAAAATGCATCAGTTTGGTCATAGTAATGATCCATTTAAACATTAATAGCCAGATTCTACATCTATGGAGTGAGATTAGCGACATGTAGATAGTACTGAATTGCAGAACTTATTTTAAATAAAGTTAATTTAAATATTTTTTATTACAAGTAAAGATTCAATATCTTTTGGCTTGTAAAGCATCTAACAAGTGGGGCAGTTGATTGACCATCTGGGTAGACAAACTGTAAAATTAGCAGTTGACATGTTTTCATTGTTTGTGATAACTAGCTTACACGCTGTCACTAGAACAGAATGAATGGGAAGATATCGTTCCAAATCAATGCCATAGTATGGGTTCGTGCAGCGGATTTACAGTTCACAAGTCATGTTGCACATGGTTTCAATGAAGTGGAGTCACTGATGTCTAATACTGTGAGAAAACCAAGAAATGGATTGTCTTAAAATATGCCAGAAAGAATGAAACATATAATGGTGTACTGTAGCATATTGTCATGCTGTTGAATGGGTGTAGTGAAGCTCAGTAATGTGAAACATTGAACTCTATATACTCCTCACGTCTCATTCGTCCGAATTTAACGTGACCTGAACATATAAAGTGCATTTACATAGAAGTCGATTTATAATACTTAGGTCTGCAGGAATTGAAGTCTGTCTCTGTTTTTTTATACTTCTTCATTGTAGTCCCTGGATATATCGTTTGACACTGAATTTGGAAATTAGATTGAGAATACGTATGTATTCATGTTTTTATACCTGACTTAATGGTAACAGAATTCAGATTTAGTGTTTCTGTCGAAATGCCAAGGTGTGTAAAACTGATATGTAAAAAATCTGAGTAGTACACTCTTACTTAATGCATTAATTAACCAGTAACTAAGTGTTTTAAACTAACTAAATTATATACTGATCCCATGTTCATTCACCATTAATCAATCATGGTGGTTCATTATGTATTTCATGCAGTTAGTACAAATCATGAACTAAAGTTCTCTGTGGCCCCTCAAGTGTTCCCATAAATATTTACATATACATACCGTTTAGCACAAAGACGCTCTGCATTCGCCCACTGTGTTTGCCTTTGTGTACATGCATTTGTGTTCGTTTTTGACATGAGAGGTAACAGCAGGACACTTGTATCAATATGAATATCAACATCGATTCAAGCACATGTACATAAATACCAAATATATAATACATCATGTTTTCAGAGACAGAAAATGTGATATTCATGGTTATGTTAGCGGGCAGATAACAAACACTGCCTTCTTGTAAATGAGGAGACTTGAGGAAGCGGACGATGATGTTCTGGAATCGCTCACTTGAATGTGCTATGAGTAAGTGGTGATCTTTTCTTGTTGCTCACTGTGAGTAATGCACGCAGACTCCACATTTTACTTTGTCGCCATTTAAGTGCGAATAGTTATTGATTTTTTGAGTTTCTGTGGAAAGCGGTTACCTGGTACCGATTCCAAACAAGAGTGGGAAAGCGCCATCGACGTGCGCGCCATATTCCGAAAGTCACATGTTACAAGTGTTTAGGTGGAATCGCAAGCTACACTAGGCTTATTGCCAGTCATAATATTGATAGAATCTCTCTTTGTCGGTCTAACACGTTCGCAGTTTCGCTATTTTTTTTTCAAGAGACATTCCTCTATGTTTTTATACTCGTGATACAACATGGGAACTTATTATTTTCAGTACAGAGAAACAAGGGTTTTGGACTTTGGAATGAATTGCTTGTAAATATGCATAGTTTTTTCCCATGCTGTAATAATTATACACATGGCAGAAATTTGGATGTTAATCATTTTAGTTTCACTGTAATGAATATCAATACAAAACAAAAAGAACAGCTATTCTGAAATAACCACAATACAAATCTTGGAGGAACTCATGGCGTGAGCAGGCGGGGGTCCAGCCCTCTTGCTTGTATTTGATTTGTATGCCTGCCTGCTCACTCCCACTTGACAGCTTTTTACCATAAACATGAAGAAGAGTTTATATTTGGATAATATTTTCTCCTTAAGAAAAATTCAAATTTTGCATGTCTATACCACATCCCGACCATGGAGTTCCCATGCCTGCTTCCAGTAGGTGCCTAGGATAACCCACAGACCTGGTCAGAACCTATCCTAGAGATTAGATTAGATCGAATGCATAAAATATAAGAATACAGGATTTCTGTTTATGGATTGGTAGTGTACTGATTAAGTGGTTATGGAAGATGGATGAATGAGAGATATTATTAGTAATGGGAGCAGTAATATGATATAACTAATTGTTGTAGTAATTTTATTGATTCAAAACAGAGTGGGGGAAAAAATCTCATGGTGAATTTGAATGAAAATGTGTAATGTCACTCCGAGATTTCTACTTTATTATATTTGTTATACGTTTCATCCCTCCTTCTATTTTCTGTAGCCGCTTGTCCTATTCAGAGTCACGGTGGGGTCCAGAGCCTATCCCAGAAGCTACAGGCGCAAGGCAGGGAACAGGGAACAGGGCGCCGACCCATGGCAGGGCTCACTCACACAGGCGCGCCTAAAGGCAGTTTGGTAACTACAATTAACCTCAGCATGTTTTTGGACTGTTGGGGGGGGGGACTGGAGCACCCCCTTGCTATGCAGTTCTCTCCGGTAAATCATATGACCCCTTGTCCATTTGGCAGCCTTTCACTAACTGTACAACGGAATTCCTCTGTTCTCTATGTATGTGTTGCACTTCTTTGATTGCATCAGAAAATGTCAAAATGTGTTATTTTTTAAGTATTTTTAAAATGCATTTTACTGATATTTGTGTTTGTTTTGATGGTATTGCCTTGTATCTCCCTAACCACGTAGATGACCTTTCCAAACAGTTTCGATATATTAAGGCCGTTTTTGCAAGAGGATGCTTGACAATAAGTAGCATTTGATAATACTGTTCTTTATTTGTTTCATCGCGAAAAGTGAAATTTCTTACAAAACTTGTGTAAGTAAAACCAGACACTTAAGCATCCTACATAACTAATAAATAAAGTTCAACTCCTCGTCATTCAAACTCAAGTCCACTTCGCAGCATAATTCAGCTGAGACTCCTGTCATTCGCTGGCTGTTGAAATGTGAGAATAACTATATTGCATCAAAGACGTCTGTGTGACATCGAGTGCTGACTGTGTGCGCTCAAACTCATAAATGTCATTCCGGAAAAAGCAGAGTGACGTCAGTTTATACTGACAACAAATCCTTGTTTTATTGCTAGGTCCGGATAGGATTTACTTTTATATTTGCAGGGTTTCTAATGAATTAGCGAAATGCCTCTGAGATGATAAAATCACAAAGTGTGGAATATTATGGAAATGAGACTCTAGTGGCTAAACATCAAGAGTTTTGGAATAGCATGTTTGGCACAGTTGTTCTCTCATTAATCTGTTTGCTATTTATCCGACTTTTAGCGGAGGGCACTTGTTTATATGTTTGAGAATGAATGGAGCAGGTAACCGTACCCTAGAATTTTCCACTTGCTTAGGGTTAACTGGCCACTCTCTTCTCGCAGCTCTGAAGCCTGGATCACTCGCGCAGCAGCGATGAGTCACAGATTCTGTTAACGGCCCCCAAACAGCCAGCTAACACTCGGTATTCCACCACGTCAAGCGCTGCCTGCTCAGTCGTCCACTTTCCACTCACTGCACTGCTGAAACTCAGCAACCCCCTTCACTGCCATCAACCTGTTTCCTCCGCCTACCCATAACTAACCCCCTCTGCCTCACACAGCTCGTGAAAAATCAACCCTGTCACATGATGCGAGTGAGGGAGGGAAATCTGATTTGAGAGACGACAAAGCACGGCAGCCATGTTGCGAAGTGTTTCGATTACTACCAGCAGAGCGGATTGAGAGGTGATATTCTATAGTGTCCAGGAGTCCTGTTACAGCTGACCCACAGCCCAGAGCTTCATATTTGGTGTCTTTTTCCGTTTTCCTTTTACTTTATTTAGCAGACACTTTAGACCAAAGTGACGTACAAGTGAAGCAAATTTATGGCCTTCAGTACCACTCCGTCTGGCCAGCATTACCAAAGCATGATTAGCTGTTAAATAACAGCGTCTGCTGTGTAATCGCACACGCTTAGCTTCTCCATTAACGGTGTCGAGGTCAGGTATCACTGGCGAGACAGACCCTCAGACCAGAGCCTCAGCGTAGCACCATCGCTGGATTGCCTCATATGTGTTGTGCTTGTCGTGTTGTGCACTGCGTCCAGGAACAGCCATCCAGTCAGGTTCATCTCAGCTTGATGAGTTTCTTATCCGGAAGGTACGCGCTAATGCAGACATCCTACCTTAGGCATATTGATTTCAGGGAGGCAGATAACAGACAACCATGGGAGCGAGGAATGCTGGCTAGGCTCGGGCTGTAATATGTTAATACCGTATACCACGGTATTTTTGTTCAGAAAATTTTATTGGAAAATACCAGAATAGTATTGCCTTTTACCATGAAATAATGTCTGGACGGAATTGCCAAGCCCAGTACTGGCAGTAAAATCTGCTAATCAGGGCTAGAGGTTGTGGCAGTAAAACTACTTGCCAGCTGAACGACAGATTTCCAGGACATTGAGCATCACTCACAGGTGTCAGGGAGCTGATGTTAATTTGCGGACGACTCCAGGAACTTCCAGGAACAGCAGGATGCCGGTTGATGTCGCCTGGTTATTTCGGCAGTTGTTACCAAGCACAAGCCTGTCTGATTTGTCCCTGGTACAGTGACAAGTAGATTGCGATGGCCGTCTGACCGCAGAAGAAAAGAGCAGCTAGCGACACAAGAGGTTGCTTGAGAGTTTTTGAAGACGTTGTGGTGAAAAGTAATTAACATTTCTGGGCTAAGTGGCAAGTGATGCCCCGCCTCGTGTCACGTTTAGAGCCGCGGTGGACAACATCAGCTAAGGATATTAAGTGTGTCATGGAGATAAACGAATCTCAGAAAAATCTTAGCCAGCAAAAGGTTAATTAGCTCCAATTTTCAGACAACCCATGTTGTTTGGAAACTTAACAGCGTCACGGAGTCAAATAATTTTTTGGAGATGTATTCATATTAAAAAAAAAACCTTTACTGAAGTTCTGAGTGGATTGAAGCTTAAGAGGTGTGTGACCCAGTTCTTTGGGCTGTGCCTCATAATCTCCAGCAGTTGTGTAGTCTGCAGTTTCTCTCTGGATACCAGCTGCACTGGATGTCATATCAGAGAAAAGCATAGGGTCACAATAAGAGGCTCTTTCATTTCGCCTGCTGCCAAACTGGAATGTTTACTAAAGTAAGTTGATAAAAAATGATAGTCACTGTCAACCCAGCTAAATAATGCATTTATTCCAACTGTTCCATTACAGAGATCTACCCTGTTATGTAATCTCGAGAAATTTGCTGGGATTATATAGTTATATAGTATATAGGTGTATATTATATAGTTATAAAGTATAACTTGCATTACCACCAGAGGTGGATGGTTCAGGTCCAGAAAGTAAAAATCCAGACCAAGATTTCGTTTTAACCAACCAGCTGAGTTCTCTGTGATTGTGACTCTTTATGCTCAACTTGTTGGCTGAAACAAAATCTTGGTCTGGATTTTTACTTTCCGGACCTGGACTATCCACCTCTGATTAGCACTGCCCATTAATCTCATCCAGCCTACTATGTTACGATGAGATCTCCACTCTCGATACTATTACTAGGAGGGGAGATATTTTTGTACACCTAAGTAGAGAGGATTTGGATTATCGGAGATTAAAAACGAAAAGCCCCTTTTATTGAAATTTAGCCACAATCTAATTTCTACATTATGAGAACTAATGCAAAAGTTGAATTTTGAAATGATTCTGTGAGTGAGCTATGCTGGATACTGATGTAGCTCCGTTCGACTTGAGAGGACACTTAGCCTGAAGGCTAAACTGCGAAAATTTCTACCCTTTAGAGTACGTCATTTTATTAGCTAATGCAGCAGCTCTGACGTTGTTGAAGAGGAAAATGGCGCTCAGCATATTAACACGGGAAGCCGTACTCAAACGTCGCAAAAACACACATGACATACAATAGAAGATTAGACCCCGTGTGACCTATGTGTGAGCTACATGGAAAACACTGCGTCTGAGCAATGTGATCATTCCTTTTTGGGGATAGTGCTGGATTTTTTACGGTAACTGAATAGAACTGAGCTAGAAGTCGCCTTCGTATTTTTCGTACCGCTTTCGGTTAGATATGGCCACCATGTCGCGCAAGTGAGCTCCTTAGCTTCGCTGTGCTGAGCATGTGCTGAGAAATTAAAATGTCTTTATTAATAATCATTTCAGTGCTTTATTGCCCAAGATTATCATCCTGACTTATGGTGTTTATTTTTTTCACACTGATCCCGGCTGTGAGCCTCACTCCTGTGTGCGCAGAGGACATCTGGCTGGGTCTGTCATAGTGGCATGACTCCGCTGCTGGAAATCAAAAATCACAAAAAACACTAGCATGGTTCTGAAAGACTAGGCAGCAGGAGACGCATGTTTGAAGCCACCGTCCTAATAACTTAAAACCCTTTGCTGGAATTAATCCACTTCGCAACACATTGCTGCGAGTTAACATTACAGAATCATCAATACCTTATTTACATCTATTTACTTAGCAGACATGTTCATTTCAAATTTCATATAGTTGAGAGAGCTGGGTCAGTCAGTCCCTGGAGCCACTGGGGTTGGGAGCCTTCTTCAAGGGCACAACGCCCAACGGAGAATGCACTCTGTCGACCACAGGATATGAACCAACAACCTTCCGATCATGGGTATAGACCGCAGTGTCTACTATTCCTTGGCCCCTATGCTGTTTCATATCTTACTGTTAATCCTCTGGCAAAGAAATAATGCTGAATGACTCCTGGAGAACTGTACTGAGGCCTGTATATCAGTATTTTCCAATCCAGTCCTCGGGGATTGACAGTCATGCAAAATTGTTCACTGTCTGGCAGTGAGCTGAGAGGGAGCAAAATCATGGACCGTCTATGGGTCCCGGAGGACCAGAGCTGGGAAACACTGCTGTAGATCAAATATATGTCAGGTGAAATGTAGCACTCAAGGGCTTTCAGAAAGACTCTGCTTGGTTTCTGAAGACCACGCTTGTTATTAGAAGCTAATATGCCCGGCAAGGCTAGTTTTCTAATCCCATTAATTTACCGAAAATGACAATGTAACAAAACACTCCACTGAAACTACTGTTTATGCTTGACAAGTGACTGAATATCACCTCTCACTGCTGCGATTATAGGGGCTTTCGGTGCGTAATGATCCTTAAAAATGCTCAGGTTGAAGTCTCCACCTGTCATGTTCATTAGAAGGACAAGTTGAAGATCGCGGCGCTGTTGCTTCTGAACAGATATTTGCTGGCAGCAGCAAACTGATATCCCAGGAGGGCTGAGAGGCTGAGGAAAGCTAATAGTGTTATTAAGAAGCCAGGATTTAGAGCACATGCAAACACCAAGGAAAAAAATTAGGTCTCTGTCTCCACTCAAGTATTGTTCTAGAGAGGGAGAATTACGTAGCGTAAATGATTGGAAATGAGTTAGGATAAGTGTGTCATTCAAACATGGCTGCCTAAGAACCAGTGACTCACACTTCTTTGTGTAATGCAATCATTCTGATACTTTAATACTTTGACGTTCAGTGTTGAGCTGCAAGTGGCGCAAAGTAAGACATGTTTGTTGTCAGTGTATTCTGGTGAGTGTGTCGAGCCATTTCTGTATCACTGGGGCATGTTAGCACTGTCATAAATTTGGTCTCTGCGCCCTGCGGGGGGGGGGGGGGGGGGGGGGGGGGGGGGGGGGGGGGGGGGGGGGGGCGGGGGGGGGGGGGGGGGGGGGGGGG
>JAODLD010000044.1:10041058-10053013 GCA_026781065.1 Mormyrops boulengeri | reverse complement strand
ACTCTTTTGCCCAGACTACCTTAAATCCGACAAGTTACCCCGATAAGCCAGTAACCCCACTTTGTAGTATAGGCCCCTGGGTTCATCAGTAAGTGTAAGTTATCACAGTTCAGTTGAAGAAAACAATGAAATTCTTGTGCAACAAGAACAAGACAGTAGTGCAATGTCGAGACACTACAGTATAACAGCACATAAAATACAACAGGTTAGTACAATACCATAAAGTTGTAGTAACAGAGCAACAGTGGTAAAACGGTGCACGAAAAGTGTGCAAAAACCAATGCAGTATTGTGAAATTTGATAAGTTAGAGCTAGTTACAACAGTAACATTTTCCTTGAAGGGGCAGTTACTACTGAAGTACAAATAATGAACAAACATAGTAGCTACCTGAGATAAAAGATGTGTCACGATTTATTAATGATGAACAAACATGAGATCAGTATTTAACTTGTGTTATTTATGAATTGTTCCTTCAGCAGTTCCTTTGTAGGTCACAAAGGTTTACAGAATTAACAGATACAGTAACAAATATAGTAACTGCTTGAGATAAAAGATGCATTACAATTCATTAATGATGAACAAACATGAGATCAGTATGTAACTAAGACTTAGCTTGTGGTTAATTAAGAACAAAATATTATATTCATTGTGCTTCCTCAAGTAGAGTGTTGCCGTTACAGTAAACACAGGAGGATTACATTGGGTTGGAGCAGTGTTTTCGGGGGTAGGTGTCAGAGTCACAGGGTTATTACAGTCCTGATTGCTTGTGGGAAGATGCCGTCCCTGAAGCGCGTGGTGCAGGTGGAGATGCTCCTGTAGCGTTTAGCGGAGGGCAGTGGTATGAAGAGGGCAGGAGCGGGGTGGCTGGCGTCCATGATGATACTCGGGCGTCTCCTGACAGAAGGCTGGTGTAAATGGATTGGAGCTGCAGAAGCTCAGAGCCAGTGATTTCGGAGGCTATCCTGACTGACATTTGCAGCAGAGTGAGATCTTGGGCTGTCAGGTTACCAAACCATGCCGTGATGCATCCTGTCAGGCTGGTCTCAGTGGTGCCGTGTTAGAAGCCTCCTCAGGAAGAACAGTCTCCGCTGTGCCTTGTTGAGGATGCAGCTGGTGTTACGAGACCATGAGAGAAAGTCTGAGAGCAGGAGGCCCAGGAATCTGACTCTGTTGACAATTTCCACAGGTTGAACCGTTGATGCCGAGTGGGAACACCGATACGCTCATCCTGAAGTCCATGACGAGCTCCTTTGTTTTTTGACACACAGAGCAGGTTGTTTTATGGGCACAGAACATTCCAGCCTTCTACTTCCCTCATGAAAGCACCCTCCTCATCATCACTGATGATGATGACTGCAGATGCGACAATGCGATTGCCTGCATGCCTTGCTACATAGTCTTAGGTGAACAGACTGTATAATGGGCTACGGCAGCAAGCCTGCAGCAAACTGGTGCTGAGGATCAATGTGGACGAGCTTCTGTTTCCGATTCTTACCGCCTGTGGCCTTTCAGTCAGAAAATCAAACAGCCAGCCACAGACAAGGGGCGCTAAGCTTTAACACAAGTTCTGATGAAGAAATAGTGATGAATGTCGAGTTATCATCAACAAACAGCACCCTGACACAGATGTTCTAGCTTTCAGGTTGTTACAGAGCCGTGTGTAGGCCAAAGGGTGGTGGTATCTTCCATAGACACGCGACACCCGTACGCAAACTGAAATCCGGGGTATCATTATTCCCACAGGACAAGACTAGTCTTCACAAGCACTTCATTATGATGGACGTGGGAGGTGAGACGGTAAACACTGAGGCAAGAGACGACATTTCTTTGGCACGGCTGTGACTGTGCTCTTAAGACGGACAATTTCAAGACATTCGAGAACACCCCCCGACGGCTGGGTAGTGCGTGTCTTGAAGACGTGACACAATGCGGTCAGGGTCAGTGGCATTACAAGAGTTCAGACATTTAAAAGTTTTAGATTCGTCACCCACCGTCACATGCAGAGCAGCACTGTCTGAGGTAAACATAACCTCTTCTGCTGGATTTGGACTGCGGGTTTCAATCCAAGCTTAAAGGTTTTATACCACATCGGGCAGCAAGGCAGTGGTGTCCGTAAGTATTGGCAGGATTTTGTATTGCTTACAGTGTTTTCCATAACAAGAGGGATCACAGCTGCTGCATTTATGTATTTCAGACTCATACAAAGTGTATTTTATGGCCCCATTCAGGTTTGTGTTATCAATCAGCTGTTTGTTAGTTTCTGGCATGTCTCCAGTGTGACCTGGAGGGCTTGGGCAGACCGAGGTAAGCCGTCGAACACCTGCAGCTCGTTCTGCTATCAGCTGCGAGCCTCCTGACGGTCTAATTGGTGAAAACTGCTCTGTGCGGAACCACATGATGTGTGGCAGGTAGAAAGAACGGCAACCTTGGCAGGCAGCGTCTCTCTGGGAGTCCGCATACCTCATCTGCAAAGCATGCTGGTACTTCATGAAAAGGCACGGACCCACAAAGGAAACAGGGGCTGAACACGGAGGGGGGGAAATGGGGGAATGCCAAGAAAAAGATGTGGCATTTTCCAGACATGGAGAAGATATGAGAATAATTATTGTGGTGTGTTTTAAGCAAGACTAAACTGTTAAGATTCAATGCTCTTGGGTAGAGTAGTCAGGGGTGGACTAGCAACAAAAACAGGCCGGGAATTTTAGCTGATCACAATCAACCGATTGGCAAACAATGAAATAAAGCATTATCCAGAAGTCATCTCCTGCGATCGACTGACAGTTTGGCCACCCCTGGTATATAAGCTGTATCATGCTGGGGTTAGGGACGAAAGGCCGGCCCTCACAGTATCGGCCCACCAGGAAGATTCCCGCATTTCCCGATGGCCAGTCCCTGCCTGTTATTTCTTACCCCTTGTTATCATTTTTTTATCTTTATAATGCTTGGAAATGTAATGCATACAATATACAATTCACATTGACTTGGTCTGAACAGATGCCAGAATAAGATGGATTATATACTAGACAATGAGCCTTTTTTATGCAAATTGCAATATTTAAGCATGTCCAACTCTCAGCTTGAATCCGTTTTTTTTTCCTCTACATTTTTCAAATGTAGCAAGACACATATTTCAGTGAGACTTTAATCAGGCATTTCGCAGTGTGCTGCTTGCTACTCCTACGGCTGTCTGAGCAAACCGTCCATGGCGATGCATACAATCCTTTCCTAGTCTGCACACACCGGCATATTCCATGGAATGTTCTGTGCTGATCACATGTTAAGATAAGGCACTGCCCTTTGCATATTTAGCCGACACACTGCCGCCTGCTGAAAGCCTGTCTGTCTCACTTCTGGGCTCGGTATAGCCGTGTGCGGAACCTGCAGTGAGCTTCAGCTTTTTGTTCCGCGTTTGGACATAACAAGAGAGCGAGAGCAAAAGAAGCAGCGACTGAGGGTCCGCGGACTGGAATTAATATCTTCTGCTGATAACACCATTGACCCCAGAGTGGAATTGTAGGTCAGAGAATGTCCTCAGACGATTAATTAGAAACCAGTGTATCACAAGAAGGCTGGGTTTGTAATCATTTTTTTCACTGGACACAATTAATAACAAAGCATAATGAGGACCATTAAGCATTGCAGTGTTGATGTTATGTTCAAATAAGTATAATTGCAGAAGATACACTGTCATTTATTGTCTACCAGATACTGGCATTATAAACAGCAAAACCATGTGTGGTTCGTGTTCATGTCTCTGTTCCAAAAACGGCTTTCAGCCACCTGTGGAATATTGGCTGGCAGTTGGCCACAGCCTCTGGAAAGCATCCTTAGTGAATTCACAAGGAAGCAAATTAATAGTGCCCAGTGCTCTGAATGCCTTTAATGAAGCATCACACCAGCAAACTCCAAAGCTAAAAAAAAAACACTTTCATTTCCTGGAGTACTTACGCTAAAAGCAGAGGCAGGGGTGCACTAATATATGAAGGTGTCAAAGAGAGCGGTAACTAAGTCAAACGTGGAAATGGGTGTAGCATTCGTTAGCACTGTCGACTGTAGGGACTCCCCATATAAGCGAGAGCACTGTCTGGGAAACAGGGAAAATATGTCCATTTCGCAGATTAACAAAACGAAGAATAATAATTGTAGCCTGTGCCACTTAGTCTGGGTGTTCAGTACTTGTAGCTTGGTGTCTCTCACGTAGGACAAACAATATGTAGACAATGAACATATAATTTACAGACAATACACGATATACAAGCCATTTACAGATTAAATACAAGACAAGTGATATACATAAAGTGCCAACAGCAATAATAATTATGTATAGGAATGATATTGTACAATGCAGTATTTGTAGATGTGAGTCTGTGGTATAGTAGATGCTTCTATATAGGAATGACATTGTACAATGCAGTATTTGTAGATGTGAGCCTGTGGTATAGTAGATGCTTCTATCAAACATAGGAGCATGTTCATTCATCATTAATCATTCATCATTCTTCATATACTTTATGCAGACACTGTATTACTTAATTATTTGTTCCTGAATAGTACCTGAGTAACTTGTAAGTTATTTGTGCCCCTTCAAGTAATGTGTTACCGAGATAATTTCTACCTATGTTGTCTTGCAAGTTCTTCATATTGTGGACAGTAGTTGCTGTTTAAGCAATAATATTCCCACTCTTTTTGTTCCTATAACATTTTAAAATGGTGTAATGAAATGGTTTACTTACAAATGTTTTTTTTCTCTAGCGGATTTAAAGCGTCTTTTTAAATGAAAATAGAGTCTTTGCGTACCTGGTGCAGCATTTGCATGCCTTGATGGGAGAGAGAGAAAAAGCTGTCGATATGCCTCTTACAGGCACGAGCTGGTAGAGATTGTTCACTTCTGATTGGCAAATGGGGATTTGCAGGTTCTGAGAGCCGGGGAATCGGGGAACAAGCGTGGCAGAGCTAAATTCCCGCAACCCTGGGGCAGGAAAGAGCTGAGCTGCTTGCTTGGATATTGATGGGGGGGGGGGGGTGTACCTTAGTGTAAAGTAAATAAAGACAAAACCGTAATTTGTGGTAATTTAGAGGGAAGTTAGATTGGCTGGAAGCTTTCAACAGAACATCTCCACAAATCCTCAAGGCTGAATTGCCGATTCCAAATTGGCAAAATGTACAGTTGCTCTCACCAGTGAATTAGCCTTAATGACTTGATTACCTGCCAATTTCAGTCCCATCTGTGATTGCTGTCAAGGGCATTCTGTTAATTTATTATCTTTCTGATCGTAAAAATAATATTACATCATCGACTGCCAGAAGTCGAATAAGCAGAGCTGCCAACTTTGGTCAGCAGGATGATGTGAGATTTTCAATTTGAGACAAGTCTGCGCACGCATTTACATGCATGTAATAGTTTTACTACCTTGTAAATAGTCTGTAGGGTTTGCAAACTACCCCAGCGCTTTTGATATAGCTAGTTTTAGGTTTATAATGGAATGATATAGATTTGCCGTAAGATTTCTTGCATGCGCATGACAATCAGAAGGCGTGAGTGTCACGCCAGATGCGTGAGTTGGCAACCTTGCGAATAAGGCATTGGCAAGACAATTTGTGAAGCAAATTGGTTCAAGAGAAACCGACTGTCTTTTTGCCATATAAAATATATTCAGAGTTCCTGTCTTGATATCGATGCAGATAGGAATGCCGGTGTAATCCCACAGGTGTCCCCTTTTGTGTCCCCGGCTGCTCATTGTCATTCTTCCAAGGCACTCAGCCAGCAGTGTGGAATGTGTATTTTACTAGCATGTCATCGCTAGCACTAAAGCATGCAATGCAGGCTCTTGGAGACACGTAGAATAGCAAATCTGCTTCCACACTCCCTTCTAACTCATCTCTGCACATTTTCAGTTGTCTCTCAGCAGCTGGATGGCATGATACGGCCTTCGCTGAGATAAAGATGGACTTTGGTCAACTCGCTAATTTTAGCATTATGCTAACTGGCGTCCAGTCTCATGGCCGTCTCTTTGTCTTACAGCCACGCTGGGGACGTTGGATTTCAGTCTGCTGTACGACCAGGAAAACAATGCCCTGCACTGCACCATCAACAAGGCCAAGGTAGGGGCAGGTTAACGTTTCAGACGCGCGCGGTACCAATCAGAGTAAGTGTTCGTACGCACCAGCATTTTACTGCTTCGCATTCATTTGAGCTTCATTCGTTTTTTTTCCGCCTTTTGTCTCGAATGAATAATTTGACCTTCAGACACCTCGAGCAGCAAAATAAAAGCTTTCTTAGCGGGGAATCTTCCCTATAAATAAGCGATCAAAAGAGACATTCCCACATTGCGCCGAAGAATTACTCCCCGGGGCGTGCGTCGATAGCGTGCATCGGCAAAACGTAGGGAAGCCTTGCGGAGCACATCCTCCTATCTAATTAAACGGCCTGTTAAAACAGACAGCGTGTGCAGTAAACCAATGCAGCCTTCAGCCCTTAATTCTCTCATGCCCATGAATCATGATGCTTCCCCTGTTACAAGTCACAGCTTTTGGCCCTGGACCCACAAAGGCTGCGGGGTGCGGTGCATGCTGGGAACTGTGTATCTGCTGACTTCCTGCCTTCCATTCAGCTGAGCAAGTCATAAATGAACTGCAACTGTGAAGTCTTGGGAGCGAAATCTTTTCAATTGGAAATCATGGCGTCGTCCTCCTAAATTTGAATTTATGTTAAAACATCTTTGCTAGGATTTTCACACAGGTTTAGTCCGGTTTTGTGTAAAATGTAGTTGACTGCAATACCGCCCCCCCCCCCAGTCTCCACATTGCATGGTATAAACTCCCACCTTTGACTAAGGGAGTTGGCCTGCCTCTGGCCAAAATTGAGTTTTTTTTTTTTTAAATCAATATAGATAGTGGACTGCTAAAGAAAATCACTTTCCTGCCTTTTCTTGAATGTAGTTGCTTCCAAATCCTGCAGCAGATGGTGCATGTTTCAGATTAGCACTGAGGAATTGCCTGTTCGTGTTTGCATTTGTAACCACAATACACACAGGGTGGCACAGAAGGACACCAGTGCCATAAAACAGCCAGACAAATGTATATATAGAGGGCCATAGAAAAGCCCGGAGAGTTTGGTAAATTAGTTTATTTCATAATGCTGTTATATTGGACTCACTTTGAGCATCTTTAAGTCTGTTGTGGATAGAAGGAAAATACCTAAATGTATTGATTTGTATGTATTTTCAATTAGCTGTGTGTTAATTTTGCAGCTTTACTAGGCGTTTATATTTCAAGGCTGTAATGATTCTGCTGACATTTCAAAAAACAAAAGCAAAAACGGCAATACCTGACCCTTCGCATCCCTAACCGGATTATTGAAATAATCGACCACATTGTGGTGCCTGAGGTCTGTCCACAGCGCTCCCCTCAGCCCAGTCATTTATGCTGCCCTAAGGGCTTGACCCTGCACAGTATCTGGCTGATACCATGATACTGGCCTTAAAAGAACGATAAATCTGTGATACAGTCCTGCCTCTCTTTTAAGCGTTCCCAAGAACTCAGAAAAAATACTGTTTCAGTCCAAGGCTGGAAGAACATTATAAAACCTAACTTTATTCAATGTAATATCTCGTAGCTCACTACACATCTCGGTAACTGAGAGCTTGGATTTTAAGTGTCACCATCTTTTTCCAAAAAGGGTATTTTCTCCAACACGAGGATTGTCTGTCGGCATCAGAATCAGTAACACTCCTGTGGAGGGACATTCCCACAGCCAGAGAGCCTCTGCGGTCCTGTCACACGTAACGTTATCACAAATGACAGAAGTGATGTGCAGGCAGACCGTCTCTCTGGAATCGTCTAACAAAAGTGGTCTTTTTAAAAACCCTTAGCTCCTCTGTTTATTAATTTGAGTAATGTTTAGTGGCACGTCTTCAAGTGCAAATTTGATAGATTATGAATATTTCTCTCTATATATATACACACACGTATAAATATGAATGTATGTATATGTGTATATCTATGTGTGTGTGTGCGTGTGTGTGTGTGTGTGTGTGTGTGTATACACACATGCATACATACATACATACATACATACATACGCTTGGTTAATTCAGTACAAAAATTGTAAATGTATTGGTTTTATAACAAAAATCATTACTTAATTTGCATTAAATCACATAAGAAAAAAGACATTATTTTTAAGTAAAACATTAATTTCAAGTAGTAACATATTAAAACCCATATTATACTTCAGAAAGAGCTGTTCTGAGTTAAAATATATAGTGACATAATTATGTTCTTAATAATAATATATATTAAAACACTGTTAGACATGACACCTTTAACTTTACTGCACATAGTTTATGATGCAATGAACACATTTTTTTTTAGCAATTAACCTCAGGTGATTAGTCACTGGTAATGCACTGTGGCCAAATAGTCTGTCGATTTTCAAAAGTCTCCCTTCAATAATATATTTCTCAGAACCCATGCCTGATCTCAGGTGCACTTCTTTTCACACTGAGATCTGAATTTTCTATTTGTCCATTCCTGACAACCTCCCACCCGACTGGGTCTTCAGAAATTCAGAGCCCACCGCATGAAACAAGAGCTGCAGATATGGACTTGATGTCAGTCCGCGGCACAGCATTCACACCCGTGCATATTTACACGCACACACGCGCCACACACCATACAGGGAGGGCAGCTTAAGGCCGCCAATTCACCCAGCAGGAATAAAACCAGTGTTCCCAGAGAGAAGCCATACCAAAAGAGATGGAAAGTTCAGGTCCCGAAAGTACAAATTCAGACCGAGGTTTATCTTTCAACCAACCAGTGCTCTGTGTCTGTGACTTTTTATACTAAATTGGTTGGTTGAAACAAAACTTGGGTGTGGATTTGTACTTTCTGGAGCTGAACTTTCCACTTCTGCCTACCAACACAGAGTTAGAACGTTATGAGAACCAACATCCCTAGATGTAACCATCAATGGACACTGTCCTGCACAGTCTGGATGTCAGCATCAGTTACGTTCAGCACTTACATTAAACAGTAGTTTTTAACTCCTAATCTTTAACTGTCGTGATTAGAGTTTCCTAGTCTATCCCAGGCTGAAGAGATTTCAGCAATTAATGTCCATTGACAGTTGCTTCTACATCCCACAGTCTTAAGGTGATGATACACAGGAAAACTATTGGAGCAATGTTGCCAGGCAACCGCCAATCAGGTGAGATGAAGGGCAAAGGGTTTCTTGAGTTTCTTATGTGTACACAGCACATCCAGTTAAAATGCAGTGCTGTCCAGTGTTTGGCTTTTGAATGTAGATGAGGCCTCACTGTGTAAATGTAGCTGCTGGTCTGTTACTGCTTGTAGCTGGTTGTAGCTGTAGGACGTTGTTGTTAACTGTCTTGTGATTGTTACTTTATTTTGGGGTTTGTCTGATTTTCACTATAGGAGCAATTCCTCATGGCATCATGATAAAAGTGGGAGTCAAATCAACTCAAAGCCAAGTAGGCTTTATTGTCATACCATCCATATTAAAGTATGCAGTGGCACAAAAAACGTGCATTGAACATGCACTTAATAACTGGAATGATCCTTAGTTTTTACTTTATTTTATTTGACTATAGTAAAAATCGCTGCTCGTACTATTGTCCCATTGTGGTATAAAAAATTAATGCTTGCGTTAAATTTGGCATCCCGAGTTTGTCTATATGATTCAATGTGTATGTAAACAAGAAATAATCGAGTGGCACATAGCAGGGTGGAATGTGGATTGAACAGACGGACCAATGGATGCATCTGCGTAGAGGGCGGAGTGGTGCTGACTTTACAGTTTGGTTCATAGAGGATTGTGCGGGCCACTCCGTAGGATCAGGACAACACATAAAGAAAAGTCCTAGTGCATTAATGTTTCAGCAAATGTATTATGCCGATGGGCCAGAGACCACCAGGCCAACATGCTTGATTAAAAGGTCGTAACAGCCTTTGTTTGTGCCAATACTGTAATCAATAGAAAGAAATTGCCATCCGCTGTCAGAACAATCAAAAGGAGCCGGGCCGCACCGCCTTTAAGCCCGTCTGACTGTTGTCGTGTCCCTGCCGGGCTCTGAGGCTGGCTGGGTCCTCCCACCTTGGGTGCCCTGATTCTCCTCACAGGCTCCAGGGTTTGCACTGTCTCATTAGTGCCCCTGTTTGTTCTGAGCAACCACAGACCAACCTCTGCGCAGCGGTTTATGATGTCGAGCCCCTCTCGCTCTCCCCTTACCGACAGCGCGCTTCTTATTGTTCTCCCCGTAAAAGCGTACGTACTGTATCTAGCATTGAATGGACTAATATTTAAAAAAAACTCTTTCTCAGTATTTTCGATATTATGTTTATGTATATCTATGATACTGTACATGTGTGTTTATATTTAATATCATACTTTTGCTTAGGAATGTTGTAACAAGATATAGAACAGGATTCTTCAATGCACCCTTCAGTTAAAACTATTACTGATTTGAACTCAAACCGGTAATAAAAATAATAAAAATAATCAAAAGTGAAATGGCCGTGTGACAGGTGTCACCCGCAGGTGAGTGTAAGCAATAATCGATATTAGAAACCAGTGAAGTGTTATTAGATTGAGAAGCAAGGAAGCTCTTCTCTGTTGCCTCCTTATGTCGCTTTGATTTATAGATTAGCAGTTGTTGAGGTTGGTAAATAACATTGTTTGTGTATGCGTTGTTGGATATATTGCTTGTTTCTTAGCCAAACTCCTTGTAAATGCAGGGGAGTGGTCCGCCACAGCTCCATCCTGTCTGTAGCGCTGTGCTGTTTTCTCAGATGAAGGAGCCTTTGCATCAGTAAAATCTGACCTCGGGAAGAACAGATTAAGCCAATTATGCTCAATTACTCTGTTTTTATTAATTGTGATATTTGCATAGCGACAGTGGGGTCCCAGTTAACCCCCACCATCACCACCTACTCCATGTCCTGTACATTAATAAATCATCTGGCTTCAAGGGCAAGCCGTCAGAGTGGGGTAGGCTACGCTGATAGGAATCAGCCATTAAGAAGCTGCCTGATTCCTGTGATTTATCCAGCATCTTCCCTGAATTTGTGAACTTTCCACGGTGGACTTACCAGTGGGCCATGAATATCGAGCAGATAGATACACTCCCTGCCGTCGGTTTCAATGGATGTCCCTCTGTTGTCGCTTGGCATCGCTGTCAGCCACTGCTATTCACAGACACCGAATCACGAGCAGGGGGGTCTTAACACTAAGCTTTTGTTTTACGGCGTGTCAGCTGACGTGACTCGAACACGTTCACAGGTACACTTCACCGCCGGACTCAGACCAGGCTTAATTGCTCCACTGATCTCCAGCAGTAATTAATGCACCGGCCCGATCGCATTCCTCGGACGGTGCCACCAGGAAGATTAGCGATTCCTGCAGCAGAAAGATAAGGCAGGATGTGTGGAGAACATGCGGGATTGGCCGGTGAAGGGCAGTTAAAAAAGATAGCGGAGATACGGCCGGGCCTTTGTTTTCATTTGCAGCGGAGAAATTGTGCCTGCATTTGTCATCTGTGTGCACCTGGTGGTAATATCTTTCAACTGAAATATCTGTTGAATGCAGTATTTGTAATAGCCGCTGAGTTTTGGGCCACTAGGTAGCTCAGTTAACAATGGCATTTTTCCTACGGGAATAAGCTATACAAAAGCCCCCCCCCCCCCGAGCTTAGATTGAGAGCTTTGCCACATCATATTCCACCTTTTCATAAAGGGAAGGAGTCCGGTGTACAGTAGGCTGGTTGTGTCTCAGCACCCCCCCACCCCCCCCGTGTGAGATCTACCATGGTGCTACAGTCTACAGCAGGGGTGGCCAATCTTATCCGCAAAGGGCCGGTGTGTCTGCAGGTTTTCGCTCCCTAACTCCCTAATTAGGTCACTAATTAGAGGACTGATTAGCTGAAGAGTCCTCACAC
>JAODLD010000044.1:10030209-10040958 GCA_026781065.1 Mormyrops boulengeri | reverse complement strand
AGGGAGGCGTCCAGGAGGCATCCTAAGCAGATGCCCGAGCCACCTCATCTGGCTCCTCTCAATGCGGAGGAGCAGCGACTCTACTCTGAGTCTCTCCCGAATGACCGAGCTCCTCACCCTATCTCTAAGGGAGAGCCCAGCCACCCTGTGGCTGCAGAAGCTAGCTCTAGGGACATGGAATGTTTCAAGTTTCCCACCAAAAACACTCTGACTGGTCTGATGTTCGACACAGGTGACCTGTTATTGATGACCATGGAGACATGCATTGTCACGCATGCCGTGGTGTCTTCCCGTCTCAGCAGGAGAAGGCTAAGATGGGATATCAATCCAGGCTGCTGTCGGGTTATCTCTGAGATACATCACTCCCATTGAAAGGCAGCCATTGATTACTGCTGCTGAGATGTGCGAGCTGGACAGCCGTCGGACAGCTGAGCTCAGTAGCAGTGATTGATACACAGGGTACAGGTTATAGGATTAAGCATGACTAGATTTTTATCACCTCTTCAGTAAGAACCTTTATCTGTACCGACAATCGCTTTAGATAGAGCTACAGCCTACTTCTTTACATTACATTTTATTTTGTTCAGCCAGTCCCTGGAGCAGTTGAGGTGAAGGGCCTTGCTCAGGGACCCAACAGTAACAGACTCCAGCAGTGGGATTTGAACCAGCGACCTTCCGGTGATGGGCACAGATCCTTAACCTACAGAACCACACCCCCATTTGTGGCTACAGCAGTTTGTTTACTCATTTACTGTATAATTTCAGGTTGGCGTACCATCCTGGGCTATTCCCTGCCTTGTGCCTGTACCTTCCGTGATAGGCTCCAGACCCCCCGCAAACCTGAATAGGATAAGCGGTTTCAGAAAATGGATGGATGGAATTCCTTATCATTTCATGTATTTTTAACATTCATGGAATTTAATTACAACAAACACGCAAGAGATTTGCATGTGTTCGTCATGCTGGTAAATAGTACATAATCATAGGAAAGACAAAATATTACCAGATGGTTTTTTTTATGTTAGTTCCTATGGGTCGCATGTTGAGTCTTGGAAGTGTTTAATTTTTCCTTTCATTTTTTAAATTAATATACTTCCATGAAGGTTTAAACATAAATAAAAAGTTGTTAATATTTATTTCCAGTATTGTGTTAATTATACTAACAAACATGCCTTGGAAGGTCTGGCTGTCCTGATCTGGAGAACGTTCTTGTAATACTTCAGTAGTACTAATACTTCAGTAGTACTGCACATTACCAGCTTTTTATTTAACTATCATGCATTGACTGATGAACTTACCAGTAACTAAACTAGTCTGTCCATCCATCCATCATCTGTACCCAACAAGTGTTGCAGGGGTCCAGAACCTATCCTGGAGGCTACAGGCACAAGGCAGGGAACTACCCAGGATGGACGCCAACCCATCACAGGGCGCACTCACACACCATTCACACCTTTGGGAAATTTGGTTAAAAAAAAAATAAACGATTTGGGGGAAACCGGGTGTACCCGGAGGAAATCCCACAACAACACGGGGAGAACATGTAAACACCACACACGGAGCTATGGCGGAGACTCGAACCCTGGTCCCAGCGGTGTGCGGCAACAGGGCTAACCACTGTATCACTGTACCGCCCCTAAAAACTAGCCCCATGCGTGTAAATACTTAAAGTGCGGATCGAATGGACACATCAGCAGTCAGTTCGCGTCGATCACTTACTCTTCAACCTCCATTTACCGCACAATCCACCGTCACACAAATGGCTTAAATATAACGGTGCTCGTCGTCTGCCGTACGATTCATACCGATCCCCCTAGAAATAAATCATTTAAAAAGCAGGACCCGAGGCTGCACACTTTAAATATTGCATTAAGAGCCATCTTGTAATTTGCACTTCACTGTTAACAACAGCAGGCAGGTAAGGCAGGCTAATGAATTATGAAGCCGTCAACCTGAAATTCGGAATTATGCTAAGGGAACAGATGCAGCGCTTTTCACGGAGACGATTGCTGGCAAATCCCCAACGGCAAGTCATAGGCGATCACGTGATGTGCGCGGCACGCTGACGAGGTCCTGCCACAATTAAACAGCATGTTAAATGCATTCATGAATAAACTTACATTTAATAAACCTAAGTTTCATCATATGAATGGCAACATATGTTCCTGAAAGTGTAGCCATTATTTATTTACATAACTATAACAATATACAATATATTCCAAATAATGAATATTTCATAATTAAAGATGTTGATTCCAGTATCTCTCAGAAGTCTTTCATGCATTTTTAAACATGTGAAGTCAATCGTCTCAGTGTTGATGGAGTGTTGAAATGTTGATAGCCAAAGGCATAAAATGGCTGTGTATTCACCATGGAAAATTTAGTCTGATGTATCTGTCAACAAGAACTACTGATGAAAGCAAGGAGAGCAATTATAACACACCTGACTATGGGGCCTGGTCCTGTTGATGAAGCATTTAGGGTCACTGTCAGAGCTGGATAGTTCAGCTCCAGGAAGTAAAAGTCCAGGCCAAAGGTTTGTTTCAACCAACCAGTTTAATACTCTGTGACTGTGACTCTTTATGCTCAACAGGCTGGTTGAAACAAAATCTTAGTCTGGAATTTTACTTTCTGGACCTGCTCGTTGATGTGAGATACCGGGACTTGAGTTTAGCCGTGGGATTCCAATCACTCACCACACTGGTGTCTTTACGGGATTAGAACTTAATATATCCAGTAGTGTGTTCTGTTGTGCTGTATGTGTCATCCCGTTATATCAGAGCCTTGAAGAGCAGCATATTCTTTCATGCTGTACTGGCGCTGTGTGTTTGGAAATGGTGAACGGCTGCAGGAAATGGCAGGTCTTGGTAGCCCGCACATTTTTTATGTAGTACTTCATGTAACCTGAAATGTATCTGAAGGCATTTAGGGGAAAATTCTAGAGGAGGTTCTTTATTGCCATGCATAACATGAAACTGACACGCAAGAGTATTCCTTGAGTTAGTAAGGAGTGAAGGATTTTTGACTGAGGAACAGTTGCCCAACAAGCAGGTGCATCATAATGAGCAGGCATGAAGTAAACTGTCATGTTAACAGATAATGGCACCACAATAAGCACAGAGATCTTCCCAGGATCCTCGCCCCAGATATTTCATTAAGCGTTGATGGGAAATGGCACAAATTACTAAAATTAGTTAGTTGGGTCCATCAAAATGCATTGCAAAAGCTGGCTCTGCTACCCTACGCCAGCAGCAGGCATCTGGGACTTTAGAGCCCGCACTGTTTCCTGATTCTCGGTGGTATGTTGAAAATCTTTAATGCCTGCATAGAACATGGGCAGTAAGTGCAGACTTTTCATAGGTGAGCTGTCAGCCACTGAATCACAGCAGAAGATATTGATGCTGAGGGCGGCGACTGCCGGATAAGGTGCTGCGTTATTCTGCAGACTTGTTAGTAGCTAGGGCACATGACGAGACAGAACGTCAAGTCGGCGTGACCCTGTCGGGACCCTGTCTGCTTATTTTACATGCAAGCTACATGCTCAGGAGGAGTCTCAGTGTCCGATATGATGACTAACCCAGGTTCGAAGTCTTCAGAAATCACGCTGAAAAAAAATTTACATGACATTTTTAGGTACTTTAGTAACGATTTTGTCTCTAAGTTTTGGTTTTTTCACCTCTGTGACTCTGTTTTGTCTTCATGGCCCATGCCACCACTACCGTCTTTTCTCTCATTTTCCTGTTACAAAGGTGGTAGCCAAAGAATGTGTTTGTTGTTATTATGCACAGATAGCTTATTGGCTCCTGGAGAACATATTGTAACGCCAGCAGATCCTTATTTGCACATATGCAGTACTGTGTGTCATTGAGGTTTCTATCCAAACATTATTATCAGTTTTTTGAAATTGTACATGTGAAGTACCGACATACTGTTTTAACAGAATGTTAATCCACTGCACTAATCAGACCCTTATAAGTTTCGTCCTTTCACGATTCTTTTTTCCCCTCTCTTTCTCTAAATTGCTCCTGACCAGATCTCACCAGTGTTTTCTGTTTCTTTTCCTCTTTCCATTTCTCTTTCTTTCCATTGCCTGCTGGCCTTGGCCTGCTGTCTTGCACGCACTCCCTCTCACTGCATGCAGCTCCCTATTCCCAGGTATAAGAAGGTAAGGCACTGTGGCCCCTCCCCTTCGTTCCATTGGACAAACCTTAATTAGTCCCGCCCACTCTCTCCCAATCTATCATAGCTCCTCCCAGTTTCATACTTTTGCCTTGAATATTCTATGCTAAATACCAAGTAAAAGTAACTTACCAGTTTTATTGTAGACATCAGTTTCCTCAAGGTTTTACTCAATAGTTCATAAATATTTAGTTAATAAATATTAAAATATCTGTGTATAGTTTTACACCTTTTTAATTAGTTTTTTGTGTGTTAACCAGTCCTCTTTATTAGATTTTTACTTTATTATTACTTTATTATGCATTCTCATCTTTTTTTACATTGGCAAACTTTGTTCGGCGCATATATTTTGTATTTAGTGTGACATTTAAAGTTGAAAAATACAGTTTAATCCTCCTCATATCTATGCATAAATCTAGAAAACTAAACTGAGTAAAAGTTTTCAATAAAAAAAAATAACCCTGAAAAGAAATCACTGTTAGATAATCAGTATTACAGCTGATAATGCTTGAATTTTAATTCAAACCATTTTCCATCATTTGTATTGTAAGGGGTTGTGAGCTGTGAGGTATCTGTTCTCAGTAATCAGAGTGTTGCTTAGATGCTTCACAGTACTAATGCCTGCTGGGAAGTATGTTATGGCCAGTGGTCTGAGAGTGTTTGCTCAGCAAGGAAAATGTGCTATACTGACAGACGCACGAAGAGATGTTCTGCGGCTGAATATCCATGACCGTACATTAACGGCACCCTTTCGGGTGTTTGCACACTTGAATCCCTGCCGATAAGGTCCACAACAGGCTCACAAATGTGGTGTTGAGCAGTTGTTCTCAATGTCGGCTGCACTGCGCCAAAGAGCCTTTGTGCCCACCACAACACTTACCTGCACTGGAATTTTCTTGGAGCCGTTTTAAGTCTAGCCACACTGTGCTTTGAAAAGCAGTGAAATGCACTGCAGCTTCAATTAAATTGTCATTACAACTTAATTGGTCAAGACTATTTTCGCTCGCTGAAAAGGTCAAACAAAAGTTTCCACATGCGAATAAATCATATTTTCGATTATATACTGATTATATAGTGTACTAAACATGGATTTTAGTCCTAAAAAATCAGTCCTGTATTTTGGCCATATTCAAAGGTATTTGAATATATGTCTGGGGTGGTCAAAAAACAGGCATTCAGAATGTCTCATACTGACCAAAAACCCTCATTATCAGCTGTCCATTCCCTCACGGTACTACTTCAGACAGGTGGGATTCACCTGATCTTCCTTCTGCTCCTGCACAAGGAACAAAGAAAAGAGCACAAAGACATGATCATCATCCTCTGGGTGAGAGTCAGACCTCACCTTAGGTCCTTCACATACACAGGTCCACCATTACGGATGGATGTTTTACTGCTCCACCCTGGCCTTTGTAACTTTGTGACACAGGTGGGCTGTTTTATAAGCTGCCGTTGAGATACACAGTCACTCTCATTAGACATCACAAAGTGCAAACTTTCTGACCAGATATCAGGTGCAATGGGTTCGGGTTTACTGCCACTTTTATTGAAGGCATCTGAAAGGATCACATTTATTCGAAGTTTACGTTCCTTGCTCCTTCTTTTGATGACTAACTTTTGCCTCGATAAAATCGCAAAACTACCTCATTTTCCGACAGATGGTACGGTGTCGATGATATACATTTTATTTTAAAAATCTCTAGCTAGTCATCTTCTCGAAATGTAAAACTACATAGTTTAAAATATCGGGTTTATATGTGGCACAAATTTAATTAATTTCACATTCCCCGAGGGATAGTACTCATGTTGAATCTGGGCAAACTGAGATTAGAACTGTCTCGTATTGGATTTTTCCATGGTAATTATGATTAAAGCATTTTTAAGTTGCACATGAGGCTGAATCTCTCATCCTTCTGTGCAGCTGGATGGAGAGAGAAAAATGTGGTTCATTGCGGAGAGAGTTTACCTCGGATATCCTGATTCATTCCCAAAGGAAGGAAGCACTCGCCTCGCAAAGTGGCGGCTCTGCGTAAATGGAACACGGGGCATGAATGAGTAGGTGTGCAAGGCTCGCATGATGCATGGTGCCCATCTGCCGCCGGCGCTGGCCGTTTCTCCTTCCTCCGTAATTATGATCGAGAGCCTATTCACAGAGAGCGTGGAAATCAGAGAAGCGCTGGCGATATTTGTTTTATCCGCGGCATCTCAGTGCCGGCCTCACTTCAAAATTAGTCACCATTCTCTGAAGGGGTCAGGGGTTCGAGCACCATTGGCGTGCCGGGGGCATTAGTAAGCTCTCATGCTATGTGTCTCAGACCTACCAAATATATTTGCTATTCTGCACACCCACACTTTAACCTACAGCCTCCCCTAAGACTTAAAGAGCCCGTGTGGGTAAGGACTGAAATTAGTCTTTAATATTAAAGTGATGAGACAACTTAATATGGCAGAAGGACGTGTGCTGATTAATCCTGCAGGTGTCCACAAGGAAAAAATATTTTCTAGTTATAAAAAGTTACAGTGTTTGATTCCAAGTAATCATTTGCTATTTATTCAGCTCCATCTGAAATGTATTTTTTCTGTTTTTCTCTCCTATCCTCAACACTATTAAAATTAAATGCATAGGACTGATTTTTGCCATTTTTTCAGATATATGCAGTAAACTACATTGGCCAGAATCAAAAAGATGTTTAATAAAATATAATCACATGAATATTTCATCCGACTCTCAATAATGTATAAGGAATGCAAGCGCACTTAATCTAATCACTTAAATCTGAGATATGGCTGTTCATGTACCGGTATGTCGATAAAGTCCAAAATCAGGAGCTGATGCTCTTCGATTAATAGCGTAAGTCTCGCCAAACCCCTAAAATAATTTTAACCAAAAATAAAATCCAGGTCCTTCATGCAGCAATACGCTGAAATCAGACCAAAGTACGAAAAATGGCTGCGTCTTTGACGGTGAGCTATGTTTCCATGTGAGAAAAAGTTAATAATTCTGGAAAAGATAGTCAAAGGGACTGTCCACCTGGAAGATCGGAATTATCTTCAGCCACATTCACGAGATTAAATGAGATGCCACAATTGCTGTCAAAGAAGGTTGAAAGTATCAGCAGGGAATCAGGCTGCTTTTTGATTAAAATGGACGCGACTCAAGCTGTATATTGATGGAGGCCGGATCTCTCAGCAGATCGAATAATCTTTACGAAGAGGTGGATGTCAAGAACTGAATGAGTGCTTCCCTTTAACGTATAATGATCCTTCTGCTTCTCTTTTACATTTTCAAGGAAAGATGAGAAACAAATCAACAAAAATGAGCACTCTGCCTGATTTAATGCACCAGAGTAGAAATAAGTTAATTAAGGAGTAGAAATTTTAATTACATTAGTTGTTCCGTCAGCCACCCTCTGCGACGCGGTTCTCTTTGACGCCGTGAAGAACCCTCATCCCACATATGGCTGAGCAAATGGGCTTCCAGCGCGACACACACTCTCAAATATGAAAAAAAAATATAAAATTTACAAGCGGGGACAAAGAACAAGCACCAGAGTGACACAGCCAACAGCAGGGGGGGGACTCAGGCCGCAGAGAGCTGGTGATGGAAGTATTTACTGGTTTGTTTGTGACTACAGCAGCCTGACGGTTTCTCTCATATTGCCACATTATTATTGGTTCCCACATCTAAAGTGACTCACGCTGATGTCTCTTAGACAGGCCTGTAGTTGTTTTATAAAGATACCGTCGGCTTCTTTTATGTAAACTCATTGTAATAGAGGCACTAAAGAAGCGTCTGTGCAGAAGTAATCAAGCAAGCGATTAAGGGGGCTATCTACCCCTGGTATCAATGCATGATGTCATAACTTTGAGTATTAAGGAATTTTCAGGACGTGTGGCTCTCATATCGGATACGTCGTGCAGAGGTCTGAGTCGAAAATTTCAATTTCTCAAGAGGCATTAGTGACGCTTCGGCAAAATTAAAGTGAAAACAGGCTAATGAAACGGAGAACCCCAGAACCACAAAGATGATTTTCCATTGTGGTGCATTTCAATTCTGTGACTGGACTTGTAACAATGAATGGTAATGCCTTACATTAACTGCTCCTTCATAATGCCTTTATAATGCATTCATAGAACATTCATAATGCATTCATAGAATATTCAGTGCACCTTCATAATGCATTCGTAGAACATACAGTGGACCTTCATAATGTGTTCATTGTGCATTCATAGAACATTCAGGGCACCTTCATAATGCATTCATAGAACATTCATAAGCAGCATATAAGTATACCTTAACATCCTAACATACATTAACAGCTTTAATATACTATTAAAATTAAATGTATAGGACAGATTTTTGCCATTAATATAACATGCCTTAACAGCTTTAATATACACCAAAAACAAACATTATACAATTATACGATTATAATGTTTGTTATTGTTATATGATATTATTAATGTATACAAACCTGTTAAAGTATGTTAGGATGTTGAGGTATACTTATACAGTATGCTGCTTATGAATGTTCTGCGAATGCATTGTGAATGTGCACTGAATGTTCTATGAATACATTATGAATGTGCACTGAATGTTCTATGAATGCATTACGAAGGTGCAGTTAATGTAATGCGTTACCCAGTGAATGAGTGTGGGGTTCCTAGTTTGATACTATATATACTATAGAATGACGGTCAGCCAGCTTGACTGTCAGATCTTGAGGAACAGACAACTGTTAGTTGTTTAATGGCGCAGCTGTAGGGTGATGCACAGGCAGTCAAGCTTGCGAGAGAATGATGTTCCATTATTTATTGGTGTCTCTCAGTGTTGAGGTTCTAAGATGCCGAGCTAGAGAGCAGCAGACTGCGCACCACACTCACAGATGCGCAGCACAAACTTCTCACTGTGGGGGGGGTCCCTCAGCTGCCGCATCTGAGTATCGGGCCCAGCAGGGGGCGCCCAGCTTCCAGTGTCCCATGTCCCCCAGGAGATTGTCAGCCTCTGATTGATTTTGACTGGCGTCAATACTAGTTACCTCTGAAATAAGTGAAGCAGAATGTGTAAGTGTTCTAAAGGATGGTCAATTCAAAACCCATCCATCCATCCATACATTTTCTATACCCACATGTTCTATGCAGGGTGGCAGGGATCCAGAGCCTATTTCAGAACCTTTACTTTTAATATCCATCCATTCATTTTCTGTATCCCCTCGTCCTACTCAGGGTCACAGGGGCACACTCATTCACCAGTCACTCACTTTTAAATATTAAACAAAAATAAATAAATTGGGACTCAGTTTTAATATACCTTTTTAGTTTTACAAACAACTAACTTGAAAAATTTGAAAACAACTAACCAAAACTCCATTCCAGTGTTACTTTTTTAGAAGATTCTCCAGGAGAGTTTTACTTATCGACTTCTGAGCTTTTTTCTGTAGAGGGAATAAGATACTTCTCTTGCATCCTGCCTTGTCCGTTTCTGCGTGGTTCTTCCCTTAAATTCTGTGCCTCCAGTGAGCACTGTTCACAGTGGGCATTTGCTTTTTAATGTAAGACATCTAGTCAATATTGTATAAACCTCGGTGCCCCTCCTTCCCCAAGACACTGATCTGGATTCTGAGATGACGTTCGATCGGCCAGCGAGGGATTCTTCATTACTTTTCCCAGGGGGAATCGGTATTAACACACATTTTATGTCATGGATTAGCTTTGTTGCTTTTGCCCGGCTTTCTTCAGCTGCTCTGAAGTCTGTTAGTTCTGATCACCCCTCGGTGCACAGAGGGGCCCGGCAGGGGGTCCGATTTCTGCTCTGCCGTCGACTATCACCCTGCAACCTCTGGTCGTTACTCTATGTTGCAGGGATTTTAGAGTAGTAGCCAGCCAAACCCGACTGGCAACCTTACCAAAATTTGACCAAGATATGAAGACTTATTCATTATTATTATTTATTATTTTAAGGATATGGGTAGATGCACTGCACAGGAAAGACCCTGTTGCTTCCCATTCAGACACACAAATAGCAGAGCTGGACAGAATGACAGACTTATGTCCCGAAATATAATCCATTCACTCGCTGAACTGGAAAACATCCAGTATCACCCAGTAATACAAGGCACTAAATAACTGCAAGAGTGATATTTACCACCTAATAATGCAAAGTTCAAAAGCCCTGTTAAGGGTAGATGTGATCGCAGCGTGCCGTGAATAAGGAGGAGCAGATGCACAGTCGAGGGACATGGACATGGGACATGGGTCGGTCTGCCGTATCCCGGACTGTGTAAATTGACAGGTCCAGATCACAGGGAAGACACTGACAGGCTGATTTTTTGTTTCTTGTGGGCAAGGTGTTTCGACGCCTCGGAGAAAGTCACTGATGATTAGTTTCTGGGGTGGAAAAAAAGAGCTTTTAGGTTTTCTCCTGACAGGCAGTCAGAAGGAGTAATTTGCCAGCAAAATTTTTTTCCACATATACAAGGGAGCTCTGAAGGAGATGACTGAGACTGCATTCCATATGGTAGCACTATGGCAATATGATATGCATTTCCTGCATGGTGTCAGTCCTATTTT
>JAODLD010000044.1:9984327-10006089 GCA_026781065.1 Mormyrops boulengeri | reverse complement strand
CACACCCCAACCCCCACCACAACACCCACCCAAACACACCTTCCCCCCCCCCCCCCCCCCCCCACCCCCCTCCCCCGGGGGGGGGGGCGGGGGGGGCGGGGCCCTCGAATCTAAACATGAGCGTTGGTAGTTACATGCAGACTGACAGGCGACACATACCGTCTGGAACGATATTGTCTCCTGGTAACATAACAGAAGAGGGTGAAATTCTTCATAACAGAAGGCAGAAGTACCCTGGGAGGAGTGTGTGTAATACATTTTCCTTTGATTCTGTGGGACGCTGTGACCAGTGAACAGAATTAGCTTACGATGAAGGTGTCCCCTGAAGAATTTCAGCCATTGTAGTAACTCATGTGGGAATCCATTCATCATGACGCTTAATGCAGAACAGTAGCCGCCTCTTCAACATGCTGTAAGCCTGCGCTGTGCTTCCAACATGTCAGTTTATGATTGTCATTCATTATCCAGGCCGTACAGCATCACAGCCCAGTCTTGTTGCTAGGTCGATATTGCTTTTCACTTTCACTTCTCCCTGAGTCGTGCTCGCACTCCGATCTGTCACACTACTGATTGCCTGGCATGTCAGTATGGATGTCTGTCCCGTGAACAACCAGAATTATTGATGTGTTTTGTCAGGGTCTTCTGTCAGTGTAACATGGATGTTCTTGTGCACGGCGTCTATGATTTGATAGTATCATATCTCAAATAATTGAAATACTTGGTAACATATCTCATAGAGCAACATGATAAACAGCACAGTGAGAGGTCAGATAATGTGGCCTTGCTGTTTCCGGTTATTTGGAGTATACAGGGGCGGGGTCACAGGGCCACAGGGCCCGGCTGAAAGCTGATTGGCCCCCAGAGAGCCCCCTCCCCCATCACTCACCAAATCAAAACATACCATTGGCTAATGAGGTTGGCCTTCCTCCATAAAAAACAAATCTTAGAATCCCCCCCAGAATCTCAGCCCCCACCCACCAGCTATGCGAGGTGTCTCCCTTCTCTGGCTGAAATATAATTGCCTGCACACAAACGGCCATAAAACATACCAAATGATATATAGTTTTAGTATGTTGAAACAGTGATGTTTTAATATACCGTCACGGTTATGAATATATTTGCCAGCTAGCTTATTCATTTCTGTGTGCTGTTCCTTTCAGCCGTTATTTACCGTAAACCAGTTAACTTTATGTTGGGTGACAGCCGGCTGGTGCTGTCATAAGCTCACAGACAGTCGCTTCCTGTATGCTTTGTTACAATATTTTGCATCTCAATGAGTCTGGTCAATGCCGCCTCGTACCGCTGGGTTTGGACTCAGAAATCTCATTAATAATCATATTTATAATCCTCACATGCTTACATTTCCTCAGCGTTTCCTTGACAGTATCTGTTACTTAGAGATATACGGCTTTACTAACATGCTAATGCGACGTGCTAACTACCGGCACATTCAGCTGGAAGAGATTCCCGCCCTTTGGCTGTATGTGAGCTTAACAAAAATGTTGTAAAAATGTATCATTGTTATGTTGATGGCGCAGCGTAACTAGCGTTAAAATGAACCGGAAAGGAATGATGGGAAAGAAGGAAAATGTCTCTTTTTCATACACAAAGAGTCTTGTAAACAAAAAAATTAGGTAACACTTTACTTGACGGGGCACAGATACGTAGTAATAACTGAGTTACTACTGAAGTACAAATCATGAAGAAAATGGCTGCTTGACAAAAGATGTCGCAATTCATTAATAATGAACAAACATGAGGTCAGTGTTTAACTTGTGTTATTCATTACTTGTTCCTTCAATAGTTGCTTCAGTCGTTCACAAAGGTTTACAGAATTAGCAGATATAGTAACAAACATAGTAGCTGCTTGAGTTAAAAGATGTCATGATTCATTAATGATGAATTAACATGAAATTAGTATGGAACTACATTATAGCATTATTTTATCTGTGCTCTGTCAAGTTCAATGCGCAGTGCCGTTCTCTCAGTTTGTCCGCTGAAGCTGCATTCTCACACTGCTAGCATGAACCAATACAGCATAATTACATACTTAAATATCTCTCTGCAGGAGACATATTATCAACCGCTGTTGTGCATTTCAATAATTTATAGATACAGAAAGTATGAAATCCCACGTCTTTTTTCAGAGGGTCAGCTCTACAGGCAGCATAGGAGAGAATAGCTTTACCGATACACTTTAGTACTTGGTCGCTATCACGCCAATTAAAATCATACTCACTAGAGCAGGATGTTTAGAAGAGAATAATGCTAGACACCATCTCTCAGTGTGATATGGTAAAATTAATCCATGCACAGTCAGCACCTGAGCGGATGACCTGGGCGGCGCTCTTCAGCGAGACAGATAACCCGCTTTGCCAGATAAACCGCTTCAGCAAGAGTGACTCGGATGTTTCCTTCCACTTGGCGGAATGAAACGCTGATATGGGTCCCCTAATCCACAATTAGAGACAAGCCTGAATTACATTTATGTGATTTTGGCACAAGCAGAAAACCTCTGGAAACCAGCTCTTGTAGTGGATAAAGAATATGTGATTTTACATGCAACATCTTCTTGTGTCAACAGACTGACTCTCTTAGGCAGCGGTCAGTGAGCCGTCAGATGGTGAGACTCCGGGGATTTTTGAAGGACTTTTGGGGTTCAGATTTCACAGTGACAGGACACCATTTAAATTTGAATCTTAAGGATTCTTTATCGTTTTCTGTGTTTCCTGCATACTTTTTCAAACATTATAGTATCTTATCAACCTGATGTGAGTCACAGGGAGCCTATTCCCGAAAGTAGAGGACTGGGGTAACTGTACATTTACTTATTATTAAGTAGACACTTTTATCCAAAACAATGCACAAGTGAGGCAAATAGCACATTGCAAACATGCCTGCTGTCAATGAGTCGATTAGTCATAAGAGCAGCTAGGCTGAGCTTCCATTGAATGCCCAGGTACAAGTGTAAGTATTATAGGAGCAAGAGCTACGCAGAAAGAACAAAATAAGACAAGAACAACATGGATGGGATGCCATTCCGACACAGGGCACACACACAGTTATATTCTCTGGGGTACTTAGATACACCAATTATCCTGACTGTATGACGGAATTTGCATACCTGGAGGATACCGACGCAACACGGGACAACATGCAAACTCCACTCACATAAATCCGAGACGTGGGATCTAAGCTCCCAGGCCTGGAGGTGTGGGACAGCGGTGCTGCCCACTCCAGTTTCCTCTCCAGGTTTCATACTGTATCTAACAATAGTCTAGGTCAGTCTTTCCAATTCCAGTCCATGTGAACCTTCAGACAGTCCACATTTTTGCTCCGACCCAGCTCCCAATGCAGCCATGCCAGGTATTCGGTGTTCTTGATTGGCTGGAAACAGGGTTGTAGCAAAAATGTGCACAGTCCGGGGGTCCCTGAGGACTGGGTTGGGAAACAGTGGTCTAAGATTGCAAGGCTTTCATAATTGTATCTACGAGATAACGTGTTGCCTTGAGTACTTGATCAAATTACAGTACTTTGAATTGCACCAGTGTACTGAAATACTAAAATATATTAAAACCCCGGTATTACCAAATAATGTTTTTAAAATTGTTATGAAAAAGGCAGATTTGCATTTTTGTTACAAAAAATAAAGTGCTGAAATATTGATCATGTTACATGGGTTGAAATTTCATAATATCCATTTAATATCTATAGCTCTGCAGTGTTAAATCACATAGGTTTCAAGTGACTGAAGTGCAGTTTTGTGTCAAAAATACAGCGTTGTTTGTATATATGCTTAGTGTGTATCTTTAGAAGCTCAGACAGCGACGCGTTAAAAACTGAACATAGTTCTGCACTGCCCTCTGCTGGAGAAGAAGATATCGGTGGGGATTTTCAGAATTTCGAACTATAGAAAGTTGCTGTTTGGCCTGTCTCAGTTTCCTCCGGTAAAATCTGCTACTATCAAATCCAGTCATGAAGAGTATGCTACTTTATTCCTATATTATCATTTGTCACTGTAACCACATCATCATAGTACTATGAGCAGTGAATGTATTCTTTTCTTGAAGCAAATTTACAGCGAGGGAGAGACTGAATGCTTTACAGTGTGATTGATGATGAAAATGAAGTTGCTGTATACACAGGTATCTGAAGCCAGACGAGAACAAGAAGTCAAAGCACAAGACTGCAGTGAAAAAGAAAACGCTGAACCCAGAGTTTAATGAGGTGAGGCGGCAATTTGCTCTTCATTCTGTCTCACTTCCCATGTCCATCATACACACAGTATATATACACTGTCAGGAAAAGTGAAGGTACAGAAATATACTCTGTTGTTGTTTGTACTGTTCCAGGGCGCAGTGCTGTGCAAAACTATTTGCCAGTCAAAGAGAATATGTACAGCTGGGCAGTATGTGTACATGTGTTCAGAAAATTATCAGTGAAGCAGCAAAACATATTAAAGATGCTGTCGATCAGGGGTCTGTGACACGCTGGCTGGAGAGCATCCTGTCACTGCCACAAATCAGAGAAAGTACCAGTCAAAGTTTGGATACACTGGCCCACAGAAAGATTTATTTGTACTATTCTCTACATTTTAGAATAATTATAAAGACATCAGAACCATAAAATGACATATATGGAATTATGTACTGACCAAAAAAGTATTAAACAAAAAAAAATTATTTGTTGGGGGGTTGGCAGCTCTGTGGGCTGGGACTCAGAAAGTTGCTGGTTCAAATCCCTGGGTCAGCAGAGTGATCCCACCATTGGGCCCTTGAGCGAGGCCCTTAACCCCAGTTGCTCCAGGGGCTGGCTGACCCTACTGTCTCCTCTATGCCAGTTCCATGAGGTGGCCTCCTGGGATGCTTTTCCAGCTGTCCTGATGGAGGGCCCACATATATGCTGAGCTCTCAGTGGCCACTTTTCCGTCACTCTCTGGTCAAACTCTTTTTAGTGTGTTTAGGTCAGGTGACCAGGTCATGCGGTGCGACACTATCACTCTTCTTTGTAGGAGGCTTGGTGTGTCCAGACTTTTGACTGGTACTGTACATGGCAGCAATTGATTGACATTGTAAAAATAAGTAAATGATGTAGCAGAGGCAAGTGCGAATGGGGGAGGGACTTTTAACCTCTCCGACTGTGGCTGGACACAAAGACCAAATTGGTGGTTAAATTGGGGCAAACTGAACAGTGAAAATTATGCATACGAGAAAATATATTGTGTGGAAGAAAGACCATGGCTAGAAGAACACTTTCAAAGCACCGTCTCTTAAAGAAATGTAATGTTTGTTGATGCCTGGAGTCATTTAAGAATCTGCAAAGCACCCTGTCTTGAAATTTGCTTTAAAAAAATTTCAATTCTTTTTACTTCAAGTCCCGTGATTTTTCATCCAGTCAGCTAACTAACATACACTCACAAGGATGGCGGCCTTGGAGGGGTGTGGATACCCTGGCAGATTCAGGGGGCCTGGCACTTCAGAGGGGCGCTTGAATATGCAAAATGATACATTAAATTGTACCAAGGCACAGGGCAGCGTCACATTTTGTCAGCAGGCCTAGAATTTCTAGGTACACCCCCGCACACAGATGAGTGAAAAAGTAGCAGTTGTGCGTCCGTTATCCTGTCATATTAATGGCATTTTAATCAGAGTGAAAGTATTCTTGGCTTTTATCTGTACATAATGAAAATGGTCAGATTTATATCTGTTGTGTTTTGTTTGCTGGTTGATTTGTTGACATGAAAAGTACATACTGCTTATCCACGTTATTTGTGCTACTGATGAGATTTCTGTTTGTCACTTTCAGGAATTCTTCTATGAAATCAAATATGCTGACCTAACAAAGAAGACCTTGGAAGTGACAGTGTGGGATTATGACATTGGAAAGTCCAACGATTTCATAGGTAAGTCCCACCTTATTCATTTTTAAAATCCCATCTTTTTCAAAACAATTATCTGAAGATGAGTTGATTACACTCACTGCATGAGTAACTTGTTTACTGGTCATAAGCTTTGTATGGCAAACTGTGCTTTTACATTTCAATCACTGTTCACTCTTTTGCTCTTAGTATGATTTGCAGCCATTTGACCTCTTATTTAATACCATCAATCACAAACATGGAAATCAACCCACAAATTAATTGGCTCCTGCACACCAATTGATAAATATTTTGATCATAATGGAGGCAGACCTGACCTCTTGAGATATTTTGCTAGACACAGTACATCGCACCGGCAGATAAGGAAACTTTTTCAAAATATTTTGCCTACCTTCAAAAAAAGTGCCCTTACAAGAATTAGCGTTTTTATTTGCTTCATAGGTGGAGTATCTCTGGGAATTAATGCCAATGGAGAAAGGCTGAAACACTGGTTTGACTGCCTCAAGAATAAGGACAAGAAAATCGAGCGATGGCACACACTGACCAACGAACTGCCAGGATCAGTGTTCAGTGACTAAACACAACCTACCCTCCTTTGTGGCTAACAGCTCCTTTTGTCTGGCCTGGGTGAGAGCCTGCCTTGACTGACACATTCTTTCCCACAAGATCCTAATTCAGATAATGGTTTGCAGATGAAATCTGCCTCATTTCATATTCCCCTAACTTTATATGTATCCTACACTGGAGTTAGGGTTTCATGACATTCAGTTATCCAGTACACAATGTAACCCTTGTCAGAGAACATCGATCTTGCTTTGTCTCCTGAGTCAAAGAGCTGCCCATCCTAATAATAAATGGTGACATGTGGTGTCGATATAGTCGTTCTCTAAAATGAACCAGAAGATTTACATCAATGCAATTGCTGGTGAGAAAACACTATGAGAATGTCACCCGGTGGCATCTGTGCTTTATGTGGCCAAATTAATGCAGGATTGAACCAACGCTGACAGAATCCCTGAAGTTATGCATTCAGTCTGAGAAAGGATTATACTGTGAAATGCTCTTGTAGTTATTTGGTTATAAAAGTGATTTTAATTTGCCCAGGAGAACAGTAACTACCAGGAAGAAAATATTTATTTATTTTTTAATTTTCTTTTTATCAACATAAAATTGGGCGGTCAAAGGTGCACCGTATTCAGCTTTGTGTCCTGATCATATCTAGAAGCAAAATGTGTTTTAAACCTGTTTCCAAATGTATCAGATCAAATAAGCTGAAAGCATAGATGTTAGCCATTTTGGAGAAACAGTTCAGTCTGAACAGATGAGAGGTTATTAAAAAAGATACACATCAAAAAGTAAGATTATGTAAGAAATGTAAGTCAGTGTAAAATGTGTGTTTGCTATAGATTGCATAGTGCACCTTTTTAAGAAACTACACCATCCAAATCACTCCGCATTGTATCATAAGATTAACAACTCATGGTTTATCACATAACACAAGATAAGCTTAAATGAAGGAAAAGCTAAAGTTATTCTCAAACCTGCCAGCTGAGTTTGTTTGGTGCAGAGTGTTGACAACAAATGCAGAAAAGTAGCACACAGTATTTCACAGTCACCAGTTTGACACATTACCTGCACTGCAAACACTGACAGCAGACATTAACACGGCAGAAGGGGCTGTACAGTCACGTATCTTAAACACATGCCTTCACCCAACAGGAAGGCAGAACTTTTTTCCCCACCTATTCAATTATTTATCATGCTCAACTGACATTGACACAGCACCTGGTTGAGTAGCAAAAGCCTTTTGGTGTATTTTCTTGTTTGCTTTATCTGTTCTGTGATGAAGCTACTTTAGACGTTTTATTTGTTTTGTTCGCTCATGAGAGTTTTACTTTTACATAAAAATGTTCTGAGGACAGAACGAGAAATGATTGGTTCAGAGAGATAACCAATCAAACTGCAGAGGAGGTGGGTCCAAGCAACTAGGAGGGGCGGGTCCAAGATTTCTGATTGGTCGGTCCCGCCTCCTCTAGCTGCTTGAAGCCACCTCCTTTAAAGTCTAATCTCCCCAAACCAATCATTTTTTATTCTGCCCTCAGAACATTTTCGTGTAAGTAAAACTCCATTGAGCATTTTATTCAGGTGTTGTATAGCATAGGAGGGCCTATGGGAGGTAACAGGATCTTTTGTCAAGTTAACTCTTTGCCCCAGAAATGGCCCAAAGCTGCAGGAGATGTGTCAGTAAGGCTGGCTCACCAAGGCAGACTCTCTCGCTGCCACATTTGTGACATTTTTTGCAATCTGTTTGCCTTTGTATTCAACCTCTATACTATGGGAAAAATGCATGCAAATGTCCTTGGTTTGTCATGAACTGACTTTACTAAATGTTTGATACTCCTGTTTTTTCTGTGAAAAAAAAGACTTCTGTGGATGCCAGAGGAATGTCAGTCTTTCTTAATGGACAAACATTTTGTACTTTCACCGCTATCGCATTGCCTGTCAGGCTGCTGTATTGACTGGAGATGTGAATGCATGTTGAAAAAAAATGTCAATGTTTTATTTGTTTTAACACTCAGGCAATTGTTGGCATATTCCAGTGGTTCTCCAAAAAAAGGTATACTTGTATTTCACTGTATTCTTGCACCAAACGGCCCGAATTATCGTGCCTTTTTTTTGTGTGTTTTTGCACCACTCACTTTACAATGTTCCCTAAATCTATACAAGCTTTTAATATCTAAATAACACATCTGGCAGATTTCTATTCCCAGTAGTATTTTATGTACATTATGTTATACTTAGATATTGCATTTTGATCAGTGAGATTTTCCCACTCAGTGACACTTATTGCCAGTGTTGTTGTACAGTGTGTCAGCGATGAAAAGGTTGAGATGAAAGGATGAAAAAAAAAAAATGACATCTATTTGTTGGAAGGAGCTTGCAGGACAGAAACGGAAGCGTTTTAAATCACATGAGCTGCGTGGTTTTCAGTAACACGACGTACATCTGTCTGCAGTGCAGATGCTCCTTAAGGATGGTCTTACATTTCCGCATCGTTTTAATTAAACTTCTTTTCATTTGTTCCCTTTGATTTTATTTTCCAAATGGAATACTGCCCCCTACTGGTTAACGGTGGCAGTTCAGGACTAACCTTAATGTCCTGGATTTGCTAGAAGCAACCAGTGAATTTATGTTGTTTCAATTATGATTTCATACATTAAATGGGGGCTCCAGCCCCCCCTGTGGTTAGGAGGTGAATGAATGGATTAAAATCACTGATGCAGCTACCAAGGACTTATAAACCAAACCATTACGAAATTGCCCTTCACTGAAAAGCAAATGTGTTAGTTCTGAACACAGACCATGATTTATTTGTTTTGGAAAAAAACTAATTCAGGTTAAATTCACACAAGAAAGTCCGAAGAAACGCGGCTACATCGGGCCGTTAAAGTGTACTGACTGCAACTTATTGATTTTTGTGAAGCACAAACGAATGGTCAGTCATATATTTACATGTTATTTAAGTTTGTGTACTTTAATAAATTAACAAATATTCTCTATCAGAAACTGGAATTATATATTTTTGTCTGTTTTTGAAAATGTTTGAGTATAATACCCAAAGTGTGTTTTTTACTCTAGCCAATAGTGTACTATTTGTTTGTACAAAACAGAAAGCTCACATTCAATAAAGTAGAGAAGTAGCCTTGACTGATCCTGTTTCAGTTGTGCTCTTTCGGTTCTAGTCAAACCGTCACTAGGTTTTAAAGAAAATACCCTATTCAAATGACAGATTTGAAACTTAAGAACATTAATTATCAGAAATTGAGCAATAACAGAATGACAGCACTCACACTTGGTAGCGAGTGACAAACTGTTTGCTAGATAGAATTGATGAGTAGAAGTAAGACAAGGGCAATGATATCTTGTTTGCTGCATTATTTGAATTTTCTTCAGTCTTTTATCTTTTAAAATGACTGATAGCTGAAATAAACTTACCAGTGAACCTACTACACACAGTTAAGACCTGGGAGCAGCGTTTGACTTTTGTAATCTTTATTCTCACGTCTAATCTCATCTTTTGAAATTTTTGAAATCATTACAAAGTGTGATTTTTAGGAAACAGGATGAAAATATTTGCCATAGCTCTCAGGTGATGAAAGGTGTTTTCATCAGTTTATCTTCATCAGTTTAAAGGCTGCATAGAGTAATTTGAGAGACGGATTAGATTTGGCCTACACATTTTTAAATGAATGCGCAAGATTTTATTCTTCAATGCAAACAAGAAAGGTTTTTGACTGGCTTCCCAGGTTAAGGGCATTCACCATATTCAGAGAGCCCCTAACCTTTACTGCCCCAGTGTCTTTACTTTTAAATGATTAATTCCGTCATTCAATATCATTGTTACCAAAGTTTATAAATAAAAGACAATTGAGGATCACTATTCAAGTTTTATAATATGACACAATTGTTACTGTACAGATCAGAATCACTGTAGCACTTCACAGTCAGCCCTCCCACATCGCGGGGGTTACACGCAAAACATTTGGTCCCCTTGGTGAGCGAAGCAAGCATGTGAGCAGACCGAAGTGGAAAGATACAAGAACCGCGAGATACAAAGATGACTGCGAGATATGACGTGAGGGGCTGCCGTAAACGCGCTTGGCTTCCTCCAGACCTCTAATGTTCATTTTTATGCATTTATGAGTTACTGCATTTTTGTGTGTCATCTGCGGCATTCGCAAAACTCCCAGAAAATTCCCAACTAACTACTTAAGCCGACCCCACAATATATCAACAACGCAATGGGGGATGTCCCAGTGCAGAAGGATCAACTGTACTTAAGGTGGCACAAGTACCTTAGTAACTCAGTTACTACTCAAGTACAAATCATGAACAAATATAGTTCCAACGTGGGATACGTAAATAACACTTCGTTTTTGGTTAATAAATACATTAAGTAAGAGAATACTACTAAGTTTTTTGTGCCCCCTCAGGTAAAGTGTTAAGAAATCTCTTTATTCAACTAGTACAAAAATAACAAGGAATGTGTTTTGGTGCAGAAGGAGGCCTGACTGATACAGTACAAGTACAATTAGACATACAATCAGAACAAAACTCCAAAAACAATAAACCGAATAAGAGTAAAGTGGGAGTAGAAATAAAAATAAAGACGTACAAAAGATAAATATGCAAGCAGACAAATAAATAAGAGCAAGACAAGCGGGTGTAAAAGGTACAAACAGCTTTGGGGTATATGACAATAAGATGGTGAAGTCAATAAGAGTATGAAACTCATATAGTGTGCGTCTTGTGGGTCCTTATTTAGGAAGGCAGTCGTCTTGTGGAAAGCAGCGGTTTAGGTGGCAATTAGTCTTCATATTCAGGTCTCTTTCTCTATGCTTTCGCAGAGAAGAAATACACTGGAAGAGGAAGAACGTAACCAGAGTGCCAGGGGTGAGACATTATTTTCTTAGGCCTGTTCCTGAAACAGCTCCTCAAACGGGGGGAGCTTGATAGCCAGCGATCTTCTCCACACATCACACAATTCGTTGAAGTGTCTGCTTAGAGTGTGATGATGAGCCAAATCAGACATAAATGGGGGATGCAATAATTGATTAATCAGTTTAGAACTGAGCCATCGTCTGGGACGCCTTAAATTTATTCTGATGATACAAGAAGTATAGGTGCTGGTGGGCCTTCTTAGTCATGCGGGCTTTTGTGTCACCTTTGAGTTCTTGTTGCATGGTGGTGCCTAGAAATTTGAAGGTCTCGCCTGCGCTGACTGTAGTGCCATGCATTGCCAGTGGAGGACGCAGAGGTTCTGGAAGTCGAAAATCATTTCCACCGTTTTTTTTCCCCTACGGTTTGTTCAACTCTGTTGTTAATCACCATGACACCAGTCAGCTTCCTTTCAGTAGCTGGACTCGCCACTCTTAATAAGTCCATTCAGAGTAGGAGTTAATTACTTTGCAGTGTAGTTTCTGGTGTTCAAAGAGTAAAGCAGGGAAGGCGAAACACATCTTTGTGGGGCACCAGCGCTGAGGAAGATGGAATCTGAAATGTAGCTGCCCGTCTTCACGACCTGTTTCCTGCTTGTCAGGAAATCATGAATCCGGTAGCAGAGAGATGGTTGGATGTGGAGGGTCCTGAGTTTCTCAAGCAGTAAGTCAGGGTTGATATCACTGAAGGCAGAGATAAAGTCCACAAACAGAATCTGGGCATTAAGGCCAATTCATACTTCACTCTTCTGTGCGCGCTTTTGGGTGCGAATGAGAGGACGTGACAGAAATCTCGTCATCTGGGGTTGGCTGTGGTCCGGGTGTGTGTAGCCCAGATTTTTATGTCTGCTGGATATCATACAAAATAATTGACTAGGTGTTTCCAGCAGGTGGCAGCATGGGCTTTCGCAGATCAGCGGTCAATGATGAAAGAGTCGAGGAAGAATAGCTGCTGTTGTAGTAGGTACTGTGAGTACCTGTATGTGGAGGGTCTGAGGTACCCGCTTATCTAATTCTTCATACTGTGGTGTATGGTATTTTACAAAGCAACACTATTCCTGTATTTGGCAGAAAATTGACCATAAAATTTTCGGTTTCTGACTACATGAGATTGAAAGTCAGGTATTTCTATAGAAGTTGTTGGCACAGCATATCCAGTGGTTCCCTTGCTATCATTAATGCACATGTACACTAAAATCTTAGCTTGTGTGCAATATGGAAAAAAATGTGAAGGTAATAGAAACATTTTCATACACTATATGGACAAAAGTATGGGGACCCCTGGCTATTACACCTACAGGAACTTTTATGACGTCCCATTCTGAATCCATAGGCATCAATATGTAGCTGGTCCCCCCTCTGAGGCTGTAACAGCTACCACTCTTCTGGGAAGGCTTTCTGCAAGATTGTGGAGTGTGTCTATGTGAATTTTTGCCCATTCATCCAGAAGAGCATTTGTGATGTCAGGCACTGACGTTGGACATGAAGGCCTGGTTCACAATCTCCATTCTAGTTCATCCCAGAGGTGTTCCGTAGGGCTGAGGTCTGGGCTCTATGTGGGCCAGTCAAGTAAGCTTACACACCAAACTCAGCTAATCAAGAAAAATCACCCCAGGGTAGCTTATAAATGTTAAAAGTTCCCTTCAACCCCTGAAAAACATCACCACACCATTACCCCCCTCCACCACACCTCTAGCTATATTTACAAAAAATTCAAATATTGTGTGAGTGACACTGTGAAACACAGTATTAAGGGACGAGTAAAGGGACTTAAGTTTTGTGGCTTATCAACATTATTAATTAAAAAAGCTAAAAACTACTTTGTTACAAAGATCAAATTCAATATGTAATTAAGTAATTTATTGTGAATTATCCCACATAGTACGCGTTAAAAATCCTAACACATTGACAAACGTTGCTAAACCCGCTCAAAATCGAACACGTCGATTGGCTGGTCGTTATGTGCCGTAAAGTGCGCGACTGTCGTGCCTATAAATGTTGAACAAAACGTTAGCTGGGTCCCATTTTGATATAGCCAGGCGGAGTGAGTGGTAAGTGGTGGAATGCGTTTGTTGTAGAGATCTAGTCAGATCAAGCCAAGTAACGTGACTTCGTGATCTTTGTTAATGTTATAGCTGTATAGCTGTAGTTTTGCATGTCTTGTATTTCGATTGCCGCCACGTGTGACTGCAGAGCACGGCAGCTTGCATCTTGCTGTTTGCGAGCTAAGTTGTCTTTATATGTGCCCGCGTGTGTAATCGTAATCACACGTGTGATGAAGGTGCATAATCACGGGCACACCCTTTCACGCTTTCGTCTTTTTTTTCAGAAAATAGTTCAAACTCTAACTGGGCGCAGTAACGTAAAACCATGACGTTTCTTTTAATTTTAAGGGTTTTCCGCTCGTGCCATGAGGTGAAGTCTAAAGGGGTTACCATGTTTCGTGGGTAAATCCCAGTTCTCCCCCATGGCTAAACAAATCTCAGGACCTGCTTTCGCCACTATGGAACACCGGCTAAAGTGGTGACAATGATTCCTGAAACATCATAAGAATCCGGTTAACACAGGTCAATGTTTGAGGATGGACGTGGACGACAATATGGCTGTTCTTCTGGCTTAGCTGTCTTGGTTTCCTGACCACGTGTTTCTAAACGGGTATCCTATTTTGACTGGTGTTTTCCCTGTGGTAGGGGGCCCTTTGCACGCTCTTTCCCCGCCATCCTTTTGTACGTTGCATGCAGTTCGGGTTGGAGATTTCAAAGTGAACGTGCATTTAATGTGCGTGATATCAATTACAAGCTTTATTTTTAACCACCACTGCTTCCATAACCACTTCCGCTTTCCTACCCATCGGAAGTTCCGTTAAGTCAGTGCGCATGCGTCAACGGATGTCGACGTCATTAATTAAGACCTGGGATTATCAGGCGTGTCGCATTTGTTGACAGGCCGGCATGGTTGCACGTATATATTAACGTTTTTTTTCCTGTCTCCCAGATGCAAATTCTGAAGCGAAATACGATGCCTTGGTGGCACCAGAGACCACATATCCAGAGCGCAGGTATCTATTATGCATGTGGTATTGAACAACGACGTTATAAAATGACTAAGCACGTCATCAGTCAAAGCCTCAGTGACCGTGGGCCCATGTACTGTTGATGTGCTGATATAAATACTGCCTGTTGCAACCCACTGTTGTGCTTACCCAACAGCAGTGTTACATTTCAGGGTGGACACTTGTTATTTTAAAACATTTTGTGTTGCTGTATTTAAGCAGCATTTTTAACTTCAAATTTTCCTTCAGGAAGAAGGCCCAAGTTGGAGAAAGATTTATCAGGTTTGAAGGCTTTCGTTTCTGTATACATTTGTGTATATTTGTGGTCCTGTCTGTAATGATGATTGCCGAAATGTTCAACTGCTCTGAAATCTGGATGAATTAATGCTCTCTGAACTTGGACATTGCTGGCATATGTCTTCTGCCATGTGCCAAGTGAAGGTTGATTGTCAGTTTGTTTTTCCTAGCTGTCCAAATGGTTTCCTGAATGAAGTTCACATGGCTATGCTTGGTATGTTTCTGTTTGTTTTATTTTTTTAATATAATGGTGGTAACTTGCAGTGGTTCCGAGGTCTATCCCGACGGGCTCCAGATTATGAGACCTTGTCGTTGGAAATGCCTCGCAGAAAAACCTGCAGTTTCGCTTTACCCTCAGAGTTAATACCGTTAGCTCTGTGGGATAAAAGTGCAGAACAAGTTTTTTTTTTTTTTTTTTGTTATGCTTCGTTCTACTTATTTTAGATATTTAATCCCTATGGGGTATATCGTTATATCTGCAACCAGCTGTTTTCTATGCTGGTTTCCTCTCTACACTTTGTAAGGAATTTTGCTTTAGGCATTGTAGAACTCCATACACAGGCATGGAAGATCACTTAATTTGTGCTGAGACCAGTTCCGTCTTTGAACATAATTCATTTGGTTTCCAGAACCTCGTGAGGAATAGGATCATTCGGCGACGCTTGAGCATTTCCTGTTTTTGGGTGAGTGTAAGACTTTGAAGTGACTGTGAATGTTCTGCATCCAGGGTTCATGCACAGCCTCACTGTAACCTTGTAGGTGTGATTTGCAGACAGCCCGTGCATCACTGATTTCGGAAGCACTGTATGGTATCTGCAGCCAGCTGAATCCAGGCTGGACTGTTCATAACACAGTGCGACAGCAAACTGAGTATTTGGCATCGTTGGTCTTCATGCTGCCTTGTGCTTGGAGTCCTGGTATTTGTGCTGAGACATGATATTTGCAATCCTGTCATTCTTCACAGTAATGTGCTATTATGAAGTGGCATTTAATGTGCTGGAGGACGCTGCAAATCTCTGAACTTTTTATTTTCCTTTGAATCTACAGGTCTTATGAAGAATCCTTACAGGTGTTTGGACAATGAAACTGACACACTAGCCAATCATTTTTGAGGCTTCATGTCTATATATGTGCGACCTGGTGGCCTGTCTTCACTGATTGCTTGTTCTGTCAGTAAGGGTAGAGTGTGAAGGTTGAATTAGCAGAGGAATAGCAATCTTGGGCTGTGGAAGATGTGAGATGTGGTGTTCTGGGTCCACCTTCACTGTCTCACCTGGATGTGGGAAAGTTAGTGTCAGGAAACCCCATAGGGACTATTGCATGCCTAGTGTAGAGCAGGGAGATGGATCAGTGAGGGTTTGGGATGCGATATCATGGCAACTGGTTCAAACATTCTAGAAGGTGGTGCTGTGTATCGGGGTGGTGACGCACCAACACACACAGCAAGATAGGTGACGGTGTTTTGATAAACATGAAAGTGAGGTTGAACATCTGCCATGGCCTGCAATCACCAGGTCCAAATATTATTGAGTCACTTTGGGGTGTTTTGGACGAGTGAGTCAGGAAACTGTTTCCTCCACCAGATCGCGCAGTGGCCTGGCCACTGTTCTGCAAGAGGAACGGCTCCAAATCTGTCCTCTGCATGACCTGTATCGGTCATTCCCAAAACACTGATGCTTTATTGGCTGCAAAAGGAGACCCTCCACCAAACTAATACCTTGTGGTGTAAAACCAGGTGTTTCAGTTTCATTGTTCAGCCCATGAGCCTGGCAGGATACGTGACCCATTTAATAGGTATGAATGTGATCGTCCGTCTGTTCATCATGTAAATTTGGTCATATACCAAGGCTACTAGGATGGTTCTTGTTCCTGGTCTGCTGTGGACATGACCAAAAAGTAAACTCCAGACGTTTCACATCATCTGATGTGACTCTCTGGAAACATTCACTTTTTTGTGGAACAAAGATGTAACAGAGTTTGGGGAAACTTTTGTGTTAGATTTTTTTTTATTCTCTACACAGGATTGCTCTGTGCACAAAGGCTGATGAATGGTGAGTGGACCGACCGCGATTCCGGGATCACTTCAAAGAGGGATAGCCAGGCTGTTCCGCTGGCAATGTCTTACGCGGTGATCCAACATTTACTGCCCACAAGGACCTGATATAGATTCTGGAAGTGAGTCTTTGATGTCACATGGGCTACATTTCATTGTGGTTTCTTAATGACCTTTGGTAAATTGTTAAATGTGTTTTGTAGCAGTTTTTTTTTTTCCTTAATCTGGTTTATCAATTAACAGCTGATCAAAGCCCCATTGTCTTACGAAACTAGGGCCGTGGAGAGTTCAGTCGGCAACCAAAACTCTTCCTTCTGCCTGGAGATGTGCCAAGCTTACGGAACTGCAGAGTCGCTAAAATCTTTGCCATGCTGTACTTTGGTCGGGTCGTCTGCTGCCCCTGGGTCTATTTTATTTTGAATCATCCTTTTATAAATTCTATTAATTTAGTAGGTTGTGCTTGGTAGCATGGTGACCCTGTGTGATGGAGAACTTTTTGTGCAATTGTCTGCATTAATAATGCATGTAATATTTGTTCATTACAAGTGAAATAAAGTCCCTTTTTCATTCACTGAGCTGTACTGCTATGTTACATTGTGCCAAGCAGTTATTGGGCATAACTGTCCAGCCTCTGAGCTTTAATCAACTTTGGTGCATTTTATTGCAGTGGAGTCCAGTTTAAAATTACAGTGGCTAGTACTCAATTGTGAGACTAATAAAGGCTTATCTTATCTTCGACAGATGTGTGAGAGACCGAGTGAAGCTTAATGTACACCTTATGAACAGACACTTGTTCCTCCCAGGATTTCTTTGTATAAATGCCCACCTGCTGTGTCCTGGGCTCAGCTGAATTTGCACACACTTAATATAGTGACATGCTCTCATTGGCTGTCTGGGTCTAGAGCCATCCCATATCTAAAATGTAATTAAAGGTTGCCACACAGTGTCACATTTGGTAGGGAATCTCCTATACTGCTAGTTTATAGGTCAATACAAATCCAGGGCTTTCAGCTGCAGTTAAGTTTTGTTAAATCTTTGGAAAAAACAACCACTACTGCAAAACTTCTTTTTTGTGTGTTAATCCAGTGTTAGAACTGCCTTTTGCCACTGTACAGAGCCACAAAATCCAGACTTTTCCTTGCATGATTTAAAGAATATTCAATAAAGCATTATCCTCAATTTTCCAAGTAGTGTTGCTGGGAAAGCCAGCACTGACGGTACCCGTTTGAACCTAAGGTGGTGTTTATTTTTGTTTTTGAAAGGCTCCTCTGAGATCAGAGTGCTCGACGATCTTATCTCTCAACACAAAAGGCTGCTTGTTTTATGGTTCGCAGCCTTGGTTACCCAGAGTCATCACTTGTGAATAATTAAACTGATGCCTGCAGGAGATGTGCTGCCGCGTGTGTATTTAGAATAATTCTGCTAAGACTTCCAATGTATTTTTTGAACAACTAGGTGATAGTTGAAAACTACAAGGTATATATCAGCTTCACAGTTTTCTGCAGTGGTGGAATCTACAACTCAGAAGTTGCCTAGACAGGTATCTTTACAACCTCCTGTGGAATTTGCGTATAAGGACAATATCTTTAGTAGGAGCATCTAAATGTACAGCATCTAAAGGAGCTGTATTATTCATTCTGCATTGACTCAGTTTTGACCCTTAACCATTTAACCTTGAAATACTTTAATCTCAAATGTTTTATGTAGGAATGTGACATGTCCTTGTGTTTAAGGCTAAAGTGTGCAGTATATTACATAACTATTGTGATTAATGGATTAGTTATCAGTACAAGGCTGTGTGACTTACTAAAATATTTAGTTGTAATTCGTGTGTTCACGGATATTGACTTTTGCATTATTATTGCAATGTGATGAATGTTGAAAACCTTTTAAGATTTTGCAATGCAAAAGGTCAGACTCTACCCCTTGTACTTGTGGTCATATTATAAACTTCCTCTCACTTCACACTGTGGCGCTTGGCCGCCACATAATTTGGGCCTTTCATGGCTACAGTGACTGAGGGACTTTGGTCCTGAATTATTCATATCTTATGACGTCATTTGATAGCAGACAGTGACGTCTGGCTCAGCTGTTCCAGGGGACAGACAAAGTGTGCTTATCATTGTCTCACCTGATGAAATTAGGAACGTTTGATTAACACATTTGAGTGTATCATGATGAGAAGGACTCAACATATGTTTAGGTCTATCTATTCTCAGACCTTAATCATATAGTTGCATCACACAATTGGTTGTTTTTGCATTTCAAACAAATCTTCTATAAGAGTGCCACTTGTGATGTGATTAAATAAAGGGTAGTTGATTTATTACGATTGGTTTGATCTTTGAGAGCCACATACATCTGGGGGGTTAATTTTTATTTACCTTTTTAATGAGGCCCTCCACTATTTATGCGTTAAAACCTACACTGAGATTTCGAAACAAATTTATTCAAAACAAATTATTTGCAGATTTGTAGTTTATGATTCGAAAACGATATGATTTTGTTAGATATAAGAACACTGTTTGCTGAGCTCATTTTATCTTAGATGAGCTTAAGCAACATTTCTGCGAAGTGCTTAAAATACATTTTGCTGCTCTTTTTTTAATCTGGGTTACTCTGGCTCGCCCCAAAGTTAATGTGACTGAACTACAAATCCCATCATGCACTTGACGCATGGGACGTCCTCCACTGGCCCTCCCCTTCGTTTGAGTGGCAAGTTGTTTGTTTCACTGATACCAGCTGCTGGACTATTCCAATCCCTGTCGGAGAGAAAACACGGGGACCACCAGTCTTTCTCTTCTCGCCCTCCCCATTTACCTCATTGTGGTTTCTTTTATTTCACTCTGCTCTTCTGTCTTCTACTCCTCTCATCGGATAACTTTCCTTTTCCCCTCTCTTCAACCTGCTGCCTGCTTCGTTTAAAGGTTTTAAAGCTCGTTTTCTATTTATTTATTTATTTTTTTAAAGGAAGGATAAATATGTATTTTTAGATAATCTGCAAATGAGAAGACGTAAAAGATGGAGTTGCATATTTTAGAACACAGCTTGAAAGTAGCAAGTATAGCAAAGGAAGGTATTCAGATTTGCACTCACGGATTAATTAAACTCGCCTTCTTGCCTAGTAAAACAAGGTAAGTAGCTAAGCTACGAACAATGCAAGTCCGTAGTAATTTAAGAAACGCAGTAAAGCAAGAAACTGCACGTTGTGATTCTCTTATACCATTACTGTCTTTTTAAAGAGATCTTTTCTAAATCTGCAACCATGTTCTGTTAATTAGAGTCAAGTTATTCTTATTGCAGTTGTATTGCATGCTGTGTCGATGTTGCATGAGAATGAGACGCCCAAAAGTAAATCGTCCGCTACATTTTCCTTCATTTCTTATTGCGTTGTTCCCCCAATACCTTTTTGTTTTTTTATTTTTGCAAAATAGTCGACGCGAGGGAAGTGTGCGTACGGCGGCACGGCCGACAAAGGGGGCGGTGTTAAATTAAACTTGAACCGGCTTATACGTCTCACTCCGAGATGCAGAAAGCATACAGTCGGCGGCGTTGCAAATCGCGGTCCGTGTAGATCCAGCCGATCTCCTTCGCTGCTTCTTTGCGTTTGTCGCCTCTGTTGCACAAAGTATCCCCCCCCCCACCCCCCCCATCTGCAGCGGCTCCGTGAACCAGTCCCATTCCATATAGGCCTGATTCTGGGGCCAACTTAAAAGACCTTACATGTCGGGGAAAACTTTGCTTCCCCGCCGTTGCAGTCGATGAAAAATAAAGGTAATGAGCGGAGCGCGTCCCGAAGGCGGACGCTCCTCCGCGCGGCGCGGAAATGTCCGGCTGGCCTGAAGGCGTGATAGCGATGGTATTTTATTTTAAACATTTGGCTCCCTTTGATCAAAGCAGTGTTTCCAATATTGTCTCTGTAAGCGTCTGATGTGTTTAAGGGTCTTGTTGAAAGAATCCGATTGTCAGAATGTTTCAGTTCGGCATGTTTTTTTTTGTTTTTTTTTTTCCAGCCGCGATGTTATTTGTTACCGCTGAACGTGTTTGGTAAATCGGGGCAAGCGGACTGATAAACAGCCGCCTCAGTTAACCCGGGCGTGTGTGTCTCCCCCAAAAAAGGGCCAATATTTTACTGCCTCTTTAGCCAACTTTTTTTTAATTGACTGCCGTAGAACAGCGTCAGTCATGTTTTTCAGGAGTTATTATGTCGGGAGATTTTTCAAATGTCACACGAAAGCCTTGTATCTTGGTTATTGTTAGAATGAGGGAGGGTTTTAAGCGAAATTCAATGCAGGTGCTTAAAACTGTAATGTGGCGAATGGTCTTACCTGACTGTTACCGATGTCACCTACCCTTTTTTAGCATTTTTAATTGCAGACTCGGTTTCTTTTTCTTTAAGCCTTTGGGTCTTAAGTATGAGAGTTAAAACCCGCTTGCCAGCGTCAGCACGGTGTGAGCCGGGTGTCTGAGTATCAGGCTGTTTGGCAGCCCGGTTGCTGCTTGTCAGTGCCGATCTCAGGAGGTTTCGTTTTGACTGTTATCGGTCTCCAAAGCGCACAAAAGCAGCATCAGCACTGATAAAAATGAATTCTGACCTGTCGTCCAGTGAGAAATACATTTATGTCCACCTTTCCAATCACATTTAATGCCAGTATCTAAGTAGAGTGAGGTCCCTCTGATTTGGCGTTCATGTTTTCAATACCAGATGCCAGTAGTTTGCTTTAAAATTAGATGCTTCTTGGGTGGCAAATGTGATATCCTTGCTTGTCTTTAGTTTCGACAAGTAAAATTGGAAATGAAACGTCCTGTGTATTTTAGCATTCTGGTATCTTCAGTCATACTTTCATGTTAATTATCTAGGGCTGCACTCATTGTCAGTGCTATAAGCTGGTCATTTCCTTGCAATCTTGAAAGGTAAGATATATATATATATATATATATATATATCTATATATATACAAGTAGATTATATAAGACACATTAT
>JAODLD010000044.1:9972045-9984227 GCA_026781065.1 Mormyrops boulengeri | reverse complement strand
ACACACGTAGCTTATTTAAGCCACAGTATGGTACTTGGGTTTTCTTCAGTTGTTGGACCAGAAATTAAGGTTTATTTTTTTTAGGACTTGGGGGTGCTTGAAATAGCTCAAAACTCAGTCGCTGTATGGAAAGTGTTTCGCATCCTTATGGAATGTGAACGATCTGGGAAGAATTCTGTCGACACATTCGGACTGATTGCTTGAAAGATCCGTCACAATATAAAACACTGGTTAAGACTTATATCGTGCCTCTGCTGACTCACTGTCTGATTGTTTATTTGAAGACTCAAGGGTAGAAACAGACAGCTAGTGTGTGGGGAGGGTGTCACATCTGGTGCGAGAGAGAGAGGTGTATGACGGTCTAATGCTGAATCAGGCCTTCCACAATAAAAACAGAAGTTCTGCATATTTGTTGAGAGATCTAAATGATTGCAGATGCTTAACCTGGTTAGAAAGGGCAGCGGGATCAGTTGCTTATGTTTTTGTACCCGGTGTGTAATGGAAATGTGATTATTTATCTGTCGTTGTGGCTGTTGTGCCAAAGGACTCGCATTAAAAAAACTGGGGTGAAATAACCGTCACCTGGTTCCCCTTTCTTAAAAATCCTTAAGCGGTGAAGTTGCACTCCGAAGTTTATTTTAGCACCTGTAACAAACGGCTGACATTTCAGTTGTCAGCTGTCGTGATAGAACATGACCAAATTTTTGGAGGGATTGCGTCACCTTTCTTGAGGCATTCTCTAGTATCTCGAAAACAAAATCATTTAGTTTTCCTCTCACTATTTATAGTTCATACAGCTAAGGTGTAATCTACATGTAAAATTTACTGGGTTCACATGTTCCCAATGACGTAGTCATATTTAAGTCTAACTGGTCTGACATTTGTCAGCTACGCAGTACATTGACTTGGAGCAACCACATGCTAACTAGCTAAATACGAACCGTGTTGCTCTTAAGCAGTTACGTTTTTGAAAATGTTGTTTTACTTCTGAGTGAAAACACACACCAGATTCACGGTGGAGGATGTTATACATGCTTTCTGTGAATAAGAGGTTTTAAATAGTTTAAATTCATGTAAAAGTGAGAATGTTGTTAGATTTTACTTGGGCTTTCTTTGGTTGTGGTTTATCCATGTGTCGGATGTTTTAGTGCTTTGCCTGCTTGCCCAAATATCCCAGGTTACTTAAACAAAGCTTATCCCTATTAGTTGTCTGCCTCTATTGTAAACCCAGGATTGGAGAATTTTCCTAGACAGAAATGGTCTTTTTGGAGGGTTTTTCACCTAAATTGATGTGGAAATAAACAAATATGATACTAGACCCATTTTATTGGACTTTTTCCAGTAGTTTTGCTAAAACAGCCCAATAATAATTATACTCATTCTAAGAACGGCCAGCAGTAATTGAAGTTTGTAGCGGAAGTGGATTGTGGCTTCTGTTGTAATAGTGAAAAGGCAAATTGTTCTCCCACACCAATATCAAAGTTTGTTTTACAGTGATTGATTCTGGCTAAAGCAACTAACCGGAGAAAACATTCTGGTCCATCCATTGTGTGTTTTGGATGTTGGCAGGGTTCCTCTTAGCCTTCTGAGCTCTGTTTCACGAAGCAGGATTTCTTGCTTAGCCGGATAACTTGTTACATTTAGCCCAGACTACCATAAATCTAAGTCGGCAATGATAAAGTCCAGTGTAGTCCAGCCTACCGTAACTTGCCGGATTTATCTGGCTAAACAAGAAATCCTGCTTCGTGACACAGGCCCTATGTCTGTTTGAACCTGTGCGACTAATTTATAAACTCCGCTTGGGTATCTTGTACCAGTTTACTAGGGCATTTCAATTGAAATGTGGATAGAGGAGTGCATTTCAGGACTCTACCCAGGTTTTTTTTCCTGCTTGATATTGAAATTTTACCCATGACCAAAACTACATTAAAGGTAAGCTGTAGATGTCTGTGTGATCAATTTCATTGCCATTAGCTTTTTTTTTTTTTTTTAAGCTGTTTTTGCATGACCTGTCTTTGCATCTCACCTTCGTTTCATCCACTTTTGGTTATTGCTAAAATCTGTCATGTGCAAGATGTTGCTAAAATCTCAGGAAGGGGGGAAAAATCTACATAACAAGCCCAATATGTGGAACATGAGGGCAGTGACTCATTAAGTGAAACACAGCGCAGTCGGGAAAATAGAGATTTAAAGCTGTCCAGAGTCCTCACTTTATGTGGAAGCCCTGAAACGAAAGAAGTGTGTGGGTGGATGAGCCGTATCATAAATAAAGGCCCCTCTTTTCACCACGTTCAGCGCTGCTTTGGATTTTATGAGCAACATAAAACTCTCCCTCAACCGCCGTGTGTCTTAATTTTAATTGCGTGGAATGAAAATACCGGCATTCTAGTTTTGACCTGGACATTTTGTCGGCTAAGTTTACATGCCGCCCGGCTCTCGCACTCCCATCCTGATTTGCCCAGTAATATTTTTACCGCAGCATTCTTAAGACGCGGCGATGATCCAGTCGGTTTTGCATGCTCTTATGTTTTCACAGAGAGATGCGGAAATGCATGGGACGGCTAGTATTTTGAGTCAAGCCGCCAGAGGAGTTTTGGGGCTCGTGACCGTTGAATTTTTATCTAGGTTTTCCAGCTTTGGCTTCATAACTCCACACTGGGCACATCGCGTGAATAAGAACGTGACCGTTCAGGTTAATTCATGCATGTAGCCATGTCCAGTGAGCTTGTTCATCTCTTCTTCAGATGTAAATTCTTCAGTCTGACGGAAACTCCGGAGGATTACACCATTATTGTTGACGAAGAAGGCTTCAAAGGTCAGTCTATTATACATTTATCATTGCACTTTGAGGGTTTGCAACTACAGAACAAAATGTGGCCATTGTTGCCCACCTGTCTGAATTTCACTGTTTTGACAGTACATTAACGTAGAGGTAACGGTACTTTTCCCACCATGGGTTAACAAGGCCAGACTGTTTGTTTTTTTTGGTTGAGTGAGTGAATCCGTGTCATTAGCCTGGTTGCTAGGGTGACCCTCATTCGTAACCATGGATACTAGAAGTCCTGTTTGCAGAACCGGTCCAGGTACCCTGGACAGATAAGAAGTTTTGTTTTGTTTGTTTGTGTACCTTTCTCTGGCAAAGTAAATCATCTGAGAATCACCATTAAATCTGGTCAGAAAAAGTGCAGTGTGGTGTCTTATGAGGCAGACGTTGACGTGCTATTTTATCTTGATAAACCAGGATTTGTGTGTGTGTTTGTTTACTTCATCCGTTTATTAGTGGGTGCTAGATCAAAGATGGCTGGGGGGGGGGGGGGATCAGGCGAAAGACATGCACTTCAGTACAGCACTTTGAAAAAAATTACGTAACAAAATGTAGAGTCGCCCTAACACTCATTTGGTTGAGCGTAATGGAAGATTGATGCACGTAAAATGGGCGAAGCAGAGCATAAAAGTGTTTTGGCTTAGCAGGATTTTATTAGTTTATTTTTTGTTATTCAGCACAATGTTAATTATCTCGATGCTTTCTTTAATTTAGAATAATTTCAGAACTTTTGTTATGAGTGCAAAAGAAGCCAGTGGGCTGCCGTCTGTCACCTATGAATCAGAGATGGCTGTAAACATCAGATGTGTGGGGCTGATCGTGACCCCCGCGCTGTGTTTCAGAGCTGCCCGAGTCTGAGCACCTCAGCGTTGCGGAGGCCACATGGCTGGCGCTCAACGTGGTTTCGGGGGGTGGGAGTTCCTCCAGCTCTCAGCCGATTGGGGTCACCAAAATTGCCAAGTCGGTGATAGCCCCCCTCGCCGATCACAACATATCGGTGTTTATGTTATCTACCTACCAGACCGACTTCATACTGGTGAGTCGTCGTTTCTTTTTATTATCTTCAAAAGGAATTCTGTTTATCTGTTTACAATTCTTCTGTTTTCATTCATAGGTACCATTTGACATTGTCACGATGACTGAACAACAACAAAGAGCTGATGTATAATGCTTTGGGAGCACCATGTAGCAAATCTTGTCTTGTTGATGGCCCTCGCACGTCAATCGCTAAGTAAACGTGAAATTCCAGACGTTCAGGGTTTCATCATACTTTTCAGTGAAGAGATTAAAAGTAGGTTTGTTATCCTTGTGCTGGACCGTCATGGAAATTTGTCATCTCAAAATTAAGATGAGAAGCTTCTTGATGAGGGTAAATAGTGTCCGATGTGCCAGTGGTTCCGTCAGTCTGCCTTGTTTGCCTTTGTGACAAAATAAGTGTTGTAGTGAAATGCTTTTGTGTTATAGTGAGGTAATGCTCACTTTAATTTCAGCAGATTATAGAATGTATAGGGGAGGCAGTAATCACCTCTTCTATTCTTGCCTAATTGTTGTTATTGGTTTTTGGGTTGAGGGTGGCAGTTGGGAATGTAATGAGTGCAGTTACAAGAGGAACTGGAAATTATGTCAGTATTGAAATATGTCAAGCCTTTGCCACTATTTTAAAGTACTGTCAGATCAGTAATAGTTTTACTGTGTAGGGAAAGGAACGTCCAACAGTGTTGTCCTGCAGCGAGCTAATATTTGCAGGTTGCAGTGAAAGTTTGGTGGGATTTGAAAATGGTGCGTTAGATAAATCGTACCTGTCAGCCAGACACTGTCCCAGTGTGTAATAAAGGCTGTATAATGACATTATACTGAGCCAGTGTTGTGCGGAGTGAATTTCTGTATACAGTTAGAGGTTGAATCAGAATGAACGAATGCAGTGTATGTTGTATAAACAAAAACCGGAGGGGTGTTTCCATCGCCTTTACCTGGCAGGCAAATGCCTTCCAGGGTGCACTGCCATTGGGCCGTTCTCACTTTCTGTTTGTGCTGATGGTGACGGACCACAAATGTCCTAATAGACGTCTCTCCATGGCTTCTCTCACTTCATAGTTTTTATTTAACAAGTGGTGCTAAGTACATCTGTGATGGAGTATTGATCTCATCACAACAGAAGTGTTTTTTTTTCTCCTCCTTTATCGATTCCTTTGTTAAACAGTTAGTTTAATTCTTTACAGTGTAAGTAATGGATATTGTTCTGTCGCACGCTTTCGGCTTCTTTCTGTGGATATTTGCTCACTTCCCTGCTTTGGCTCTGATTTATCATATGTCAGTTTCAGGGCTGGGGTCCATTTGAGAAGCTCTGCTTCTGTTTAGTTACTCAAAGCCCGATTTAAGTCATTTTTCTCTCCACTGATAACTTGCCGAAATGTCCTTTGCAAGTCTCACCTGTTTGTTTGTGGAAGGGTGTCTTCTTCGTAAAGGGGCCAAATAGCAGCACCAAACATGTATCTCGTGTTGTCAAACTCTGCTTGAATGACCATTCCGCCTGCACACCGCATCGGCATAAAATACACTTGCGTCTGGGCTAAACTGTACCAGATGTTTCCATTATTCTGTTAGGCTTTCAAACTTTAATAGATGACCCTTTGCACAAGCAATTCCTTAATCAAGCTAATAGTTTCCTATCCTGCAGCCTGCCTGGAGGGCAGTGAGTAAGCTTTCCAGTGGAACCAGGCTGGTGATAAACCAGGTCCTGTTCACGGTGGAGAAATGGAAGCTGATGGCAATCTGGCCCCAGTTACATAAGGAGGATCAGCTTTGGATTCCCTTCTTGGTGGAATTTGCTGTAACATACATCGGGCGACTATGTTCCACACCAGCTGCTCTTGGTCAGAAAACAATCGCAAGCTTTAAAGGAACCAAGCAAACAACTTGCTTTGTGGTATCCGATTACAAGCGGGATACAGGCAGCGGTCATGAGATCCCGCACCACAGCCCTGCGCGCGCGCGCACACACACACGCGCGCGTTCACCACAGTTATCATTCTGGGTGGCAATACAGATATACAAAGATAAATACTGTCCAGATTCAGGAAACTTTTCACCTTGTCCCTTGTTTGTTTTATTATGTATCAGTTTCTGTCATGAGCTTTAAATTTTTTAGTCTGGTAATGGTCCTCACGAGGCCTAATTAGGATAATTAAATGCATATGAAGAATGCATGTGTTTGTTCTTAATGTAAACCCTGTATGATTTTTCCAAATGTATTACACCAGTAAAATATTCTTAGATGTTTGTGATGTGATCCAGCATTTGTTTTGAATTTCTTGTCACTTTTTTTTTTTTTTGGCTCCGCTAATTCTGTGCCTTGTCACCTTGGACTGGTGTGCACTTTTATTCCGGAATATGAGGCTAGTTGCCTTTGTAATTGTACTTCTGTGCGTTTTGCCCTGCACCAGCTTCGTAGTTGTATATCGCCTTTACCGCAATGATATTTCAACGTGTTTTAATGCTGTTACAATTCACTTTGTTCTGTGGGGTGAGTGAGTCGGCTGCATCTTTCATTGAACAGGATCTTAAGCTCCTCTCCATTCCTTCGATTTTGCTTCTGCAGGTGAGAGAGAGAGACCTGCCGATGGTTATGCACACCCTGTCCTCCGAGTTCACCCTTCTGCGCGTGGTGAATGGCGAGACTGTTGCCGTCAACAGCCTGGGGGTCACCAATGGCTTTGTAAAGCCGAAATTGGGTAGGGCCAAGTTCATAACGTGTATGAGTCATGTATCATTGATCAACATATTAGCTGTACTTCCCATACCTATTCAGTATACGTGGCCTGGTAAACTGACCAACAGGTCATATAGACCAGGGCTGCCCACCCCTGCTCCGGTGGATCTTCCCCCCCCCCCTGCAGGGCTTTGGTGCCGCCAAAATTCAACACGCCTGATACAGATAATCCCTTCAGTAGTATCTGAAGTGGGCAGTGGTGGCTTAATGGTTAAGTACATGCACTTGTAATTGAAAGATTGCAGGTTCGAATCCCCGACCAGCAAGGCACCACTGAGGTACCCTGAGTAAGGTACCGCCCCCAAGCACTGCTCCCTGGGTGCTGAATTAGCTGCTCCCTGCTATGTCACATTGCTGTGGTGTGTCAACAATGACAATTAATCACTGAATTTAGAATCAGAGCCACATTAGCTTCAACATAGCTGACTCTAATAGTGAAATGATACTGAAGGGTCTGATTATCTGTATCAAGTGTTTTAAATTGGGACTGGACCTAAACTCTGTTTTTGGTCCCAGTTTTAGCCTGAACTACAAACCTCTTGTCATTCATTTGACACTTTTATCCAAAATGACTTGCAATAGAGGGAAGGGTCACACTTAAAGTACTCCCTCGGATTTGAACCCACAACCTTCAGGTTGTTAATAGAATGCTCTACTTGTTTAGCTGCTGGAGCATTGGTTTAACCTAAGTTTCCTTTTCTGATTCAGTGATAGCATCTTAAATTCTGCTCCAGCAACTTCAGTCAGTCGCTCTGTGCATTTTCTTAGCCGCCAAACATGGTGTCTTTTCTCCAGTCCAGCGCCCAATCATCCACCCCCTGTCCAGCCCTAGCAACATGTTCTGTGTGACCAGCCTGAACCCCGATACTCTACCTTCTGTGGCCACTCTGCTAATGGATGTCATGTTCTATTCCAGTGGGTAAGTGTCCCTCGATGTGCTGACATGTATCCTTAGTATAAAGCTAAGGTTCTGCCTTGGGTTAGTAGAAAAACACTCATTTGTGGTTATAGCAACTAATGATTCCATCCTTTGACACTTTAGCGTTAAGGAGCCTGCAGGAGCCTGTGATGATTCTGGGCACATTCGCTTCTTCTCCTTCTCCCTGATTGAAGGCTACATCTCTCTGGTCATGGATGAGCAGATGACCCGAAGGTGGCTTTGCTGCTTTTATCGTTTCCCTTTCCTGTCCCTTCATCTTTTCTGACTTGTAGCTTACATGACCTGTAGATCGAATGGACATTCTGCATATTTTGTATTCCCTATTTCTTTTATTTTTTTTTGTTTCCCAGTCCGGTCCTCTGGGACCCACAGACGGCCCACATTTTTGCTCCCTCCCAGCTCTCTGCCAGACAGTCCACATTTTTGCTAGGGAGCGGGGAGGGAGCAGAAACGTGGACTGTCTACAGGACCCCAAGGACCGGATTGGAAAACACTGCTTCTAGACAACTAAGAATGGCCGCCATCATTTTTGAGGGCTGCTGAGAATCAGTTTGAATGTTTGTCTCCAAGCTGTCACTTTGTGATGCTCCAGGTTTCCCAACAACGTCCTCTTCACCAGTGCCTCAGGAGAGCTTTGGAAGATGGTTCGCATCGGAGGGCAGCCGCTCGGATTTGGTGAGTCTTACCTGCAGGGATATTTCTTCTTTGTCTGTCTATAGTTGGCAGCCAGTGGACAAGGACAATCGATAAGACTGTCCTCTGTCCGTCTGAGCAAAGGGACTGGGCAGACCTACTGCTAGAATGTGTATAAGCGATGTTTTTTTGACTTAGCGGGTTAGGACTCTGTGCCCATGATCGGAAGGTCGCTGGTTCAAAATCCAGTGGTCAGCAGTGTGATTTTTCCCTTGGGCCTTTGAGCAAGGCCCTTAATTTCAACTGTGACTGGGAACTCTGCTTCTCAATTGTGTTTTCTGTTGCATAAAAGCCTCTGTCACATAGATGTAATGTAAAATCTGAATGGTTTTTATGATTTGTTATACAGAAGTAAGCTCTGTATCTACATGTGGCTGTTTAACGTTTCCCACCCTTGCTTTTGGTGCTGACAGATGAGTGCGGCATCGTGGCTCAAATATCTGAACCTCTGGCTACTGCTGACATTCCAGCCTACTACATCAGTACCTTTAAATTTGACCACGCTTTGGTGAGTTCGCCCTCGCCCGGAACAAAGCGTTTTGTTTGGATCCTGAAGAGTTCCCTTTTGGGGCTTCAGATGAATACAGATCTACTTGTGCTCCCGTGAACCCTAAAGCATTATCATTTAAGGTTAATCTGTATTGGATTTCCATTTTGTGGCTAGAAAGCAGAAACACACCCCCAGACTAAACTGCTGCTTCTCCCATTAACACCAGTTTTGGCAAATCCAGTGCATTCGATTACAGGGATTTTTTTTTGTTCTTTTTAAATTCATTTCGTGTAATTACCCTAAGAAATAGACCATTAGGCATAGTAAAGTATTAGAAGAATTCTTGAGTGCTCAGATTGGCTAAGCCAGCCAAATGTGCTTATGCAGAGCTCTGCACAGACTTAAGACCACGAATCTGAACTGTAACCAGAGGTAATTGCTTGTCATGTGGTTTTAGTCCGGCGGAGGTGTGTCGGCTCTTAGCTATGCGGCGCACCATGTGACCTGCAGTGTGGTGAGACAGAAGGTTGGCAGGGAGGGTAATTGGTGGAGCTTCAGTGCTACATTCAGGATCCAAGCAGGCATCGGAGCCAGCAGGCCACAGTCTCGGAATTCTGAGTGGCCGGTCCGATCACGTGCCCTTCATGGTGGCACGGTGCTGCTGTTTAATAAGCTGTGAAATATTTTGTCGCTACTTCAGTTTTATCTTTCATTGGCTAGTGCACAACTTGCGTGCATGGATCTTGTTAGTGAGGATGTCATCATTCGCTTCCGTATCTTACGCTGCTTGTAGATGGTTCGTGTTCCCTAATGCCCCCCCCCCCTCGCTCCTTTGCCAGGTCCCGGAAGAGAATATCCAGAGTGTGATTGGAGCTTTGCGGACCAATGAGAGCACAGGACAGTGAAGGGCGGAGCCGTGGGGCTGGTGTCTCACGTCCTCGCTGACGTGTCAAGTTACCGTCAGATAATGTCAAACTCAAAAGTGCCAAGTGCTTACCTGTGGACTGCTGGGGGGGGACTCTTAGTCTGCAATGAGCCCAAATATTCTGTGTTCTGTTCTCAGATACTGTGCCAACACCCCCACCCCATAGGTTTAGTTCTGTGGTGATCATAGAGCATTTTCCTACCTTCTTTTGTGACCATGCCAGCAGGATCTGCTAAACCCCACCCCCGAAATTTTATACCCCCTCCTTAAACATTTTTTTGGCGGTCCCCTTGCGGCCCCCCCCACACCCCCTCCATTTTCCCCCCGATTGCTGGGTTGCTTTGATTTGCCAATCTGAACTGTTCATGCATCAAAAACCTTGTTATAACTATTCTTGCATTATCTTAAGGAAAACGACTCTGCACAAAGAGAATCTCTGGCATGGTTTATGTGTTTAGTGTTATCTGTTTTTGAATCTCCCCTTTCATACAGTGCCATGATGCTTTGAGCCTAAACCGATGCCTTGCCTAAAGCTGTTTAAAGGTGCAACTACAGGAGAGAATAAGGTGGTGGTATTTACCATGGTGCGGTTTGGCCTCTCAACATTGAATAAGCTGTCTTACAGTATATGGATTTGTTTGCGTTCACTGTACAGTGATTGATTACTATAGTGTGGGATTTGCTAATACAATAGTTCCTTTCCACAAAGTATGCAATCTTGTTTCAGCAATATGTTGTAGTTATTTAAGCTATATCTGAAGGTGGATATTGGACATTCAATACAAATTGCATCTTTTTTTTTTTTGCCAACGAGGTTATTTATCAGACCAGTAAATTGTCTATTCAGTACTTTCATTGTGTGTATTTTTAGCTGACTGGGGATTAAGTTGAGTCCTTTCAGTGTGCAAACTGAAAACTGACAGCAAGCACAACAGTGTTGGTCAGCGTTCAGTCTGCTTGGAGCCATTGGCTTCGTTAATGGTTGTGTAGACCTTGGTCGCGGTCATGAGATACTCATTTGCAGCAGGTCTTGCACAACTGCTGTCTGCTGTCTGTTCCCCTCCCCCAACCCCCAAGAGGCATTGCTTTCTCTTCCATTAATATCAAGGAAATTATTTGTTGCAAGACAGACAATGAACCCCCACCCCACACCTTGATTCTTACCAAACGAGCTGTTCCAGTATTGGAGGGATAGGGATGGAGACATTGTGTCAGTCAGATCATCACTTGCGGTGGGACCATGTGGAACATTGGGTACATTATGCAACGTTGTCCCCGTTTTTAGGCCTTAAACCCTCCCCCGGTCTGCACTTTAAGGTCCCGTGGAGCTGCTAATGTGAAAACTAAGTGTAATTTGGTGTCCAGGAAAGTAGCTGATGAGATGAGGATCGTTGGGGTTGCTTTTCTTCTCGGAGGATTGGTTGTGGCATTTCTCTACACCAAACCGACTTGTTTTAGGAAGCCATGTACATCAGTGTTAGATTCATGGGTGATGTTTACCCCAAGGGGGGGGGGGGGGAAAAAACTTGTTTTGAGCTTGAAGTGCATTTCATTTTGGGATTCCATTTCACCCTAGTTTCTCATCTTGCCGCGTTTGTTTTGCACACAATGTTTTTAGGGCAACGAGGTACTTTTTAATGTAGGATGGGGTTAATTTTTGGTTAGTCTTCTCACACAGTTCAGCTAGCTTAGCATTATTACGTAGCTTACCCTGCCACTGTTTGTTCATCTCTGTAGGCCTGATGAGTAAATGAGTGGTTTTGTTACCCTTTTTAGAAAAAGGTAAACAAACTTTCGAGAGATTGTTCTGGAATAGCACAGGTTCTTTTGGACTCCCCCCCCCCGGCTTCTATACCTTGTGATGTTCCGTTGCTTTGCTGGGTATGTTATGTAACTTTACTGACACCAAAAGCTAAACTGGAGTGAAAATAGCCTTTTTTTGAATGAAGCATGCGTTCCTTGTTGATAAAACAATTGCGGTTCATAAACTTTTTGTGGGTTATATGTAAAAGCTGATCCCCCCCCCCCCCAGCACCGAGTTCATGTATTTTAAACTAAGTAAAAACTGACACATGGCCCACTGTCTTGCCACTATTAAAAGCAACACCATGGTTAAGGTGGGCTCAAGTCTTTTGTACGTGACGGTTTTTTGTTTTTGCCTTTGAGTCAGTGCAACGTTTTTTGCACTAAATTATCAAGTGGCTACAGACTGTGATGTGAGTTAATGTTCCCAGGATTAGGGTGGATGGACCATAGTCCCTATGAGTTAATGTTCCCAGGATTAGGGTGGATGGACCATAGTCCCTATGAGTCAACTTGAAAATTGAAATTTAGTATGAATTCATAACTTTTGGTTTTACATCCATATTAACTAACTGCAGCGGTAATCCGCCGTCAATATCTGGTAGTGCTGAGTTTCAGGAATGATCCTGTTTCACTTGTAGGTGACCGCAGAACAATTATGGGCAGCAAGTTGGTTCACCTGTTTTTTTTTTTTTTTTTTTTTTTTGGGGGGGGGGGGGGGGGGGGGGGGGGGGGGGG
>JAODLD010000044.1:9961256-9971945 GCA_026781065.1 Mormyrops boulengeri | reverse complement strand
AATGATCCTGTTTCACTTGTAGGTGACCGCATAACAATTTTGGGCAGCACGTTGGTTCACCTTTTTTTTTTTTTGTCCCCCCCCCCCCCGAGCCAAGTGCAGAGCCAGATGAGCGACGGATGGTGAAGTTGGGGCTAATCCTTGTGTAGCACTGAGCACATACAATGTATGGCTGCTCTTCACGTGCTTGATGTTTTGCTTCCAAAACATCAGTCCTTTTATTAAGCTAAAGCAGGACTTAAGGTCTGTTTTACACGTTTCCCAGAATAATGTGACTTAAGTTTACAGTGAGCTGGAATCCAGTGGTCCGAACAGTCACGGTGCACGAGACGACTGTAACAGTCTCAGCATTAAGACCGTGACTGGTGTTTCTCATTTACTTTGGGTCAAATGGAACACTGGCTGTTCGAAGGTGTTAGTTTTGATAAAATTATGTGGGAATCAAGCCGTAATTGAGAATTAGAACCTAAGAGATGCTGCTCAGTGAACATCATGCAAATTCACCTATCGGCAGATGATCCTGAGCCTCACAGAATAAACTGCAAGTTTGCGACGTAACTTGAGTCCCGCCGTTTAGCTACTTTTTAGACTATAAAGGATCATGGGTGTTTCATATTTTTAAGGGGCTTAAATACTCCAGGCTTGTAGGTTTCTTGTGAAGTGTCGTCGTCCCTCCACCCCTCAATTTTCATGTTTGTTAGAATTCAATGGTGGAATACAATGGGTAAAATCTATAGCTTTCAAGCCAGGAAACTGATTTAAATCTTGGCCAATTTTATAACTTTTCCCCAGCCCCTTATGTTGCAACCGCAGAACATTCTTCCTGTAAGCGTTAATCCCACAATTCATTTCAAGATAGTATGTCTGTACGGGGGCTGTGAACTAATGAACTAAAGCTGCTACGTTTTGAATGTATGATCAAAGTGACTATCCCTTAAGAAGGTTTGTATGCTGTGCCCCGCTCTCAGCTGGCTGACCCTAGTCACAGGCCTGTGTTAAAGTGTATTTTGTCTGTGGGTTTTTATATTTGTTTCTTTTCCCCCCCCCTTTTTTGAAACCTCTTCCCATCACCAAAAGTTAAAAAATGGTTTTGCATTTTCAGATTCAGAATTGTGAAATAATTAAAAGCAAATTGGTACATCAAGTGTGGCAAATAAAAAAAATAAATAATAAAGTACTTTAATCTGTCAATCTGAATGCAGTATCCTTTCATCTGTCAAAGTATTCTGCATTATAAGAAGTTAACAGATTGCACTACTTTCTGTAATAATTGTAGGTCAGTGATGTGAATTCATATCTTAAGATATCAGATTTTGTTTATATTCATGTCATATTTTAAGGCTAGGGAACAAAACCTGCTACAGACTGGCTTTTGCACATTAGTCCACACAACCTACTGGTGAACAGACGGTGTTGACAGCTGCCGATATTAAAGTCTCTGTTTGACAGACTTCCGAAAGCTCCTCCTCATACTATCCTAGATTCCTCTCCTTCCCTTCAACCAATTCTACCGCTCTGTGACCACATCAGAATCTCTACAAAAAATCCATCCATGGCTTTTACCAAAATGTCACGTATACCATTTCAATACGTGCCATTATGCGACTTCAGATACACTTAAGTGTTGGATGGCTTCGACAGAAAGGTCAAAGGTCAGTCTAATGGAAAGGTCCGGAGGCAGCGCTGACCAAACCAGCTTAAGGGCGGCGTCTCGTGTCCGGCCTGGTCAAATCAGGGACTTCACCAGCGCCACCATGTGATCAACCCCACATGCCACATCCACCACATGGCCTGGCACGGTCACCTGAAACATGGAACGGCATGCTTTAAAAATAGTTCTGCTTTATAAAAGCATTAAAATTCAGCAGGATCCAGCCCTTACCCGCCATGGAAAGAACTGGTCATCCGCCTTGCCGATTCCCAGGCAACCTCTCACATTCTTGCCCCAAACAAAGAGCTCGCCTTTATCTGAAACAAAGCACATTCCTCTCAGGGCCCATGCCAGCCTCACATGCACCGTGGTTTGTTCACTTCTAGCTCAGTTACATTCTCGCTAAACAAGTTCATGCCAACCTGCTGTGTCTCATTGTTTGAAAGAAAGAGGATGTCTGTGCAGATAGATGTGGTTCCATGCTATCACACACCTGGGGTCATGTGGAAGCAGGAGGCACTAAGAAACTCCCTCAAAGGCCACATCACACGCATGCTACCCGTCTCATTTACTCCACAGCTGTTGATAGTCATGTTGGTGTCTCCACCTTATTGACTTCACAGCTGGACCAGCAGTCTAGTGGTTTGTGACAAACTTTTTCCATATCAAGGTTCACAAAGGACTCTTTGTAACCTTGGGAAAAGGTACTTCTCAAATGTGTTTAGTAAAAATAAAAATGTCCTGCTGTAAGCCATGGATTTCTAAAGATCAAAACCAACTCACACAGAGAGCAACATACATCAGAGTAAGCATCCCTTAGAAGGTATTTTCTTGCACACAATTTGATCGTCAGTGCAGGGTTTCAGTATAAAAGTTTTTTTCTTTTTTTTGGTAATGCAATCAAAGATTTTACATGCTATCATTAAGCAAGAGGCACCGGTGCTTTAAAAATGAACAAACGGACCTGCGATCAGACTGAGTTACCTGTGACAGCTGCAAAGTGATGGAGTCCGCATCGGATCTGAGTGACTCGCACCGAAGGGTTAAACTCCGAGCGCCCAAACAGCGTGGGCGGGACCATTTCTGGCGTCTTGGACTCCGACAGATTCGGCCCTTTTCCCAGAATGCCGTAGCCCCATACAAACACCTCCCCTTTGTCTGAGGCAAGACAGAAACTTGGACGTTATTGTGACCGACATATCAACCAAACTCAACACACACAAAACGGAGCCGTGGCCTTAATCTGCACCTGCAATATTCTGGTTTTACAAAACTGGACAAAATCATACCTAAAGCGTAAACCCTAATGCAAAATAAGTAAGTACTGCTCCAGGGGGGCGTATCACGAAGCAGGATTTCTTGCTTAGCCGGATAATTTGTCAGATTTAAGGCAGTCGGAGCTAAATGTAAGTGGACGAAGAAAATGTCCATTTAAACAAGCCCGCGCGCCCTAGCCACTCTATTCCAAGGTCTCCCATCTCAGTCGAGACAGAGTGAGAGCCCTAAAGACTTGGACCAGCCAACACCTCCACGGCGGCTTCTCTCAGGCCGTAATCCTTCTAAACAAGGACCCCTCTGATATTCCTCTGTTTTAACTGCGTTAAATGCACTTCACTACACGCATTGTAATGCACACTACTACTGTCCATCCCATTCCATGCCATAATCCTGAGTAAGACCCTTTCCCTGTTCCACTACTGAAGTCAGTACACAAATACACAGATGCACTTTCATTACAATTTTTTAACGACTACAAATCCTTTTATTTGCAGTTTTTGTTGTGTATAGTCTATTTATGTTTTTATCCTTTACTGTGTATTTTGTACATCATTATGTCATTCTGTTCTTTTTATTGGACTGACATTATGTTGACACAGATGGAGAGTTTGGGTCCAAAAAGCACAAATCCAGACCAAGATTTTGTTCCAATCAACCAGCTGGGTCCTCTGACTCGTTATGCTCAACTGAATGGTCGAAAGAAAACCTTGAGCTGGATTTGTCCTTTCTGGACCTGAGCTTTCCACCTCTGGCTGACACCTGCACCAAGAGGAATCCCTTGTACACTTGGCAAATAATAAAGATTCTGATTCTGGTCCGTGGTACGGGCCCCGGGTCTGACTACCCTGATCTCACCGTTCAGTACAGCCACCTGGGTCCCCCCGCAGGCAGCCTGCTGCACCTTGCCCACCTCCTCCACCGGGAGGTGCTGTGGAGAGTTGATCTGACGAGGAGGGAAGGAAAGAAAAGTGTTGAAACCCACCTCATGTCGTATGCAGGCGAGTTAAGGGTTTTCTTGGCCCAGTCACTCAAATCTCACTCAGACATTAGATGACAAATGCAAGAAAAAAAAATACGTGGTAAACTCTAAGCCACCCGGCGCCCATAACGTCCGCTGAGGCTTTTACCTGCATTGCTTCTGTAACGGCGGACAGCTGCAGGTACTCAGAGTTTCCCCACCCAAAGAGTTCCCCGTCCTGTGACACGGCCAGGCTGCAGTCCCCATAAGAAGTCACCTGCCGCACCCTCACCCCAGCCAAGTCCCCCGCGACAGCCACAGGCTGGGAGGCCATGTCGTAACTTCCTAGGCCTGCCGATGGACACAAAGCCATTATAAACATGTTCTGCTAATACACATGCAAGTGGGCAGTGGTGGCCTAATGGCTAAGGAAGCGGGCTTGTGATTGGAAGGTCGCTGGTTTAAATCACTGACCAGCAAGGTACTGTTCTCCGGGCAGTAACTAATAACTGCTATGTCACACATGGGTTAAATGCAGAGGATGAATTTTGTTGTGGTGTCTCAACAATTTTCCACTTCTATCATGCAAGTCCCATCTGTGAAAACACAAGATTCCTAGCAACAAATTGACATTATTTCTGATCAGCTACTGTGAGCGAAGATAAAGGATAAAATTAAGCATCAGTGCAGAAAAATGCTGAAGAGCAAAACACTTTCTTTCTACTCTATAGACAGAATAATCACCATCTTGGCTGTCAGCAGCCAGACCCAGATAATCTACCTGAAGCTAAGCAGGTTTGGGCCTGGCCAGTACTTGAATAGGAGCCCAGCTGGGTTGCTGCTGGAGGAGGTGTTGGTGTGGCCAGCAGGGGGAACCCATCCTGTGGTCTATGTGGATCCCAATGCCCCAGTGCAGTGATAGGGACACTGTACTGTAAAAACGGTGCTGTCCTCTGGATATGTTAAATCAAGCTCCTGCCTCTCTGAGATCATAAGAGACCCCTGGGCATGTCGAAAGAGTAGGGGTGGTACCCCGATGACCTGACTGAAATTGCCCATTGTGGCCTCCTAATCACCCCCTATATCTGTTTGGTGAATTCTCTCCTGCCCTTTCACCACCTTACCTACTGTGTGGTGAGTGTACCGTCCCATTGCATCACGAGGTGGGGGCTACACAGTGGCTCCCCATTGCTTCTGTTAAGCGCTTTGGGCGTCTTGAAAAGCTCTATATAAATGTAACGTTAATTCATGGTGTTCAGGAATGCCTGTCATACGTGAACATCAGCAGACCTGTTTGTCCGTCTGCCCCCCATCCACAGGCGTACACTCTGCCCGTCTCAGTCACGAACAAGCTGTGATCCTGCCCACACGCCACCTAGAGGAGAAAGGCAGCATCACAGGAGGATTTCTCACTGTGGTACCAATTTAAAACAAAATAACATTTGAAAAAGGAAGCCTGTTACAGAAACTTTAATACATTCTTCCTGCAGTATTTTATAAACAATCAATTACATTTTTGATTCGCACAGTTCCATTTTGTAATATTATCCAAGAACTGGAGAAAAATGAATATACTAAACATAATTTACACAATGTTTGACAATTCTACTCCACACATGCTCCGTGAGTCTAAGCACAATCAACTCACCTGAGTGACCCGACTGTCAAAACCTTCAATCTTGTGAATGACATGGCTTCCACTGGGAGGGAAACAAAAGATTATCATTTGTCAATCAGAACACCACCTTTCCTCAGAAGGTAACTTTCTAAGCGTGGCATGCATGTGACAGACATAGATATTATTATAATGGAAGGACAGTCACCTGTTGCGGCACCCGGGGAGGTGGAGGTTAAGGGCCTCGCTCAAGGACCCATGCCGAGGTCGGGCTCAAACCAGCAACCTTCTGATCACAGGCACAGAGGCTTATCCCACTAAGCCACACGCCGCCCCTTATTGGTTTTATTTAAACCAGATATGCTGGTTTTCATTCGACAGCTCTTGACTGAGCTTTGCTTAGCCACACAAAACCAGACAATAACTTTAATGGTCAACTGAAAACATATGGCTTAAACTCCCTGTGTTAGATGATGTACAACATACTGAAGCTGTCTGATAAAAATTTTAGGTCGGATGATCCTTCTGCTATGCCAACAGAAATCTCAGAGTTGCTGGGCCCTTGAGCAAAGGCCCTTAACCCCCAAATGCACCAGGGACTGTCGAACTCAATTGCTTTTAATTGCACTTTGGACAGAAGTATTTCCTAAATAAATGACATTGTAAACTTATTCTATTGTGAACTGTGCAGAAAAGGGACCTGCGTAACATTCAGCAAATATGAATCCGTGGAAAGCGTACCTGTAAACTTCATCCTCTACTATTTTCCTCCCACACTGTCCGTACGCATTGTTCCCAAGGCCGAACACTGCAAGCAACGTCACAAAGTATTATCTGATCCTTATATTTACATTAGACCACAGACGCTTTTGTCGTCACAAAGCACATCAAATACAGCTTGAGGATGGGAAGCCTCATTTTTAAGGACTAAAAAAGGCTTGTTACACCCCTGTGAGATGCAGCATGTCCCTCCCCCTGCGGCTTACCGCCCTCCGAGTCTGTGAGAATGAGGGAGTGGGCGCGCCCACAAGCCACCTGGAGCACCCGCGTCTCCTGCGGCCTGGCCAAGGGAAGGTGCACCGGGGAGGGCTCCAGCACATAGTCATAGCTTTTCTCTGGGGACCAAGGAGAGCGAAAGAATTGTATCTGCATTCTGACTGCAAACCAGGTAATCTGTCAAATTTAACTTTGGGTTTCCATTCAAGTGCAGGCCGTCCTCAGGTTATGAAGGAGATCCGCTCCCTAAGTCTGTCTTTAGCTCAAATTTGTAGGAAAGTCAGAACAGTAATAACACAGTACATAATAATATAGTAGACAATAATAATAATCATTATTCAGTAATAAGTTATATACAGGACTGTACCTCGAGCCAATGAACAGCTGAAGCCACACAATGTTTATATTGTATAACATTATATTTAACCCAAATTTTTAATACAATACACTTTATGGCAGTCAGTTAGTGAGTAGAAGTTGTCTGTAGGTCGGACATTCTTATCCCGGGGACTGCCTGTAACTGACAATGGAGGAGGCGGAGGCGGTTAAACAGAAAGTAAGGAAGACTAACCCCGGTCATGGCGGGAACACTGGAAACCCAACTGGGAGTCCTTATTGAGGCCCATTGCCCACAATTTTGTAATGTCTCGAGTTCTAGAGGACAGCAGCGTGAACCCATAACCACAGGATGCTGATGAAATCTGTGGGCAAACAGGACACAAGACACTTAAGGAATTTTCTGATGTGTTAAGCTTGGTTTCAGTCTGTTTTACAGATTTTGCTATTAGGCAGCATATCACGCCACCAAGCCACATGATTCTTAAGGCGCCATCTACAGTACCTGCTCTGCGGTATCAAGCCGATACGGGGTAAACTGATATTTACGGCGTTTTTTTCTCCCACTGTCCGGAATCACAAAACTAGGAATGCCAAGAGCCCCCGTGTAGCTGAATCCCCAGACGAAGACTTTGTCTTTGGGCTTTCGGTGTTGTCCCACATACTGGAATATTGGTCCCAATTCAGATTCCTTCGTTTGGGCCTTTGACGCCGCGCTGCGAGACGCACATGTATGATTTACAAGACGAAGCAGACTTAGCTTTCGAAGACGGACCAAGGCCATTGAGCAGACAGCTGCAAAAGTGCATGAAAAAAACAAATATATATTAACGTATATTAGTTTGCCAGTTAGAACGACCGAGGTTGAGTTTCCAATAAAACATTAATTAAAAACTTAGACGTTTCGTTATGCCACAATGATACACAGCTGGTCAACTCAGTCAGACCTAACATAATACTAGTTTGATGTACGACGTCTATGAACTGTATTAATCCGCTATGAACATTATCAATGTTTTATGAAATGCTAAGCTAGTGAATCACAGATAGCAATATTCAAATATTCACAGCAATGTCTGGTTATATTATGACTCATTTGGAGTAATAACCGCAAAGTAAATGAAATCGGTTTATTATAAAGTACTTACCCAGTAAAGCAGGTGACGCTCAGAATTGTGGAACACACTAAATACAGCTATAACAAACTTCACAGACAGCTCAAATTCTTCATGGTTTCTTGATATAAACAGAGTAGTTGGTTACAACATTATATATACAATGTTAAAGCATTGTGTAGTTTGAAAACGGCACTACCATGTTTGACAATGTCGGGTGCCATGAGACTATCCTTTAGCTGAACTCTGACCTTTAACCTTACACGGCATGTGATACACGTAATTTCCGGTTATAGTTTTCTTGGGAAATGTAGTGTATTGCAATATTCAAAAATATTGTACGTCTCTATATAGCAACTATGTGAATATGCGTACAGAAAAACGTTTAATATAGGTATCTTTTGAACTAATTTCCCAAGCTTTACGCAGCGATACGTTATACCAAAATTAAAAAATATATGTGAAACGTATTTTATGTCGTGATACTGTTTTTCCCGTAATTAGTAGCTTAACTTACGTGGTTATTTTTGTATAGGAAAGGAAATCCGTGCACTGAGTGAATTTTGTAATGAAATGGATTGTATCTTCCATATGACAATTAGCTTCTACAACACACGAAATGATGCAAGATGTATTTAATTTACAACCCTAATATACACAAGTATGTCCTGTTAAAAAACACAAAACAATGCTTAAGATATGATTACTCAAATCATTTAACAGGAATAGTAGCATACATAACAATTTTAAGATAACATTTCATATAAAACACTACCTATTTAACAGCATATAACACTTAAAAATAAATCCAGAAAGCATGCATTAATAATAGCCATAGTTTACGTAATATTACTGCAGCTAATCCAGTAAACAAGCAGAATAACAAACGTGAAAGTTCATAGGCAACTCTGCAGTGTCCTTTATGGTGATTCTGTTCGCAGGGGAGGTACTGATCTCTTAGCTGATGCTCTGGGTGATGACCTTCTTGCAAGTGCCTGATGTACAGCGCTCCAGGATGAGTTCTGGACTGGGACGAGGTGGAATGGCCGGGATCCGTTCCTCCATCTCTGGAACGGGGCTTGGATTGCTCTCTGAAAAGAACCGAAGTCATGAGAAGTTCGCTTAATCGCGCTCCAAACGTGCACCAGCTGCTCCCTGGAAAAGGTGACCCGGGTTACCTTCAGACTTTTCACTGATCATGTCTGAAATAGCTGAGCTGCTGGATGCTGCCTGGGATGGCACAGAAGGTGGGCCGCGTTGCTGAAGGTAGCGCCGGCTGTTCCTCCTGTAGACGTCCTGGGTGATGCGATTGCGCCCTCTGGTATGGATGCTTTGCGCATTGCGAATCGTAGATCTGTGGACCAGGAGGCAAACATTGCCTGTCAATCCATCCATCTATCTATTCATTGATCCATCCATCCACTTATCCTGGACAGGATCATGGGGGTGTTGAGCCTATCCTAAACAACTCAGTCACACATAGTGCCACCCTAAGTTATGCACTGCAAGTGTTCTATTTCAATTCAGTTGTTAAATATGAACCTAAATTGGCATTTCAATAGTGAACTATTACATTTTGGCAGAATAATGGACATTGGCTTGATGAATACCTCCTGGGGGGTGGGGTACCCCTCATAGTTTCATTTCTGTTAGTGTCGGACTCTTTCTTCAGTCCACTTTTGCGCATGAACATTGAGGGGTAATGTCCCGTCTCCTCTCCTTTCCTGTCAACAATGCACGACAATCACGTAGACAATGTTACGCCTGTGCACCGTTTGGAAATACCATGAGGAACTTAGTGCAACTGCTCAGTTTTCAAAAGCTTAATTGCATCACTTAGCAGACTGCGGACACAATGACAAGAAAGCCATGCTCTTCCTGCCGAAAGCGAACTAAAACAGCCAGCAACCCAAAGACAGTTTCCGAAAACTGTCAGAATGAGGTATGACAGTTCAGTAGCCAAACCATCCACATCAGTCATCCACACCATGAGTCTCAAGCACGCACAGCTGCAAAAAAATATATTTCTATAACTGACATACCTGACCACCCACCAGCCATCCAGCAACTTGTGGATGACCTCAATTATCTCTCCTGATTCAAGAGTCAACTCGTCATCTTCAGTAGCAGTATAGCCCTTAATGGTTACGTACAGTTCTCCTGTGGAGACACACATGCTGTTTAGATGAATGCATTCTAGTGCTCAAAGGTGTCATCTGTAAATGAAACACCGTGTGGATCTTGCATTTTGGTAAACAGTCGGTGTCATTGTGGCTGACCCTCATAGTTGGGGTCTGGCTCCTCCCCCTCATCGGGACCCTCCAGGGGCTCCAGGTAGGACGCGGGGACCCAGCCACGACGGGACTCGCATTGACAGAACCACCACCCTGCAAGAAGATGCACAGGCCGGCTGAAGTCAAAGCCACAGGATCAGCACCAGCATGGTGATTAATGACTCATACTGCCAAAGGTCACCGATTTAAGGAACATTCAATATCGACATATCCAGCCTTCCAAGATTCTTATTTCAGATGTTCCACTGTAATTTTCAACCAAAACTATAAACTCTCCCTGACCTTTCTCAGTTAAAGCTCCTTGTGTACCACCTTCAGGACATATAATTATTTAAGAAGAAACACCCTTTGAGTCATTTTTATTCTGCCTTATTATTATTATTATTATTATTATTATTATTATTTAATAATTGGGCATGGCAGACGAATCACCCCATTGCTGGGTG
>JAODLD010000044.1:9927056-9938370 GCA_026781065.1 Mormyrops boulengeri | reverse complement strand
TTTCTTGCTCCTGCTCGACACGCAATATGGAACATCGGCCATTGCTGTGCACCAAAAAATACCATGCCTAGACCTTTGACTTCCTTTGCTGCCCCCTGGAGGATATGCTCCCTCTTTGAGTCTGGTTCCTCCCAAGGTTTCTTCCTTGTAGGGAGTTTTTCCTTGCCACTGTCGCCTCTGGCTTGTTCACTGGAGGCTTTGGGCAAGAATAATGTAAAGCGCTTTGAGACATCGTAATGTTGTAAAAATGCACTATACAAATAAAACTGAATTTAACACATGGTGCCAACAACTTCCCAAAGGAAAAGTCTGACTTGAATTATACTGACAATGTGTTGAAACTTAATATACCAATAAATCAGGAAAAAAACAACAAAGTTAGTCTTTTAAGTGGTCAGGTTTATCCATAATGATTAATCTAACTCCTTTGCAGCAGTGTGGTTTAAAGAAAATAAGACTTTTGCATATTATTTAACATAATTGTGTATATAGTGACTGAATTACTGATACTGACTATCACTGAAGCCCCAGTAATCTCTGGAAATTATCTGTCATGCATATTTATTATTTATATTTATAGGTGAGCTAGAAAACTATAAAGAAACAATAGGTGTATTTAATTGTGTGGCTTTGCTGTTGGTTATATTATATATATATTATATTATTTTCTGGTAGGTTTTGATTACAGCAGCAAATCTTAGTGTTCCTACGGTAGTTGTGGCCAGATATAAACAAATAGTTTTAATAAAAATATTCAGATTTTCTATATATGTCACAGTAACAATTCCTTTGGATTAATTTGTTTAATACCCTGTGAGTAAACTCGCTTGTTGTGTAAATACTTGTGAAGATTCAGTTCTAATAATTTATTTGCATAAACACGCAACAGGGATCACCGTGATTATCGCAGGTAAGCTGACCGTTGTAAGTTCTCTTTCTTGCCACCAGGGGACAGAATTTGCAGGGAGATACTTGTTTGCCTGTACATACAACATACGGATTTTGGTGGATGGCTTTAAATCTGGGTGGCTCAGTGGGTAGTTTAAGGCTTGAATCACACCATTACTTTGCTTGTGTGCAGTTTGCATTCCCTTTCAGGATCATGCAGGTCTCCTGCCACAATCCAAAAGAATGCAGTTAGGCAATTTAGTGTCTCTAAATTGCCCGTTACCCATCCCTTTCCGGGCTCGTGCCTACCTTGCGCTACCTCGGATAGGCTCCAGGCCCCCCTACAGCCCTGTTCGGGATAGATGATTGGAATATAGATGCTTTGGGAACGGTAACATGAAATCACCATGAAATGAATCATGGAGCAGTTCGGGGTTGTGATAATGGACTGACACCCTAACAATAATACGAAATATAAGACCTCAATCGCGGTGTAAATAACGCTCCCGTTGTCATCGTTTCTTCTGAAACTGTCGCGGCGTACAATTAATTCATGAGTAAACGTTACATCACGCTAGACGCAAGACTCCGCTTTGGATTTTGGTCTTCAGCCTATTGTGTGAAGGTGAACCGTTTCCTGATTCAGCCCTCCTCAGTGTCGCCATGCGGTATTGCGTAATGCCCCTCCCACCCCGCCAAGATAACGCAACAATTTTATTGTTTTTACGCCGCACGGCCCACGTCGCCTAAATTGCGCACCTTATCAGAGCCGGCTCGCCTTCGCCATTGTCCTTATACTGTACTAACTTCTGCATGTAACCCCACGGTGAGCGCGGCGAGGCCCCATAGGCCCCGCCCCAGCCTCTGTGATTGGACAATATGGCGAACGGCTTGACCAATAGGGCGCTGGCGGAGGCCTTTCTGCATATAGATTCGGTCCCCCTGTAATTTGTACGTAGTGCGGAGCTGTGGAGCTGAACCGTGTTAAATGGCTTGATAAAGCGGCCGTGTCGATTCAGCCGAAGGTAACGGTACACGGTCAGTGTACTAAAGGACAAAGGAGCCGAAAATGCGCCGGGGACTGACGGGAAGAGCTTTTGAGATGCTGGCTTGCGGTTCATTCGCCAGCCTGGGGATGACAAAGATGCTTTGGCCCGTCACGAGGGCGGTCGCGCCCCTTGCCGCGAGCCGCAGGCTCCGGTCCACCTCCTCGATGCAGGGCTACTTCGAGCTCGCTCGGGAAAGGTCCAAAACCGTCACCTCGTTTTATAACCAGTCGGCCATCGACGCGTCCGCCGAAAAGGTAACTCCCTGGGAAATCTGCGCAGCATCCCGCGCACGGTCACGCTCGGCCGGCCGGCCGGGCGCACACTGGCCTGGGCGCTGCTGCGAGCTGCGGTTATACCCCATGGTCAGGCTTCGATCGCCGTGCATGATGGCCGAGGTTCCGTCTATAGCCCGGAAACCTTCCTGTTACCCTTTCTCTGCCACAAAGTCCTATCTGTATATAGCATAGGGCGAAAATCAGATGCGCGCGATGTGAGTCGACATACAGCACTGGTTCCTTACGATCCTGATTGTTTTTTTTTGCGTTACAGTGTTGCTAGTATTCAGACGGATTTTGCCTGGTATTTATTTTCCCCTTCTTTTGACGTCCGTCCTGCAGTGGGAGATGCGGGGCTGTTAACCGAGGCTGGGCTTGTCATCGATTTGTCCACTGTGCTTCGTAATCAGGATTGTTTCGATACCGTAAGCGAATCGGAAAATGATATATAATCTCTCCCCTGCCCCGCCTAAATGATCTGGTTAAATAAGGAGACGGGAAATTAGCAAGGTGGTTGGTCTGGTCCCACGTGTGCTGAGTGATAAGGGCACGACATTTGCAAGCTGCACGGCCGGGGCAAAGCAAGGTCAAAAAGCGTGCTGCGTCCAGATCAGTGCATAGTGAAAACCGAATGGCCCTAAACTAGACAACCGTCATGCTGCCGTGGGCGACGCAATGGCATGAGAGAAGCTTCATTAATCCTGCAGTTGGGGAAATTTGCATTGTTTCAGCAGCAAAATAGACAGTATACGAAAAGTAATGAAATGGCAACAAAAGACTATACAACATAAAAACAAAAGGACTGGAATATACAAAAAAGTGAATATGTATACATCCAAAAGTGGATACCTTCAGATGCTTAGAAGTAGCAGATAGTATAACAGCTGTGTAGAAGAATAGCCATAAGCTTGCTGAAGGCAGAATCCCCTCTATCTGAGATGATCCTCGCTGATTATGTACAGTATGTTATGTTGGTAAAGTGGTAATACACTTTTTATAAATGTGCAATAATAAACTGTGTTGCTGTGCACTGCTGCAATAATTAGCTCTGGTTATTTACTTAATATTGTATATGGCATCTTTGCAAATGTTTTGATTTATTTGAATGTATTTTGTATGATTATTTTATACTTAGTTGTTGTTTTGTATTTATTAATGCACCTTGGGGTTGTCACGAAAGTAACTTTGTTCGTGTTACACAATGACAATGAAGAGCTTGAATCTTGAATTTGTGTAGGCGCCGTCTTCTAACTGTTGATAGTTTTTACATTTATTCTTTGCATAAATGGTTAATTGATTTGTAGTGTTTCTTGCCCAAAGAGAATTGTTTGTAGGTTCATTCAAAATATATACGAAATCCCATAACATGTAAATGTGGCCTGGTTATTGTAGGAAGTATATACCGGTGTTTTTGCTTTGCTGGACTGTGGCCAGACCATGTTTGAGATACTTGCAGTGTGAAATGGTATTCTGGGCACACCTTGTGGGAAAGTGAGGGTGTATAAAGATGAACCGGCAATGCTGGTTTGTTACCCTCCCCTGATATGAAAATGAAAATACTCCGTTTCTGCATTGCCTTCCAAGTGGGCATTGTTTTGTGTGTGTGTGTGTGTGTGTGTGTGTGTGTGTGTGTGTGTGTGTGTGTGTGTGTGAGGTTCTCTGAAATGGCGACAGCCGAATTTCAAGGTGGAACTTGGTGTTTCGTCTCCTTGCCCACATGGTTTAAATGGTCTGAGGGGTTATACGACGGACAGAGTCTCCTTAGACTTCACTTTTAGTCCGTGAGAGACCCTGTCTTTGGTGGTCAATGTCTGAACTGATTATTAAGACATTTTTATTCTATGTCTCCAAGCTAATCTGCTCTATGAATAATGATACACAGTCTGTACTTCCACTCACTATAAATGTTTGTGCAAAGTGTTGAATTGGGCGAGAGTTTTTGAGGTAAATGTTAGGTGTCAGGTTATTTTTGATCTGAAGAAGTGAGCTTTTGCCTCTTTGTCCTCTGGTTTTGTTTTGGAGCAGTTTAGGTTAGGTGCCTCAATCGGGGGTACAACACAGCACCTCCCGAGACCCTAGATGCTGCATGTTTTCATTCACACCAGCTTTAAAGCAGATTTACCTTTTTGTGGTCCCCGTCATGTTGAATGGTCCATCCGGCCCTTTTGTGAGGCACAATAAGAGCCGTTTTATAAGTTGGGTCTTGTGCAGCTATATTACAAATTCCCGGCAAAAAGCAAACAAACAGGTTCTCTTGTGCCTCTTCCTCTAGGCCTCGGTCAGACTGACACCAGCCACCATGCTGTATGCTGGAAAGTCGCAAGATGGACATCATATTCTGGTAACTTTTAGTTTTTTTTGCTTGCTTACTTACCCATTTTTTTCTCTCAAACCCAATGGTGGGAGAGGCCATGTTTGAGGTGTGTCAATTCTGTACCGCTTTACTTGATAAAAACATCATGAATAGAGTAAACATGATAAGCAGTTGGAAGTAGGTCATTTGTACTTAAAAGGCACAACATGGTCATTATTCTGGTGCCTAAGAGACTGACAGACCGAGTCTTTAATCGAACTGCAAGTGTTGTACGAAGCACAAACTGTGTAATAATGAAACGAAGTCTCCTGGCTGCTTTGTGCAGACCCGCTGAATCAGCAGACTGAACTTGCCGTCTTTCCTCTTTGCATTGCAGGCCATGCGCCTGTTTTATTCTTCAGTGTCCTTGATCGCTGGGAAAAGTTCAAAAACTGTTGGTTTTGTTCAGTGCAACCTTTCATCCGGTCACAATAACATCTATTATAGATATTGCACATGTTTTGCTCATCTTGTAAAACAGCACTCTGTTCATATTTCCGATAACTATATGGAATATTTTCAGTCCTGCTTGTGCTAAAGGCTCAGAATGGTACTGCCTGTAGCCTGGCTAGCTAGCCATGTTGCGTAACGATAGTAGGATATGCACACCTGGTTTGTGTATTGACCTTACTCTCGTTATGGCAGGGCCTAAAATGTGGAACTGGAGTGATTAGTCACTGGGAACCTGCTCTGTGTGCATGTTGCATTTTATCTGACTCTCCCTGTTTGTCCCCCCCCAGAGCAGTGCCAAATATCTGCAAAAGGAGCTGCCTGTGCGCATTGCCCATCGCATCAAAGGCTTCCGCAGCTTACCCTTCATCATTGGCTGCAACCCCACCATCCTGCAAGTGGTGAGTCCCTCCCCAGAGGGCTATGCCGAACCACATTGCTGACGATAATACCGGTGCAGTGTTTGATACGATTAATAAAAGTCATATGTTGATATTAAAGATATTGCAACACATCATCAACACAGTCTCACAAACAGGAGTCTGTATCACGAAATGAGATTTGTGGGTGAGCCACATCACTTATGAGACTTAAGGTACCCTAGTTTTAAGTGGACTTTTTTTCGTTCATTGACGTTTAGCCCAGACTACCTTAAGTCTGACAAATCTTGCTACCCCAAAAATTCAGCTTTGTAATAGAGGCCCTTGGATCCGTGTTTGTAACGTTTTGTCATGCAAATAAAACCCAATGAAATTGCTCTCGCAAGACTGGGAAGCTACTCCCATTGGGCAGCGACTAAAGAATATCTGGTTTATGTACAGTTCGTTTGGTTTTGACAATGTGCACCAATATATTTTGCTATTGACAACAGAAATCCAAAGTAAAAAATAAAAATCTCTCGCTTTGAATATCTTTATGGCAAAAATATGTCGTGATATAATTTTAAGTTCGTATCGCGTCACGCTCCCGCCACCCGACTCGCAGTCTGCAAAGCTGTCGTTGGCACGCTGCTGTTTGCTCATTTTGACCTTGCCCAGATCGACGATAAATATTTAAAACTGCGCACCTGTTTATAATGCCTGTCACTGTGGTGCGTTCAGATTCCAGCCTTGCCTGGATTCACCGTTCATTTTTAATGTAAGGACTCGCCAGATCAGTTTTCTTCCACTGCGTATTATACTTTCGTGACATTTTTTTACAAGCTGGAAGGTTGCCAGTTTTGAATTCCCTTTCCCCCACATGAACTCAGTTGGATGGCTGCAATAAGACGCCTTCCTTTCTCCTGTACAGATATTTTTCCTGCAGCCCATAGCTTTGGCTTGTTTTCCTCCAAGAGACGGGCACTGGGTGACCTCTGTCCCACATCTGCCCCTGCTGGCTGCCAGCGGCATTTCTGTTCAGGAAGCAGCTCCTGAAGCGAGCCTCTTGTTTTCCTGCGTGTTCCAAACAGCAGGGTGGGGACGTTTTGAGCTGGATCAGGTTTCTCTTTGCTTTGCAAACTAATTGGCCAAATACGACTGTCCTGTAACCTAAATCTCGACGGGATGGAGCCACCGGATGCTACGTAGTGTACATGCAGTGCCTGTAGCAGCGAATCACTATCAGATATGTGTGAAAATATGTGGAATAAGTTCTATTTCCACTGCTGAGCAAAAACAACAGCTGTTTAGCTGAGGGGGCATGTGAATGTGGGGGGGTTTCTCTTTTTTGGCAGGTCTGAAGCGGTGTTGACTGTAAAGGCTGTAACTTGATGAGTTTAAGGGCTGTAAATTGAGCTGGTCTTTTCTTGTTTTCAAACGAATTTGAATGGCAGTTTTGTGCTTATTACTAGTCAGTAGTCGAACGGCAAATTTCCAAATCTCTCGTTTTTTTTTCTTCCCGTTTTCATTTTTGTTTTTGGGATGAGACCGTCAGTGTGCTAAAGTCAGGCTCCCTTATCACATGTCACGGTGCCGAGGACCAAAACTCACTCAGTCCTCATGTAATCCAACAAAGAGCTTTTGTTCAGTTTCTAAAGCTCATGCGGTCCTCCCACCCAGTATCTCGTGAAGTGTCCATCCATCCATCCATCCATTATCTACCGCTGTTCCGGGTCGGGTCGTGGGGGCAGCAGTCTAAGCAGGGAAACCCAGACTTCCCTCTCTGTGTTGCGGGAATTTCTTCTTCACTTGGAAGAACAAGGAAGATGATGATGATGATGATAAAATGATGATTCTTCATTATCAAACATTGATATTATTATTATTATTATTATTATTATTATTATGTTGTCATTTGTTATTAACATCTTATACCACGATTCCATAGCTGAGGGTCTGTGTGCCTCTTCAGCGATAGCTGTGAGCAGGGTGGTGCCCCCTACCTGAGGTTTCTAACCCATGCTCTCCCTTCCCTCCCCCAGCACGAGCTCTACATTCGGGCGTATCACATGCTGAGCGACTTCCCAGCGGTAAGTGAGCAGGGGAGCGTGAGTATGGACGATGTGAGGACGCGTCTATTAACCAAGTTCCAGGGCTTCCATATATAGTGTAGGCCTGGTGTGATTCGTAAGGGGAGACGCTGTCATGCATGCCAGCCGCTTGGCAAAGGTGCCCAAGTGACTAAGCGGGTGTCGCATTTGTTCCGACTGCTGGAATTGACGTGAGCATTGCAGCGTTCAGTGCTTTTTTTTGGGGGGGGGGGGGGTTAAACAAATATAGACATCTGGACAGCTTGAGTCTTGATGCCATTTCTGCTGAGATGGTCAGCTTAGTCACCTCCTGAATTCCTGGATCTTCTGTATCTAGCAGACTTATGTACAGAACATGTGACTCACTTTTTTTTTCTTTGCCTAACCAGATGCGGTTAGTCACTGTGGGAGTTTCATAATTAATCTTCTAGTATTATGGAGCAGAATAGGTGTAGATGGGAGAAATTCCAGCGTAACCCCTCAGGTGCGGGTTAATGTGGCTGTGTCCCTCAAATTTGGATGCCCTTTTTCTGTTAACTGCGTTTCTGTTTCATATTTGTTGCTTAATGTAGTGTTTACAATCGGAATCTGTGGCGAGTGAAGGCTATTTGTGTGCATATGGGTGTGTGTGCGTGTGTGCGCGCGTGTGCGCTGACTCATCACCAGTTTCTTCATCCTAAAGTAGCTGACTAGGAACTGTGAAATTGCTGACTGGAACATCATAGCGTGTGGGTTAAATATATTACTAAATGATGTACCGTATGGTCTGAATTACATGGTGCTACAATGCATTCTGGGGCATTTATAACCGTATAACCACGTATAACCGTGACTGTGCTGATGTGTTGCCCCTGTGTCAGATCAAGGATCAGGAGACGGAGGCTCAGTATTGCAAGCTGGTGCAACAGCTGCTGGACGACCACAAGGACGTGGTGACCATGCTGGCGGAGGGTTTTCGGGAATGTCGCAAGCACCTGCAGGTGGGTGGGTCGGGGGGCGCTGTTGCTCTGGTGGGTTTGGGGGGGGATATATGCATTTTTAATTATTTTTTTAAATGTAGAGGTTTCAGAGAGAGTAGAACAGACATCAAAAATCAGTAAATAATGATTTGATCTGATTCGATCTGGACCCCGTTGGAGGTGCAGAGTCAAGCCGGGAAAACAGTGTGCTTCGAGGTATTGCCCTCTGGTATGCAGAATTAAAATGTTTAGAGTAATCGTTAAGATGGCCTGTCTCCGAGTCTCCAAGGGGATGTTTGCTTGGAGACCGGTCCCACATAAACGGGATGAATGGCGCAGTACTCAGCCTGCCGGTGTCTGCAAAATGTCAATTAAGGACATTTTATACGGCTGTTGTGCTTAATGGAAATGTCTCTGCATGCACAAGTGTTAGTCAGATGTGCGGAATAAAATGAGGCATAAAGGCAAGAATGTAACATGGTTAACTTATTGAGAATTCTTTTTAATGTCTAAATTTTTGTGGTGGGGGCACTTATACGTATGTTCTTGCGATGGAAAAGTATGTGAAATTTGTGTAAGATTAAAACTCATTAACTTCGTTTCAGCTTCAGTTCTTAAAAAAGAAACCGGCTTATTTTCTGTGTCGTTTCCTTCCCAGGACGAGACTCTGATTCGCAGCTTCTTGGACACCACGCTAACTTCGCGCCTCGGGATCCGCATGCTAGCCTCGCACCACCTCGCTCTGCACCAGGACAACGTACGTCCCCGATTTTGCCGTTCCTTTCTTGTCGAGATGCTTTGGTGGTGTGGGCTTTAGGTACTTTCTCATGGAGATTTAACCTTGTGAATCCCGTTTACTGGTTTATTCTCATAGAAGTCATTCCTTAGAGCAGGGAGGGCCAATCTTATCCGCAAAGGGCCCGGTGTGTGTGCTGGTTTTTGGGGTAACCTTTAGGTCAGCTCTTCAAACCCAGGTGTGGGGACTCTTCAGCCATTCAGCTCTCTAATTAGTAATCTAATTAGGCAGTTGCAACGAAAACCCGCACACACAGTGGCCCTTTCCGGATAAGATTTAGAGGGTCTTACTATCCTCTTAAATCCAAAAGGAAAGAATATTGTGAAATCAAAGAGCAGCACCCTATATAACTTAATTACCGATGTTAGCATCCCAGTGTCCATCCCCTTCCCAATGATCTGTGAATAAAGCCGCTGTATGTACTGACTCCACATGGACAGACTCATGGCTTCCCCGGCCTGCTCTGCTCACGGCCGTTTTACTGAAATCATGCCTTCGGGTGTCCAGGGGTCCCGGTGTAATATTTCTATACGACCCAGTTACACAGCTCTCTATAAATACATTCCTCTCCGAGTCTCATTTCATAGGGGTGACTTGGTTAAGCAGATGGCTAATATTAATTTCACAGTTAATGGATTGTGGAAGAACAGAATATTTTTTGTTTTAGAGGTATGCCTGTTAAACGTCACTGGGCTTTCAACGCTTAATTTACCGGGCTCATGAGATCTTGCACACTCTGCCGGACCAGATATGATAACGGGGTCTTCGGCACGGACGGCGGACTTCCCGGCGACTTCCTGAGTGTGACTCTTGTGTCCGGGACCCCTTCTCATTCTACACTCTTATTGTCTAGTGAAGCGAAGCAAAAACAGTTGCGGACAGTCAGAATAGCCTCTTAATCTGAGGTACTCGTTCCCATCTGTGGCACAGCAGTCCCAGTTCATTCTAGAATTAATATTTGTGTACATCTTTTACATATGATCCAAAAAGAAGCGTACGGCAGGCGCACAGGCTCAAAGCTGGGACTCGCGGCTAAACACGGGACTCGCTGGGTAGTGACTCATCAGCGGGTGAAACCGTGAATAAGGAGTGAAAGTGCTGTTTGTGTCTGCTCATGTGCCTCTGCTCCCGCAGGCCGACTTCGTGGGAATAATCTGCAGGCGCCTCTCGCCGAAAAAGATCATTGAGAAGTGGGTGGATTTCGCCCGGTGAGTGACCCCCATCCCCCCCCCCCACACTGTTTCCGTCAGCTGCCTCCGCTTTGTGTGTCTGACCCCTATGCCAGTTTTCCTGCCCGGGCAGGTTTACAGAGCAGTCGCCTGGGCTTTGTTCAGTGCTGTTCTGTGTTTTTCTCAAGCTATCGGCAAATATTCACTCAGCCTTTAACTTTCCAAATAAAATGACTTTTTTTTTTTTTTTGGATATGTGCTTGTTATTTGTAGCTGAATTTAAAAAGCCGAAGCCTCAGAACACTTTATTAACGAGAAATACACTCTAGGTGGCAAACAACACTGGAACTTGTTTTTTTTTCCTGAGTAAGGTTTTTTGGAGGGGGGGGGAATTCCAGAATGTTTTAGTTCTTTATCAATTAGGGAAGTCAAAAGGTCATGCAGAGTTTGTTTTGAGGTTTGTTGACTTGCTTGATGACTTGTTTATGAGTCCTGTTCTCTTGAGATCCCTGTAGTCAGCGTGCGGGCTGGGCCCAAACAAAAGGCTGTAGCACCACAGCTCACAGAAGAAAAATGCACATGTCCTGGTACAGGAAGTCCCCGGCACTGAAATAGAAAACACCCCCTCCCCCCAGAGATCTGATTGGCCGGTCCGAATTCATAGCAACCAAATGAACCAATCAGATCCCTGCTTTTCATGGTTTTTTTTTTTTTTTTTTTTGTTCTTTTTTCATTCTGTGCACTTTTTTTTTGTCAGTGGGCAGGGTTCCCATTAAAGATACTGCCATGACTTTCGTAAACAAGATCTTGCTAAGGTTCTTGTAAGGCGTGAGCTGTGAGGATGGCTCACCCAGAGCCACCGATCGCCAAGACAGGCGCGACTCCTCCTCGGTGCACAGACCCCAGGAGTTGGGGACCCTCGGCAG
>JAODLD010000044.1:9907923-9922990 GCA_026781065.1 Mormyrops boulengeri | reverse complement strand
CCTCCGTCCCGCCCCATGTGTGCAGGCTAAGACCTTTGCGAGTGATGAGAAGAAGTTCCAGCAGCACATCCAGAGCCAGCAAAAGAAAGAACACAGCAGCTTCCTGGAGTCCCAGAAACGAGAGTACAAGCTGCGCAAGGAGCAACTCAAGGAGGTGCAGCCACTCGCACAGGCGCGCACACACATATGCAGGACACACCCAGCAGCCTCCCGATTCACCCCCCCGTCTCCCCAGGAGCTGAACGAGAACCAGTCTACGCCCAAGAAGGAGAAGCAGGAGTGGATGTCCAAGCAGAAGGAGAACTTCCAGCACTTCCAGGCTGAGGAGGAGGCCAACCTGCTGAGGAGGCAGCGTCAGTACCTGGAGCTGGAGTGCCGGCGCTTCAAGAGGCGCGTGCTGATCGCGCGGCATAACGTGGAGCAGGACCTGGTGCGCGAGGTGAGCGCCCCCTAGAGCCCCCGACTGATTTTGCAGCCTCGGGTCTGGCTAACCACTCTGATCGCCCAAACCCCGCCCCACCGCAGGAGCTGAACAAGCGTCAGACGCAGAAGGACCTGGAGCACGCCATGCTGCTGCGGCACCACGAGTCCATGCAGGAGCTGGAGTTCCGGCAGCTGGGTGCCATCCAGAGGATGCGGGCGGAACTGATCCGCGTGCAGCACCAGACTGAGCTCACCAACCAGATGGAGTACAACAAGCGGCGGGAACGCGAGCTGCGCAGGAAGCACGTCATGGAGGTGCGGCAGCAGCCCAAGAGTCTCAAGGTGAGCGGCTGTACCCCGGAGCAGGTGGAGTGTGGGATGGGGGGGGTGTTCAGCATCACTGTGACGCCCACCGTCTCCTGCCCCCCACAGTCCAAAGAGCTGCAGATCAAGCGGCAGTTCCAGGACACCTGTAAGATCCAGACGCGGCAGTACAAGGCGCTGAGGAACCACCTGCTGGAGAGCACGCCGAAGTCGGAGCACAAGGCCGTCCTCAAGCGGCTGAAGGAGGAGCAGACGCGCAAGCTGGCTATCCTGGCCGAGCAGTACGACCACTCCATCAATGACATGCTGTCCACGCAGGCGGTAAGTCGGCTGGGGAGGAAGGGAGCATGCACCCTACCAGAGAGCTCCTGGAATACTGCAAGCAGAATAAATAACTAATAACAAATAATATTCCATGTTAGCATTTAATGGAGAACTGTGGTCTGAGGCAGGGCAGGACTGAGATTAAAAATCATTCCTAGAGGTTTTGTCAGAGGTTTTTGGGGTCTAACAATACATCTTGTGAGCTCAGATACCCATTAGCCTAACAAGAAAATGCCCAGTGTACCAGACAGCCAGTCTAGCTTTGGTCTGAGGAAAAGAAATTGTTAGGTTTGTGACTGTCTTCTTTCTTCCATGCCCCCTTTCTTCTATCTCCTCCAATGACCATGCCCCATTTCTTTTAAACCATGCCCCCCCCGCAGCTGCGATTGGATGAGGCACAGGAGGAGGAGTGCCAGGTGCTGAGGATGCAGCTGCAGCAGGAGCTGGAGCTGCTCAATGCCTACCAGAGCAAGATCAAGATGCAGACGGACGCGCAGCACGAGCGGGAGAGGAAGGAGCTGGAGCAGAGGGTGTCGCTGCGCCGGGCACTGCTGGAGCAGAAGGTGGGGCTCTGCATCACTTCATCAGCCGCTTGGCTGCTTGTCTCAAGGCACACTTAATTAGAGAGAAACCCTGTGATAGATTTCTTCAGTGAAACCTCAGGTTCTTTTAGTTCAGGGGTGCCCAACTCCAGTCCTGGGGGGCCAGAGCCTTGCACATTTTGGGGTTTTCCCTCATTTAACACACCTGATTCAACTCCTTGTGCTAATTACCACACAGCTCTTAAGCTGAATCATTTATGGTGGAACAGGGAATGAACTAAGCCACACAGGGCTTTGCCCCCCCAGGACTGCAGTTGGGCAGCCCTGTTTTAGTTGAATGATGAGGCAGGTTCCTTAAGCTTAAGCAGTTTATTAAGACAGAATGAAGATGTTACACACGGCCGGTTCAGTGTCTGTCTGTGTTTGTCTCTGCCCCCACCGAGGGGAGCAGGCCCTTTATCTATGGTCTTCGTACAGACTCCTGGAGCCAGGGGGTCAGACGGCCTTGGTGAGAGTAAGTTGTAGGAAGTTGTAGATAGGCAAAGAACATGATGAGCGAGTAGCAAGGACAGAAAGAAATATATAAATAAGAAATATGAAAGCTATAAATGAATGAACTAAATAAGCATAATTCAATAACTACAAATTAACTAGGAAAATCCCTCACCTAGTGGCAGGCTGTTTAATGTTGATGCCATTGTGAAAGTTTAGATTTTTTAATTGTTTTCAATATTTATTTGAAATTTTTTCAGTGTAGTTCTATTCATTATTTTATTCTAAAGACCAATTTCTTTTTCATTTTTATATATTTTAGTTTAAGTTTTAGTCATTTTATTTCTGAGGATGAAGTGAAAGTTGCAGAGCAGTTTTATGTGTCTGATCTTTAGAGAATCACATGAATATACAGAAAACATTGTGTACTAATGTCCTCAAAAGAGGCAAAACATGTTCCAGATATTTATGGTGATTAAAGGTAAACAAATCCGTATTTAAAATTTCTACTAAATAGTTTTAACATAAAGTTTGACATTCGTTTTTAATTTCAGTTAGTTTTGGAAGCAATACTTATGGTTTTCGTTTAGTATTTTCATAGCTTATTTTATTTTGGTTTGTGTAAATATTCTCTTATAGTATTAGTGTGAGTTTTCGTCACGCCTGTGTGCGTCCCGCAGATCGAGGAGGAGATGCTGGCCCTGCAGAATGAGCGCTCGGAGCGCATCCGCAGCCTGCTGGAGCGCCAGGCCCGCGAGATCGAGGCCTTCGACTCAGAGAGCATGCGCCTGGGCTTCAGCAACATGGTGCTCTCCAGTATCTCCTCGGAGGCATTCAGCCACAGCTTCCCGGGGGCATCAGGTGGCTGGGGCCCCCACCAGCACCCCGGGGGTCCCCCACAGGGGCAGCACTGGGGGCCGGGTGGGGGTGGCGGCAGCGGTGGCGGGTCGAGCCGCAGCAGTAGCAGCAGCGGCCATCACCATCACCACCACCATCACCATCACCACCAACACTCCAGTCAGGGTGGAGGGGCCCCGCCACAACAGGCCTGGGGCCAAGGAAGTGGGGTCGTGGCTGGCGGCCTGGGGGGTCCTCCACCCTGGGGACATCCCTCAGCGGGGCCTTTGGGGGCGGGGCCGCGGTCTGTGGGAGGGGGCGTGCGGAACAGCCCCCAGGCATTGCGTAGGACGCCCTCTGGGGGGCGCAGCGAGCAGGGTATGAGCAGGAGCACCAGCATCACCTCGCAGATATCCAACGGCTCACACCTGTCCTTCACATAGGTGAGCCCCCCACACAGCAGAGCCACCATGTCAAGTGGGTGACTTAATTAAGAGGTAGGCCCCCCCCCCCCCCTTAACAAAAATGTCAGCGACCCTGGGGGGGGGTGTGTCTGGAATAGGAAGATCATGCAGGAGTGCCACGGGGCACCTGACCGTTGTTTCTAAAACGGTTTCCCCCCTCTAAATGCTTCTTCGCGTCATCCTTTTGTTTACCGTGCACGTTAACGTCGTGACGATCTTTCCTGGGCGCACACGGCCGCATTCACGAGGAACGCTGTTTTCTTCTGCTTGGCTGACAATTATGTCATTCACGCTCACTTCCTGTGGCAAAGCACAATTGTCGGTCGCCGCCAGCGTCGTTAACTAGTAGCAGGGCCTCTTCAGTAAACCCTTCCATAGTTCCTCACGAGGACTTATGATTATTAAAACACATACAGTAACTCAATAAGTAAAATATTTACCTGTGGGGGAAAAAAACAGCCATTTTTGAGAGGGTATGAAAGTACGGTCAAATATGTTAATTTTTTAAGGAGCAAATGGCTCGTAACGAATCTGCACGCTTCGTTTAACGTTCACATCGTAGCTACTCCCCTTTTTTGTGTGAAACTCTCTAATGGCTGTATGAGGGAAGGAACATATTGACAGGCAGATGGGCACACGCTTACTGTCCTGTTCACAGCAGCCAGCCTGCTCTTCCAGCGGGTTAATTTTCTAACGGATCGGATGTACGGCTGAGGTGGTGCAGCATCTGTTATAGCTGGAATCCAAGCTCTGGTTTTTGATGTTAACTGAATATGAAGCATAGAACGAAACTAGAACAGAGTTAAAATGCTGGACGTTCTTTGTTCCTTGTCATCACTGAGGTTAGTAAATAGCACTGACCAAACTCGTATCAATAGGCTTATTACAGTAGAATTGTAGCTTTCCATTTCCTAACACTGTGTGCGGTCCTGCTGCAGAATCTCTGACCGGGGAGGAGGAATCCCTCACAGGATCCTGGACAAAGTCATGGACTACCACTTCAGCACAGCCGAGGAGAGTGCCCAGGACCCGCGCATGAGCAACTTCTTCAACAACATCACCAACAGTGGCCCCCAGTCTGGCCCCATGCATGGGTAAGGGGCCCGCCCCCTCTGGCCATGGCAGTGCACCCCCTAACCCCACTGCGTGTCTGCTTTTAGAGCAGTGTTCCCCAATCCGGCACCTGGGGACCCCCAGTCAGTCCACATTTCTAGGGAGCGGGGAGGGAGCAAAAACATGGACTAAGAGGACCGGATTCTGCCATCTTCTTATTTTTCTCCCTGGGTTCACATGCAGGTTTTTAAAATAAGACACTGGGTCCGTGCTCATGAAATTAGTTCCATTTATTATGCAGTTTATCTTTTCTTTCATTATAAATGATTGAAATACCTATTTGTTCTGAACAGTCAGATCCAGATTCTAGTTCGGGTCTTTGCCACTGTGGTCTTTCTAAGGGACTCCCTTGAGTGTCAGTCTCAGGCCCTGTTCCTCTCTACCCCTCCCCCCCCAGGTTTGGCTTCGGCCTGCCCACCTCCAGGGCATACGCGGAGTACCTTGGTGGTTCCCTGTCCATCCAGTCGATGCAGGGCATCGGCACCGATGTCTACCTGCGTCTGCGCCACATCGACGGCAAGGGGGAGAGCTTCCGTGTCTGACCCCAAATCTGCCATGGAGAGACTACTGAAGGGTGGCAGTGTCTCCCATTAACCTTCTCCCCGCCCCCAGCCACCTTGGGGACCAGCGCCCCACTGCGGCAGCCGTTGCCAGTAGTAGACTTGAGCTGCTGGGATGACTTTCCTTGGTTATTTGTACGACTGTCTTTGCGAGGCTGAATTCAGGTACTGTTCAGTAGTTGATGGCTCGTCGGAAAGGTAACTGATGTTGAGGAAACCTTCAGCCTTCAGGAAGTTGGTTCAGATGGTCTGCTGGTGATTCAGTGACCTCGGCCATCGTCTTTAAAGGGCCGACACGTGCAGAAAAAGAGGAGACGAGTTTCCATCGGACCCGCCTCTCGCCATGTTCCCACAAGTATGGAAAGAGGCCAGCGTGACGGCTGACGTGGAGAATCGTCCCAGATGTACTGACCCGATCTTGTAATTTGTGTTGGAGATGCATTGCCGAAGGACTTTTTTTGGTTGTCATTTAATGCTTGCCTGTGTATTAGACACTAACAAGCAAGACAGTGAGGGACAATTCAGTCGAACTTTCATCTCGACGACGTTTGCTGATTTAAGGGTAGACATACTGGCTTTCAGTGAGGACAGTAAGTAAAAATTTGGACAGTCTATTACGCATAAGTACTCGACATTGGCTCATATTTCACTCGTGTAGCTTTTGGTCTTTATTTTCTGAACTTCATGCAGTTTGTGATACTAGTTAACTTGTAAAGCCAATGACTTTGTATGTTTTGTTTTTTTTTGACCACACTGAAAAAATGCCTTTTTAGTGCTAACACCACTATTTAACAATGCTATGTATTGTTTATACACGTGTTCGTTAATCTTGCCTGATAAGCTGTTGGAGTGGGACATCCCGGGCTTCTCCGGTCATTCAAAACGTTAGCGACACTTCGGCTTACATTCCGGTAATTGTAAGTTGTTTATTCAAAAACAGAAGTTCACTTGTCCTGTTGGGTACTAAGCTAATGTAAGATAATCTAAGAAGCATAAACGCAGGATCCTTAATTATTTTCTATTTTTTGATGTAGTCTAAGGCTGAAAGAAAGCAATGTAACTTGAGTTCGCGCTCCAGTCGGTTAACGTTGCCTGTCGTCGAGCCACTATTTCTATATTGGCCAAGTGCGCCCTCTTGTGGCACATAATCGAAGAAACCTGGCAAAACGTAAAATGACGTTCAATTTTATTGTAAAACAAAATTTGAGAAGTGTTATTTGAATGCGTATGTAATTTTGAAGTTTTGCACATTTTTCATCGTCAATGAAGACTAACATATCCCAAATAACCAGATTTTATGAAGAAATTTTTGTTTTGCAGAGATTTGATTTGTTGATTGTTCTCCATAGATTTCAACTGTATAGTTTCTTGGGCATTATTAAATTCATGATGCAAGCAAATGTGAACTTTGTAGTCATTCACAATATAATTGTCGTCAGTTTCAAAACCAGTCATATAAACGCAGTTTTGGGAATAGAATGGAAATTTTAAATAGATCAAACAAAGCTGTTTATAGTTCGGGAGGTTTTCTCCGTTGGCCTGGTCTTTACGGCCAGAAGCTACAGGACGTGTTATTAAGATATTTTGAACCGTGACCTTCCACTCCAAAACCATTTTGCACTTAACCTAACATTGCACTTAATTCTATCATTAAGCACATTCAGCTTCGGGATCTGTGATCTGTCGCAGTTTTAGACTGACGGATTTTAACGCTTCTAGCACGATGTCACTGCCACCGAATTGCAGCGTATTGTACAGCTCGATGCGGCAGGCTGGCACCGACGGCGCCGCATGACCCAAATCGGGTCTCCTATTGCGGGTCATCCCAGGGAAAACCCCCCCCGCTCGGGAAGCCCCTTTTCCGGCGCCCTCGTCACGTGACAGGGGCGGTGGCGAACAGGGGGCGGGGCCTCTCGGCGGGCGCAGCATCTCCCTCCTCCGGGTCGCTTTCGCTCGCAGCCGACGTGGACGAGACGGATCCGCGGCCATCGGGGGCACTAAGGTAAAGGCAGGTGCCCGCTGCGTGTTTTAAGGTGCAAGAAGCCGCCCGTCCGGCCGCCACGGAGGTGGCCAGCCGGCCGCCACACTGCATCCTGTTTCGTTATTGACAGATTTGCGTCCGTCAAGTTGAGACTTTGAGATTAATTTCGGTGCTTCTGCCGGTTTACGTTACGTTACGGAGAATCACAATTAGACAATGTAGCGAATATAATATAAACGGTTAATTATGTATCCATTGTAATAGGATTTCTTGTTATTTTTCTTGTTGTTTACCTCTGTCGTCGCTTGACAGACGTGGCCGTAAGAGAAAGAGAAGAATTTGATCGACGCAGATCGGGCGTCATTTGCCCCCCCCCAAAAAATGTAGCGTTTCACGGCGATCTGTTTCCCAGGCCTTTCCGGCTGAAGTCCCCGGAGAATCGGGCCAGCCAGCTCCTGTTCTTGGGTCGCTGGGAGGCTGTTATTAAAATGGATCCCGGTGCTTATGGGAAAGCCGAAAGGATGCGGTGCGTGGCGGGGGGGGGGGTCCCGGCTTCCCCGTCCACCCCGTCCACCCTTATGGTGGGGGGATCATTTTCAGGGAAACCACTGAGCAGATGCTGAATCCGTATAAATCGCGCTTTCGGGATTTTTTCAGTTATTAAGCCCCTAGATTTTACTCCCAAATGTAGCTTCCAAATAACACAACCGGATGTAACTTTAAAAACACACAAAACCACGTCCGTGCTTTTGTTTTACGTTTTATTTGCAGCATTAGAAGTACGGTTAAAAATTTTTTTTATATTGCGTGCAAAATGTGTCTGGTTACACGGGTTTTGTATATTGGTAGATGCCGGTCGTTGATTTAAACGTGTTTTAACAGGAAATGTTTCAAAATGCGTGTTAACACGTACGTTCCGCAGAGTAATTTTACCCGGCTTGTTTTTGAGTAATTCCTTAACGTGACTTGGGGATCACAAGTCATAAAACACAAATTAAAGGAGTGGTGTTACTCATTAAGAAGGTCTAAGTATATAAGGGAAAACGCTGAACTTGATGTCTCGTGTTCCCGTTTAGGTATGTGATGAAAACCCTGCAGAATCCAGGGGAAACCCGACCAGGTAAGCTTCTGTCTGCATCGCCCTAATCCTCCTGACCAGCTGCACTTTTTCATTGTTCGTATAGTAAATGAAATATCCCTTCTCCCGTCAATTTGCGAAATATCCTGTGTCTGGTTCTCCAGCTGCATATAATGAATGTGAGGTACTATCACGGTATGGGTGTAGGGTTGCCAGCTCTCAGGCAAGAAATCTTACGGCAAATCTATATTATTTCATTATAAACTTAAAATTAGCTACATGAAAAGCCTTGGGGTAATTTTCAAACCCTACAGATTATTTACAAAGTAATAAAACTGTTACATACATGTAAATGCTTGTGCATGTGTGTGCAGACTTGTCTCGAATTGAAAATCTCACTCCAGCCAGCTGACCAAAGTTGGCACCCGGGAGGGAGGGGTGTGTGTATGTGTGGTGTTTGTAGATGCGCATTTATTAACGGCCAAACCTTTTCCGCTGATCTTCGCAGTTATGAGCAGTGAGCTGAATGTCCCCATGGGTTCGCCTGCACCAGGGGGCTCAGATCGATTGCAGGATGGAGGGGGGATGGACTACCGGGACTGGGTGCGCCGGAGCTACCTGGAGCTCGTCACCTCGAACCACCACTCCGTGCAGGCCCTCTCCTGGAGGAAGCTCTACCTGAGCCGGGCCAAGCTGAAAGCCTCCAGCCGTACCTCTGCCCTCCTCTCAGGCTTCGCCATGGTGGGTTTCAAACCTAGAGCAGAGATGCATGGCAGATACCTAAATTTAGCATTGAGGAAGGATGTAGGAGATGCATAACATTGTGTTTACAAGTTAATTTAACGTATAAAGCTAATAACTCTTGATTATGTCAGGCTAGATCCAGAACTGAAGGTGTTGGTTGTCCGTTAGGTGGCCATGGTTGAAGTTCAACTGGAGATGCAGTACAACTATCCGCGGCTGTTGCTGATCGCCTTCAGCGTGTGCACCACGGTGCTGGTGGCCGTGCACCTCTTCGCTCTGCTGATCAGCACCTGCATCCTGCCCAACGTGGAGGCGGTCAGCAACATCCACAACCTCAACTCAGTCAGCGAGTCGCCCCACGAGCGGATGCATCACTACATCGAGCTTGCTTGGGGGTTTTCCACCGCCCTGGGGATCCTCCTCTTCCTGGCCGAGGTGGTGCTCTTGTGCTGGATCAAATTCCTGCCCGTGGATTCTGGAACTAGAGCCAATTGCAGCACCTCTGCCTCCCCGCAGCCCGGCCACAGCGGTTGGCAGGCCGCCCTCGCCTCCACCATCATCATGGTCCCTGTGGGCTTCATCTTCGTGGTCTTCACCATCCACTTCTACCGCTCTCTTGTGCGCCACAAGACGGAGCGCCACCACCAGGAGATTGAGGAACTTCACAAGATCAAAGTGCAACTAGACGGCCAAGAGCGGGGGATACAGGCTGTCTGAAGCACTCGCCCATTCAGAACTTCCGCCACCTTCTGCCCCAAAGCCCCGTCTTACTCACGAAGCCTAATAAATGTTGCATGGTGACGTCTTCGCACATGGGAAGTAATCCTCCAGTTCTTATCCACCCTGAGCATTATATGTGCACATGTCTGTTGTACCTTTCGCTGACTTACACTTCTCACGCGGGGTCCGTGTGTTCTGTTTTAACTTTTAACAACAAAGGATGGTTTACAACAAATTTTTAAGGGCTATTTCATGTTCGGCTAAGTCTGAGTCTAAATACTTTAAAAAGTTTGACATTTCCTGAGCTGACGCAGCCATTTGTATCTACCGCATTCTCCCGACTTATGTCCACTTTAGGCAGCAGTGCAGGTTTCGTTAATGCCGTGTCCTTAAAACGGGGCAGTCTGCTTTCCTGAACTCCGGCTGAGTAAATGAGTTAAGCTACGTGCGATGATGTGAAGCGCCATTGTGGGTAGGCCGCTGTCGTAAACGGCCTGCGCGCCACCTGATACATGTTTGGTTTACAATGATGAGTTTCTGCACACAACATTATTTCAAATTGTGTTATAATAAAATATCTGTATCATGGATGCATGGGAAAAACCTTTTATATTATTGAATGCAAATATGTGTCTAGCTTGCAAACAGCAGCTTTTCTTGGTTGTCACTGTATTTTTTAATTTTATGCTTCCCCCATTTTGGGATTTAAAGGTAAGACACGTAACCCCCCAGTACTGTTCACACATCAGTGCTGTAATGAACTGGTCTCCATGCCGTCTCTTGTGTCTCAGGTGTTGACGTAAATACGGTAACGCAGTGCGACTTTTCTAATCGTGCACATCGAAAGTATAGGAACATTGTTGTTGTATGTAAGCTCTTATCCGCCAGAAAGATATGTGTAACCTGTCCCTTCCTGCTTTTATTTTCATGTCACATCACTGTTGGTACTTTTATATTGTGAAGCACAAAAAAAAAGGAGAAATGCGTAATCAGGGTACGATCCCGTGTCCGTTTGCGGAGGGTGGCCTACTGAGCATCAAACAAGTGCATCTTTTTACGAAATCCTTTTTTACGTTTGAGTGAGTTTACATGATGATTGATGTTACAGGTTTTTTTTCACCCTAAGAATGACCAGGGTCTGGGCATTTTTCTCCCCACTGTTTGTAGATAGGAAGTGCAGTAGGTTTGTCGTTGGTTGGTGGAAATTCTATTTACACAAACTAGAACAAAAATAAAACAAAAGAATAAAAAATGAGCAGTTCAGAGAGATGACCAATCAGGTTGTGGAGGAGGTGAGTCCAAGCAAGTAGAGGAGGCAGGACCAGGACATCTGATTGGTTGGTCTCTGCTTCCTCTACTTGCTTGGACCCACCTCCTTTACAGTCTGATAGGTTCAGAGATGACCAGAAATAATCGTTTTTTCGATCTGTTCTCGGAACAATTTTGTGTAAGTAAAACTCCCACAAGCGTGTCTTTGAGACTGAAATGAAGGTCGTAATTGCTAATTGTATACCAAATATTCTGTAAACGAAGTAGTAATGTGGCAGTTTGGTGTGATTTGCACTCAAGTGGGAAAAGTTGTGTAGGAAAATAAGTCTGAGCAAATTACAAAAGACATTCCAGCTGATGTGTACATAGGTTTGGTAATAAGGGAAATATTACAGGTTGAATTTAGTTTTTAAAGTTAGCGCCAAAATGCTGCAGTTACACCCTGTGCCAACTAACCAGAGGAATAACACTGAGCTGTTCCTTTGACCAAACGAATGCTTTATTGGCTTATGCTTATGGTAAAAGTTCAAGTGCATTTTTAGCGATAAATGTTACGTCCATTTGCTTTGAAAGGGTTTTCATGATGCTGTAATTGCACTGCTGTTCTCAGACCCTAACAATAAAGTCTAAATGTCTGTTATCACATGTATGTGCAGTGAACTGTGTACGAGTCATTATCCAAATGTTATTAAAGAGTAACAATCATGGAATGATTGATTTTGGTGGCACTGTGGCCGCACACCTACAGGGTTGGTGGGTAGAGGTGGAAAGTTCCAGGTCCAGAAAGTAAAAATTCCTACCAAAATTTTGTTTCAGCCGACGAGTTGAGTATGAAGAGCCACAGTCACAGAGTACTCAACTGGTTGGTTGAAACAAAAACTTGGCCTGGATTATTTCTTTCTGGACCTGAACTATCCACCTCACCAAGTGATATGTGGGTTTCCTCTTGCAATTTAAAAGCATGCATTTCAGCACATTTGTATCTCTAGATTGGCCATAACGTGTGAGCATATGCGTTTGTGTTCCCTGTGATGGACTGGCATCCCATCCAGGATGTTCGCCTGCCTTGTGCCCTGGGCTGCCTCGGATAGACTCCAGACCCACCAGGGATTCCGTGCTTTATAAGTGGCTGGAGGAGGGATGCATAAAGGTACGGTTTCAGTTTTATACCTTAATTCATGTAAATAGAACATTTTGCAACTGGATTCTAGTTTCCCGTAAGGTTGGGTGATATATCAATGAAATATTGCAATGTAGAAATTTGGCCCTAAAGAGCTGCTCGTTTGCACCGACTACCAGGTGGGTAATTGAGCAGGGGCCTATAGGGGAATAAGATAAGTACTCATTGCATGCAACTAATTAAGTAATTAGTAGTAATGAGCCAATGATGTTTTAAACCTGTAACAACTGCAGTTCAATACAGCGCCAAGGGTATAAGGTGTCATGGCTGGATGGTACTATTTTTGGTTGTGAGGCAGTTGTGGTTTGTTGAAAATTAACTTAATGTAGCCAGTAAATGTGATTGTTTGCTACTGTGCTCCATGCAAATGACACCAGTGTCTTTCCTAGGTAAGAAGGGCTTCTGGTTCCTTATGGAGAATGTATCGTATAAGAATTCCAATATTTGCAGAAATTGGGACTAATCCCTAGTTTGCACAGTCTGTACTACTTTACTCCAGACATCGGTGACTGGCTTCTACAGCGTGGCCCTGCTCAAGCTGAATCTGAAGTGACTGAACTGTTTAGATTTAATAGCGTAATGGATTTAATTGGTGTTGCTCTATTGCCAAAGCCGTTTGGCCTAAAATGTGATGGAAACCTCTGAGTCTGAGAGACCGAGGTTGTTGAGTTGCTAGGACACTTCACAGCTTGCGCCTGCATCTGGGGCCTTGGTTTAAGGGCTTCTGGAAACTGGTGCAAGATGCCCAGGCTGAAGCTTTGATTACGGAAATATTGCATTGCTGCAGGAAGTGACTTTGACGTAACAAAGGCTGTCTGGCGTATGAGGAATCGCCCTTCCCGTTCTGTTTGTCTCATTACGTCGCTTTCCACGCACATGTTTGAGTGCGTAGCTGCTAACCGCTTTCAAAATGCGATTTGTCCATTAAACTAGCTCTCCTCCCTACTTCAGTTGAAATGCATTTTGAATAAGTGTAGTAGTTTAACCGACAGGACTCTGACCACCGTGCCTCAACTTTTGCATCATAAGCTGAACCCTGTAGCTGTGATGAGATGAAGAATTACCTGACTTGGTATTGTCACGTTGTGGACAATGACCAAAGTATGACCTTGTTTTTTAATCTTCTCTCTGAGCTGCTCGGCCTGCACCCAGGGATCCTGCCTAAATTAATCTGTTGCATGTGATCGCTGTGCCAGTTGACTTGCTAAATTTGAAAGGCTTTTGTTCTGAATAGGAATTGGAGTTTTAGGATCGGGAGTAAGTGACCCAGCAAGTGACTTTGGATAACCTCGGTACCCTTCCCCAGTGATGCTGACATTAGGCCCAAAATAACCTGTGGGATTCACCTTGTGTGCAACCACCACCAAACGTGAACCCCCACCTAATGAGGTTACATAAATGAGCCAGTAGCTCTGCTTTGGTCTTGTGCATCACATCTGCAGATGAAAGCACCGTGTTTATTTAATGCTCGTCTGTACCCTGATATGTCTAGCTAGCATCTGTTTGCTTAAATTTGAATTTTTGGTGCAACGTTGAGCTCAATGCTTTGGATATGCGTTGCATAGATGACAAATTTCCTAATTCTCAAGTTGTAGGTGCATCCTGTGACTGGATGCGGTCTTGCACAGGCCAGCTGACCATTCAGCCCAGAGTTGATGAATCGGAAGGCGACGACTGAGGTGAGTTTGCCCTTCCATTCCTTAACAGCCCTGTTTCTCTGCAGTGTGGGCTGACTTGCTATCAAGACTAAACGCCAACCTCTTATACAGGCAGTCCCCGGGTTAAGAACATCTGACTTGTGACAACTCGTACTAACAAACGTATGACCATTTGTGATTACATGATTTCAGTGGTTCAGCACCATATAGCTGCTTCACCCCCACCCGACTTGCCTACAAATATGTCAAGATGGGTGTTCGTGACATGGGGGGGCTGCCTGCCTACAAAACTGCTTGGCTGTGGCATGACAGGAATAGTGTTCTATGTGACTTGACTTTTTCTGCACTGACCATCTAAATGCATGCCCAGTGTCACTCAGTGAATGACACTTGTCCCAATTTATTCCTTTACAGGCATTTCAGGAGTTTAATTGCCGCACTTACCTTTCGGCTTCCCCCTCAATTATTAATGAGGAGTCGGGCATAAGCTTGGGGTTCCCTCTGTGCCTGTCGAAGGTCTTCGTTTGAATGCTGAGGCCGGCCAGAGTTGCACTGCCAGCGGGCTCTGGGGGGGGCTTTCCCCCACTGGCTTAGGGATGATGGCATCTTGCCCTTTGACCCCAAAACTTGATTTCATCTTTGTTTCTGTATGTCCCCATACGGATGAATAAAATACTTCTATTACTGCCTCCTGTACTCAAGATGATCTTCCAATGCTGAGAGATTTGTTAGAAACATTAACATGTTAACCATATACTGTACACGATTGAGCATAACTAGCTGTGCTTTGATTGCAAAATCACAACAGACTGCTGCTCGACCGTGACCAAGTCTATGCAAGCAGGTATCAGGTTTCAATATCTTCTTTATGAAATAATTTGTATGCCTTGATGATGGGGAATATGAGCTCGTCTAGCTGCCCATCTGAAAGGAGAGGCAACAACATGCTAGGAATATAAAGAGGTGGACCATCTGCACTTGGGCTGGGAACAGCACACAGCGGGACCCGAGGCTCTGCAGAGGGTTATGCGGTCGGCGGAGTCAAAGTGCAGAGCCAGCAAAATCCTCAGCGATCGCAGCTACCGCGAAAATGGCCCCTTTGTGCTGAGACTGGGAAAATGCCACTGTGGCTTAAACTACACTAGAAGACCGAGGCCTGCACCTGCCTCCCACCCCCGTGACCCAGATCCTCAATGAGGGCAGTGTCCCAATGCTAACTGCTATTCCGCCACAGCCTGTACAATGTGCAGCTTGATGTGTAGGTTATTCTGACACTTTGCACTACCACCAGCCACTTTCTTACTATTTTTTTGAGGTATTTACTATTATGATTACACTTTAAAGAATTTTTTTTTTTT
>JAODLD010000044.1:9890651-9902511 GCA_026781065.1 Mormyrops boulengeri | reverse complement strand
ATGGATGGATGGATGGATGGATAATGGATGGATGGATGGATGTGCTTTATTGAGCCCGAATGGGATATTCCTTTGTTACAGCAGCAAACCTAAATTAGACAACAAACCATAGTATGCATATCTGAAGTCTAAGAAAAGACTGTAAGATGAAACAAATAAAATGGGAAAACACGATGCACCAGTGAAAGAAACACGATGCACCAGTGAAATAGATTTAAAAAAAATCTGATAAGTAGAAGTATTTCAAATAACCACATTATATGCAACAGTAATTGAAATGGCAAGTATTCAAGGCTGTAAATGTCAATGGTAGTGCGACTATAGGATATGAATGCATATATGCAGTTTAAACATTGTGCGAATATGCAAACCGAAATGCCCAATGAAAACAATGAAATGCATTATGTAAGAGGGGCTCCTCGCAGTAAGTAAAGTATAGCCAGGCTGTGGCCTTACTGATGGGTGGGGGGGTATCTCTGGATCGTCTCCTTTCTCAGGACTGTGAGGACCCCAACCCCCTGATCCGCGCTCTTGCCGTTCGGACCATGGGCTGTATCCGCGTGGACAAGATCACGGAGTACCTCTGCGAGCCGCTGCGCAAATGCCTGAAGGACGAGGACCCCTACGTGAGGAAGACGGCGGCCGTGTGCGTGGCCAAGCTGCACGACATTAACGCCCAGATGGTGGAGGATCAGGGCTTCCTGGACTCCCTGCGAGACCTGATCGCGGACTCCAATCCCATGGTGCGCCGCTCGCCCCGCTTCCCTTCGCCCCACTTTCGGGAGTTTCCCACATTCGGTCTGCCTTCGTTGCCCCAGTAAGAGCTGGGCAGCTGACCCTCTGTCACCCCTGCAGGTCGTGGCCAACGCGGTGGCTGCCCTGTCCGAGATCAGCGAGTCCCACCCCAACAGCAACCTGCTGGACCTGAACCCGCAGAACATCAACAAGCTGCTGACGGCCCTGAACGAGTGCACCGAGTGGGGCCAGATCTTCATCCTGGACTGTCTGTCCAACTACAACCCCAAGGATGAGCGTGAAGCCCAAAGGTACCGTGACGCCATGTCTCTGACAAACACTATACTCCTGCTACATTCTTTTAATAATAATTTTCCTTCCATCCATCCATCCATCCATTTTCCATGCTGTCCCATGTAGAGTGAATCTAGATATTTTTTTTCTTTTAACATTTGGATGTATCTGTTATTATTTGACCATGGAAATATAATTATGATGAAAGGTGACCTGTTTGCTGACAGGAGAGGAGTAGATTCACCTGGGACAGTGGATTAATGGATTATATTTAGCTGGGACTTGAATTGCAGTGTTTTTCTGCTTTCCCTCCTCCCCCTTGTTTATTTTAAAGCTGTCTTTCCTTGCATGTGCCATTTCCGGCCGTCCTCACTCTAATATTAAGTTCTGTGTATGCAGATGTCTTAGGCGTGCATAGCTGGATATTAACTTGAGGCTGGCTATTGGAACAATATTCTTTATTTAAGAGAGAAGCATCCCTGGGTTGCAGGGCGATACTTTAGCCTGGCCACCTGAAATGCAGGAGAATAGGTTGTGGGCCGCGTAAGTCCAGCCGCCATGTGTGACTCGCGTCGGTGCCCCCCCACCCAGCATCTGTGAGCGCGTCACCCCCCGGCTGTCACACGCCAACTCTGCCGTGGTGCTGTCGGCGGTCAAGGTGCTCATGAAGTTCCTGGAGCTCCTGCCCAAGGACTCCGACTACTACAACACCCTGCTGAAGAAGCTGTCCCCCCCGCTGGTCACCCTGCTGTCCGGGGAGCCCGAGGTTCAGTACGTGGCCCTGAGGAACATCAACCTCATCGTGCAAAAAAGGTCAGTATCTCCACGCTCCTCTTCAGCAACCTGTGTGGACATGGCATCTCGACATGTGCAAAATGAAGAACTGGTCCCTGTTATGCCTTTTGTTTTAGTAAGTCAGTGAGGGTCCAGTCCATACAAGTAAAAAGGTGGCACTAACAATTGATTGATGTTCATATTCTGCCACTAGATGACAGTATTGGAACCTGAGAAGCCTTCCTTTCTTCTAGAGAGGTTAGGAACGAGGCTTAAAAACAGGATGCAGTGTTTCATGCACTCTGTCACTGCCTGGTTTAAGTAAATGGCAACTAACAAATTAATTTGCAAATAAATGGCAGCAACTGGTAATTCTACCCATTTTAGGTTCTTGTTTTTCATGACTTCTTTTCTCTCCTTTTGCTCTACATGGAGAACTATTAACATTGCAAATAGACTAACAGTGAGGGGTTCCCCTAACCTTCGCTGACTTTTGCCCTTGGAAACACCCCAAGCCGATAACTGATCTTGGCTAAGGATGTCTGACGTGTCCTGAATGACTCTCTGAATTTTCCCTCCATTTTATTGTAACAGGCCTGAGATTCTGAAGCAGGAGATAAAGGTGTTTTTTGTCAAGTACAACGACCCTATTTACGTGAAACTGGAGAAGCTGGACATCATGATTCGCCTGGCCTCTCAGGCCAACATCGCCCAGGTACCGACTGTGTTCCGCGTCCTGCCCATTAGCCGTTAGCGCCGCTTCTTACTCCCCTAAGGAACCATCAGCCCGATCGCACTCAGTTTGTTGGGTGTATTTTTTGCTTGGCGTCAATAACTTCCAGACTTTCTCCAAAGAATCAAGTCAGGTTGACTGTAGAGACCGTTCCTACTACATTTACACAGATCGTGAAATCTTTTCCGCTAAATTAGGACTAGCATTTTCAGTCTCTTATTTCAACTTGAAGTTGTTATGGATACCAGGTGGGGAGAAGATGCCCACACAAACAAAGGTGATGGAGGTTTATTGTTGCATGTAGGCTAATGTGGGTGATTGGTGTTACCTGAGCGATGGCTGCTTCCGAGACCGAAACGCTGTGAGATGCTTGGTACTGGCTTACCAGACGGGATAGGTGCTCCCCACCTCGGCAGGCCGGGCAGACAGACCTAGGCAGGTGCCGTGCCCCCCCCCCCCCCCAAGTATAAACCGCAGCTGTCAAAGCGCCAAGAGTGCCGTCGGGTGAGAGCAGGGCATGCCAGGGGAGCGGCAGGGTGGACCGTCTCGCGTTTATCGCCGCTGCACCTGCTCCTGGCGTTTATGCAGAGAGTGGTGAAAGGTCACATGGTTGAATTTCATAACTGGCATTTATCGGGTGACATGGAAGATCAGCGCCAATGAGTTGGAGGTGGGAGTAAAGGCTAATATCTTGAGCGAACTGGATCTATGATAGGCCGGCGTGAAGCTGGTTCAGATCTCCGCGGTGGCACTGGAACAGCGCAGACGTCTACTGAGTTGTATAATTCAGTGTTATTCATGCACACACGGGTGACGTTTGACTGCAGATATATTTGTTTGCGTTTTATTTACACTGTCGTAAAAGGATACCTCGTAAATAGTTTTTAATTTGGGAGGCAGGGTATTAAAGATGATATTGACACTGGTAAGGGGTGGGTACGGGTTGAATCTGTGGTGAGGTTTAAGCTTCGGGCTTGCAGGTCCTCGCTGAGCTGAAGGAGTATGCCACCGAAGTGGACGTGGACTTCGTCCGCAAGGCAGTCCGGGCCATTGGGCGCTGCGCCATCAAGGTGGAGGTGAGTGCCTGGCAGACGGACCTCCACCCCTCACCCACCCTCCTCAGCTTAGCTGCCATCTCTCTGCGCTCTTAACATGCATATGAAAGCTGCCACCGCAAGAATAAAATATTAAAATGAAAATTAAAAAGATGGATTTAATAGACTCTAAAGCCAGGTTTCCTGGCCGGAACGGCGTCTCTGCACAATTGCAGCTTGTAATTTCCTGTTGCTTCAAGAAGAAGGGAGTCTGAGATGGATCTCTGGATTCATTTTGACACGCTCCTTTTGTTGGGGACTTGTGGCAATGCGGTGTCTGTCTCCTGGCTGACAGCAATCGGCTGAGCGATGTGTTAGCACCCTGCTGGACCTCATCCAGACCAAGGTCAACTACGTGGTGCAGGAGGCTATCGTGGTCATCAGGGACATCTTCCGCAAATACCCCAACAAGTAAGTCCCCCTCCCCACGCCGAGCGGAGTGGTGTCCAACTGCCATTGATTACTTGTGGGTAAAGCAAGCCTGTGCTTGGGCGTAGCTCGGGGCTGATAAAGGAAATTGAAAATTCCTTTTTAGGTACGAGAGCATTATTGCCACATTATGCGAGAACCTGGACTCCCTGGATGAGCCGGATGCCCGTGCGGCCATGATCTGGATCGTGGGCGAGTATGCCGAACGAATCGACAATGCCGACGAGCTGCTGGAGAGCTTCCTGGAGGGCTTCCACGACGAGAGCACCCAGGTTAGGCCTATACCAATCCCATGGTTAAACCACTCAGGTGTCTGGGGAAAATGGTGGCTTTCACTTGGTGTAGTTTCCTTGCTTGAGCCTGATCGTTTCTTTTGTGATCTGGGGAGGTGGACAGTTCAGGTCTCGAAAGTAAAAATCCAGACCACGGTTTTGATCGAACCAACCAGTTAAGCATAAGGAGTCACAGAGAACTCGAATGGTAGGTTGGAACAAAATCTTGGTCTGGATTTGTACTTTCTGGACCTGAAATACTCACCTCTGGTAGCTTGATAAAATAAGGTGGAATTGATTTGCTTAAAAGCATCAACTAAACTACAGCGTAAACGTACATAAGAACAGTATGTGAACGGAAGCCCAGGCCTATTTATTTTTTCAAAAATCACCGAAGAATCCAATATGCCATACCTCCAGAAGTGGACATTTCAGGTCCAGAGAGTAAAAATCCGGACCAAGATTTTGTTTCAACCAAACTGTTGAGTACTCTGTGACTGTGCCTCATTATACACGGTTGTAAGAAAACCTTGGTCTGCATTTTCACTTTCTGGATCTGAACTACCCTCCTCTACATACCTCCAGTCAGTGAAGGCTAAGGTTTTACCCGTAGCTGCCTTGGCAGCGGTTTGCCACATATGATGTGTTTGAGTACGCCCCCGTCATCACATGACAGGTCCAGCTCACTCTGCTGACAGCCATCGTCAAGCTGTTCCTGAAGAAGCCGTCGGAGACGCAGGAGCTGGTGCAGCAGGTGCTCAGCCTGGCGACCCAGGTGAGGCCGGCGGACGGTGGCTCTACTTTGCTGTCCTGTGACCCCTTTCAGGTCTTGGCCTATGTCGTTATTAGACCGCTTGTTATTTGCTGTCGTGAGTGTTTCACATTGTGATGAGACGTTGCTCTATTTCGCCATGTTACCGTAGATGGCTAACCAAAGTCATCGGTAAGGTTTGGGGTAGTCATCCTCCTTGACTATATAAGCCGAAACACCTATATCTATTATTTCTACCGCTGTTATGGTTCGGAGCTGGAATCTTCTAGGGAATTAAACAAAAAGTGTGGCGAAATGGAATCTAATTCTGTGCTTCCAGACAGCAGCAGAGCCACAGAAAAGCTTTTGTGGGTGGAGCTGACGTGTTGAATTGTGGGCTGTGCCGGAATGTCTTTTCAGGATTTTTATACCAGGATATTGCTGGTTTATGTGTGCAGTGAAACAAAATGTCAGTTGCTGGGCAGGGCTAACACTGACTAGCTACAACTGGGTTTATGGGAGCGTTATGCGTTTAAGATAAAGTAATTTAATTTTCCATTTCTTCATGTAGGACTCTGACAACCCGGACCTGCGTGACAGGGGTTACATCTACTGGCGCCTTCTGTCCACTGACCCCGTGACCGCCAAGGAGGTGGTCCTGTCGGAGAAGCCCCTCATCTCGGAGGAAACTGACCTGATCGAGCCCACTCTGCTGGATGAGCTCATCTGCCACATCGGTTCGCTGGCTTCTGTCTACCACAAGCCCCCCAACGCCTTCGTCGAGGGCAGCCACGGCATCCACCGCAAGCATCTGCCCATCCAGCATGGCAGGTACGGCCCACGTCGGAGGCTGACTGCCCCAGGAGAGCACCTGGTTTCCAGGGCAACCGGCTTATGACACGTTTCCTGTTTGGTTAGCATGTAAGCGTGTAGGGTATGTGTAGGTGCGAGATCACTTTGCAAAGGGGACCCTGGTTAATGTCTCCAAACATAATTTCGTCTCATCGTTCACACAAGATGCAAAGGGGTTTTTGCAGTTGCTCGATAATTTTATTGATCTTTGTTTATGAGGCCTTTCGCGGCCACAGCATTTTGTGGATGTGGCTGTTTGGGAGTCTTGAAATCCAACAGGACGCAAAGAAACTTATTCTCTTAGTAAGTCTTGCTTGTGCTACTGTTAAGGTTTAATTAATTAACCCCAGTCAGTGGAGTTTGTTTTTTGTCCATTTGCATCCTTGTTTGTCCAGCGTTAGCCTCTTGGGGGAAGTCCTGTTTTTGAAGTGTGTAATTACTTCGCTATTTCTCAAAACTGTTCCTGTATATTGTCTTTTAGGGTGGTGTTTCCCAGTCTAATCCTTGGGACCCACAAACGGTCCACCTTTTTGCTCCCTGCCAGCTCCCAGTGGACTGTCTGCGGGTCCCCGAGGACTGGATTGGGAAACACAGCCTTGAGGAATAACTTTACAGGAAGCAGCTCCTGTATCATTTTGACCCTGTGCTCTCTCAGCATCGACACAGGTGAGAGCCCCATCAGCGCCGGCCCGGTGGCCGCTATGGACCAGCCGCAAGTCATCCCCTCCCAAGGGGACCTCCTTGGTGATCTGCTTAACCTGGACCTGGGACCTCCTGTCAATGTGCCCCAGGTGTCCTCCATGCAGATGGGGGCCGTCGACCTGTTGGGCGGCGGTCTAGACAGCCTGGTAAGTTCACGCCCCGCACACACTCACCATTTTTGGTTAACTTAGGGAAGTGTTTTGTTTAGTCTATAGAGGAAAAAACACATGGACCTTTTAAAACGGTGGTGTGACCACATGATCACGGAACCAGGATTTTCCCAGTGTTCATGGAACTCTGTGAGCTAAATAGATGTAAATTAAGCGCATGCATTGTTTACTTTCATATTTATCGAATATTATCATAAATTTGGGCTGTCTGTAGCCATGGGCTGAGCTGTGTCTGTTAAACCAAGCTGACTTTTCAGCTCAGTTGTATTTGAAGAGTAAGTGTGCAGTCCAGCCGTACCAGTCGGATGGTGTAATCCAGGGGTCTCCGACTCCGGTCCGGGAGAGCTGCTGTCCAGTAGGTTTTCTGTTCTACCTGGCTTCTGATGAGCCACACCACTTCCTGATATTTACCTGAGAACAGGTGTGGCTCATCGGAAGCCAGGATGGATAGAAAACCTACTGGAGAGAAGCTCTCCAGGACCGGAGTTGGGGACCTCTGGTATAAACGCATCTACAGAGGCGGCGGCGGCCATCTTTGTTTAGCCAGATCACGTGTGCCATAAAAGGGGGTTTGACTGGTACCAGGGGGGCGGAGGAGGTGGCAGGGACTGGCCTGTAGAGATTGATGTTGTTATGTAGCAAAGGAACAGAACTGCTGCTGATGTTGGTGTAGTATGACACGTGTTGGAGCTGTAAAGGGTAATCCTTGGCTTTTCAGAGCATGGACCAGTGAGTTTGCTACCTCAGAAAGAGTGTGCTGGCTCTCGTTTATGCTTCTCTGCTCAGTGTTTCCGTTTTCTTGATGCCCTCGTCTCACTCAGTACTGGTAACCAAAGGGCAAAAGTGGATAATACAGGTACAGAAAGTCCAAATCCAGACCAAGGTTTTGTTTCAACCAACCTGTTAAGTATTCTGTGACTGTGACTAAACTGGTTGGTTGAAACAAAACCTTGGTATGGATTTGGACTTTCTGGACCTGAACTTTCCACCTCTGCCAAACTGAACCGTATTACCATGATAGCAAACATGAGTGACAGGGTGCTTTCAGTGACCATCACAGACACGCTTATATCTTAATTTGCACTTCATTTAAATTCTTGTCTTACATGGCTTGGCTCATCTTTCAGCGACGCTGCGTGTAAAAATTATAAACAGTTCCTTTGGCCAGTTCTTCTCAGAGAAATGGCTGCTCTTTCATCTCTGTTCTGGGCTGTTCTCTGCCCTGCATCCGGCCAGCCTAGTAACAAAACTGCAGTGAAACAAACACACCAGCTGAAATCGTGCCAAGATCATTCAATTACAAAGGTTTTGCATTAACTATAGTGCATATTTTTCTTGTTTGTTTCAGATAAGCTAAAAAAATATTTCTCAGTGTTTGTGTATGCTCATTTGTCTTAACTTCAGACCCTCAGAATTTAACACCTTTTGAATAGAATACATCAGTATTTAATATCTGAAGTGGAGTTAATTTTGAAGTTCAGATTTCAGAGAAAGGGGTGTATTGTCAGCAGTAAATCTTTGGCTCCGGCCCGTCTCCTTATAGGTAATTTGGCTAGCCAGCTGGTCCCTGGGTCTGTTTTGTGTTTTCCAGTCCACACGCCCTCAGCTGCAGTTCCCTTCAGGTGCCGTCTCCCATTTCTCAGCCTCGCTGTCCGTCTGACGCAAGAAGCATAGGGGGGCCTTCCTCGAGTGACGCCCGTTTGTCGTCAGGAGCCCTTCTTACACTGAGCCTTTCTATGAACCCTGTAGGTTCTCCCCTAAACGGATTGGCTCTATGGTTAGCGACGTGTCAAACGCTTGAAAGCATCACTCTGGTCTGGTTTTCCGACCATCTGTCCGCTGATTATTCGCTTCTAGGCAAAGGCAGCTTTGCAGGGGATGGAGACTGTTCACTCGGAGGTGATTGAAACTGCCGAACGTCAGCTGAGATCCGTTTGACAGAGAGTGAAAAGACGGCGAAGCGTGCTGCATGTAGAAAGTAATGGTTAAGCAGATCTGAAGCAGATCTGGTGTGGTGTCATAAATGCGATCACATATGAAGAACATGCACCGACACATATACTGCCGCACGCATTTCCTGCGAGCTGTAGCCACTGTGACAGATTGATCTTTCTCTGCTTGTACGTCAGGGTGAACCTGCTTGCGGTGCATGGGTGTCGTTTAATCCACAAATCCAAGCGTAGCTAAAGTCAGCGTCCCTGGAGCCGATTCCGGTCCTGTTTTATGTTGGGGGGGGGGGGATAAACAATCTAGGTCCCTGTGTTGTTTTTTTTTTTAACCTACAAATTGAAGGAGACACGGAATACAGATTCGCTGTATCTGAAACAGCCCTCATGGGAAGCCAGTGGCTGTCTTAATGTCATGCCTCGTCTTTGGGCTTGCCTCACATCCTGCCTGGAAGGTGAACGGCTCCTTCCAGTGCCTAATATGACCTGGCACTTCCATTCAGGGCCACCGTGGGGTAGGAAGAGCACCACACGGGCTTTTCCTAGAGTCTTTCAGCCCTTCCGGCTCAGCATTCAGGACGAGGGAAGCCTCCTGCTGAGGTCTACAAAGCAACAAGTGCCTTTGTGGGGTGTGGAGGGAGGGTGTCCAAGCTGGCTCTGAATGATCTTTGTCCCAGCATAGGGGACAGGCGTCTCTCAGTGTGCAAAATGTTTATTAAAACCATGTGCCCGGCTAGGAATGCTGACAGCCCATCAGTAAAAGAGCTAAGTGACTGAGACAGTCGTTTTCTGGGTTATGACAGTGTCATGCATGTTCATGGAGAGGTGGGGGGGGGCAGGGTCGGTGGGGGTGGCTCGTCCCCGCAGGCACTGTCCTTCAGTCTCGCGTCATCGGCACACCCATGGGAACACGGCGCTTAGCATTACAATGAGAAGAACCTATTACACTCCCTCAGCGCCTCCCCGCACCGCACCGTCTCACCTATGCTCACTCTCCTTCAGCCTTTATGAAAACCTTTAGAATGATGAAAAAAATTAAACATTTATCGTTGCTATGTGATCTCAATAAAAGAGGTATTCTGCGTTCTTGAAACGTCCTTTAAAAACTCAAAGTGGCAGGAGAAATGTACAGTGTGGTAAGATAGAGGTATTAGCGCTCAGACGGGGCCTGTCTTAGAGGATGCTTTCATCAGAAACTGTGAGGCGGGGGCAATTAAAGCATTTTGCTGTCTTTTTTGCTTCAGGGCAGAGTCTGCACTCCTGTTTTTGGGTGGAGTATAGAAAAGTCTAGCCTGAAGGAAAATGGAAAATGGGAATGTGTGGGAGGATTTGGGTGAGCAGAGGAGTTATCAGAATTGTTTACGGATGCAGGGAATTCGTATCTTTGATGGCGACGTCGTCTTCTGACGTCAGAAGTATGGAAAACAGAGGTGGAGTCTTTGTAGACGTCGAGACCCCCCCCCCCCACTGGCGTTTTGTAGCAGTTAAGGCTCTGGATAAGGTTCGCATATTGTCCTTCAAAAAGCATGTATTCTGAGAGGCCACCTTCGACTCCCCCGGCCAGTACGGTTATACCCTGTCCACACGCGTGTCCGCGTTGGGGTCCCGAGAGACTCTTCACTGAATAATCCACTAGCTGCGCCCATTATTCTGACGACAGGCTTTCGTTTTCTTTCAAGGAAATCGCGGCATCTGGTTAAATAAATCACTGCTGCAGTTAATGTGTCATGGGGAAGCGACGGATTTATCGGCGGTCCGCAGGACTTCCTGTGAATAATTTGTAGAATAAAGTTGTCAAACCATTTTTTAATAAAAAGCACTTAACAGCTGAGGTGGTGATGTCTGGTGTCTCTAGAGTGGCAAGCTGAAAGCAACATGTCTTTTTGAATATCTGGCTGCACAGAGACTGCCTGCTTAGCCCGGCTGCCCCGTCCGGGTCTGCGGCGTTTGACACGACCTGCTCTCCCTGGCAACTGTGATGGAAAGTATAATGAATGAGTTTTGTTACGTCCAGGACCAGCCGTTCACGTCCCCACAGTGCAGTTGTCTTACTTGGCTGGTTTTAAATTGCCGTTTGCCCTGCAAAGGGTCGGTCCATTCCCATCACCATCATTTGCCCGTCCTGTATGTCAGACAGTGGGATGTGAAAGTATCTCATCAAAAGAGCAACAATCTAAAATCTGCGCCTGATGCTTCTAAAGTCATCTTTCCTGCCTTGGCTCTACGTCAGACCGTCGTAATAACTGTCTAACGAACAGTCTGTTCTGGGGGGAAATGTTCTCAATGAATTCATGTCATGTGTCTTTTGAAGGGTTATAGCCTTGAGTTAATTTAATTTAAAGCTAAACGCTGTTAGCTTTCGGATTAATTTGCCATAAAATCTCACCCGCAATCTGAAAGGGCTCCTTAATCAGTCCCTTTGAGGTTCCTTCTGGCTGAACACCTGGTGTCCCGTGAGTCATTGACTGTGATCCATTAATATCGGTGGCGCCACCTGGGACAAAGCCCTTTGAGGGTGGGCTTCTCCAGCTGTGTCCTCTCTCGGTCCCGCCGCGTCCGTCTGGCCTCCCTCCATCTCCGCTAAAGTTGGTTTTCCGGCAGCTTCCATAAAGGGTTCCCTCGGTTAGATGTGGACCTTTAGTGAGCTGCATAGCAGGTACAAAAACAACATCAGTAACACAGCTGGTTAACGTTAAATATTTATTTAACATTAATAACATACACAACCAATAATAATTTAACTCTAAATATTAATCTTGCTTTAAACAAGGGCATTTTAAAAGTTATGGGGGAAAAAACAGTGACAATAATTTAGCACGTTTGGTGCTATCTGGCATTTCATGATTCAATTTGACAAAAGTAACAAAACAGTATGTTTAAAAATTGATATCGTTTTGGCTTTGGTGTTGATGTTCATCCAGTGAAACTGATCTTAGCAGCAAGAATTTAGAACTCTGACCTTTGGTTGTCACGTGGGTTCATCACTGTAGGTAATACACCACACTACAACACTGACGAGGTGAGTGCTCTGTGTGGCTGCGCATGCAGTCACGCGCAGTCACGCGCAGTCACGCGCAGTCACGCGCAGTCACGCGCAGTCACGCGCAG
>JAODLD010000044.1:9859026-9882681 GCA_026781065.1 Mormyrops boulengeri | reverse complement strand
GACCATGACCATCTATAGATCACAACGACCATGACCATCTATAGATCACAACGACCATGACCATCTATAGATCACAAAGACCATGACCATCTATAGATCACAACGACCATGACCATCTGTAGATCACAAAGACCATGACCATCTGTAGATCACAACGACCATGACCATCTATAGATCACAAAGACCATGACCATCTATAGATCACAAAGACCATGCCCATCTATAGATCACAAAGACCATGACCATCTATAGATCACATACTTGTAAACAACCCCATGTTTCAGAACACTTGAGTTGACTCTGTTTCATTTCCTTGAGTTTGAGTTTATTGCCCAGTGTGAAAATGGCTTTAATGCAGAGAAACGCAAAGCCTGTCCGCCCTCGGTTGGTGACTCATGGGCAGTCTCTCATTTGTATTCATCAGGCCGGAGTTGGCACATTTCCCTGTGAATCCTGAAGCGTCTCGGGGTTAGAGGAGGGGCGTCTTACGTCTAACGGACAAGGAGGCAGAGGTGTGCCGAGACTGAGAAGCCCTATCAGCTCTTTTTCGTGTGTTTGTGCCAGCAAGAACGTTTTATCTGCTTGAGCCAGTGTTTACCTGTGAATTAAACTGGGCAGCTTCCTCCATGCTCTTCTGCATCAGCCTGAATCTTAAGGTTCTCCGACGCGATACCTGTTTGTCACGGTGAAGTTTATCCCTTTAAGTACACTTGGTTCTCGCTCAATAGGACCATGGTGGGATTCCAGCAAATCCTGACCAGCTCATTCAGACGTGACACCCTGGGATAAAGCCTGGCCTCTTCCCAGTTCTCATTCGCTCCATGTCACTCGCAGTTCCGCGGATTAGTTCTCTTGGAAGGCAGCCGTTTCTGGCCAGCTAATGGTTTGACGGTGGACAGTGATGGATGAAGGGGCCCTCTGAATGTTTGTGGGGAGGGAAATGATTTTTTGTGAACATGCTGTTGTCTTCGTGTGGTTAGTTAAATGCATCTTGGAGGAATTTGTGCTTATAATTTGAATTGTTCTTCATAAGTATATTTGGTTAATGGACATGGTTTTTGTATTATCAAACAAATTTTTCACGTGGCCCTCTTCTTTTGGGAGGGGTCTGTGCGCATCCTGTGTTTTCAATTTAGGAGGAGACAGACATCCGTTAAGTGACTGAGTCAAATCCATCATCTCACATTATCCTGTATGACCTACTATATATACATGCCTATGAATAGGCTGCCCTTTCATTTCAGCATTGACTGTATACGTTTGTTTATGTCTTTTCAACTAAAATTGTCAGATTGTCAGATTTTTTTTAGCGCGCCCACCCCCCCCCGGTCAGTGTTTTGGATGAAAAACATATTCTCCCAGCAAATTTATTCATATTTTTGAACGCAGAATCCTGGAAAATACTGAGTGGGACAAACACCACTGGTGAATCTCAATATGCGTATTTGACCATACTTGCGTTCTTGCTTACCTGTTTTACGTCATCTTCCATTGGCGAAGACCAGTTCCAATACTCAAGAACAGAAGTGCAGAGAACGGTAAAAATCCCAGGATGTCATTGTTGCCCCATCCCAAATACCAAGGATGCATCCTTGTCAAACAAGACCAATCCCATGATTCATTGTGCCATAAGTTTGTTCTTGGGGTGGAAGTTAGCAAGACCGGTCTTGCCAAGACCACAAGTATGATCTTTTCATTCTTGGTATTGAGACATACCTACTGTTTTAGATATAGGATGGGAATTTGTCTTACTCCTACCCTGTCATGAGTAACGCCTCTGGTCTTCTGGGTCTGCAGACACGGTGTCCGGAAAGCTCCAGAATAACAACATCTTCACCATCGCCAAGAGGAACGTGGAGGGTCAGGACATGCTCTACCAATCCCTGAAGCTCACCAATGGCATCTGGATTCTGGCAGAGCTGCGTATCCAGCCTGGCAACCCCAACTACACAGTAAGCATGCCGCCTCACCCTGCCCCGTCCTGTCCTGGGGGTGGGTCATTCCAGGATCTGTACACATGGCTGTTCTGATGTTTTATAGAACGCCATATTTTGTTTTAGGATTGGCACAAAAACACGTTCATTTGTTGTACGTGAGCATCAGGTGTTACTCTTCGTTGTGTGTTTGAAGGAGCCCGGTAACACCTGTCTCCAGCACGAAAAATAGACTCCCTTTATAGCATCCTGATTATCCAGGCTAGGTTCTGCTCCCATAGCCACCTGGCGCACTAGAAGCCCAGGAGGAAAACCAAGCTCACAGGAGCTGGAAAGGTAGAATAACCTTCAAGGGAAGGGAGTGTTTTGTAAGAACCTAAAAATAATTGCCACCGTATTCTTGCACCTCCAGGTGATTCGACCGGTTTATGACGTAGTTCTTTTAGAGTTAACTCGTATGTCTTAGTCAGCATCTGTTGTGTTATGAAGTGAAATAAAATATGTTTCTGCTGCTGTCTTTCAAAGGTGATCACTAAGACTGGGCGATATATCGATATAACATCGCGCATGCGCAGTAATCGCCAGGGCTTCAGATGACAGGCGAAACATTTGCCCAGACACCGGCTTTTCAGTACTATCTGGACATGTATTTACGCCCACAATTTGTTAAGCAGATTAGTAATATGCATAAAAATATTGAGGCATTTTATGATGCCCAAAAGTTAGTAATCAGTATAAATTTGGTATATCTGTATGTAAATGTGTCAGGCCATGAAACTGCAAAACACCACTGTCTTTTTACTTTGTTTATCCACAAGATCTCCTCTTTTAAAAGATGTCGTGGCTGCTGAGCTGTTCCTTTCTTCACCACCACCACAAGTATACCAAACCACAGTATACCAAAGCAGTATTACGTGGTGTGCCCCGCTACGGTGCATATCACACTGAAGTATACCAAAGCAGTATTACGTGGTGTGCCCCGCTACGGTGCATATCACACTGAAACCAGTGTTTCCGAACCTGGTCCGCGGGTCCCCCCAGAGTCTCCACGTTTTTGCTCCCTCCCAGCTCCTTGCCAGACAGTCCACCGTTGGGCTGAGAGGGAGCAAAAACGTGGACTGTTGGGGGGGTTCCCCGAGGACTGGGTTGGGAAACACTGATCTAAACAAAAAGTAAAACCTAAAAAAACAAAAACTAAGGGCAACCTTGTATTCATACTGAGAGGAATCTACTATTTGCACTCTTTGATGGTTTTGCCAGCCTTTGGTGTCCATCGGCTGGGCCTGATCTAGACGGCTATCTACCAAACCTGTCACGCTTGCTCTGACTATCTTGGTTGAGCATCTGAAGGAAAGTCAGAGCTCTCTCACATCCAAGATCATTTTTATGTCATGTCAGACAATGGCATCATGAGAAAATCAAGAGTTGGAGCCTTTTACAGTTTGAGACATGGTAGAAGGTATAAAGGCCTCTGGAGTCTATGACAAAGATTTTTCATGTGGAGCTACTAGGATTCATGGTAGGGACAATCCCCAGTTCAGTCCCTACTGGGAGCTGAGAGGGGGCAAAAATGTAGACTGTCTAACTGGGAACTGGGAGGGAGCAAAAACATGGACCGGCTGTGGGTCCCTGAGGACCAGATTGGGAAATTTGCTCAGTAATTGCTCCAGAACCAAATTTCTGTGAATAGTGGCCAGTTTTGAGTCCTCCATTGTGTTGTCCATTTTCACTCAGCTAAACTGATTTTTAATGGGAATTCAGGCTTGACGTGTTGAGGCAGGAGCCAGGGCTTAATGCCAGGAGAGTCAGTGTGCTAAGGAGCTGCTCATTGTGGTGTTTGATTGGCCAGTGGTGGGTCAGTATGCTAAGGAGCTGCTCATTGTGGAGTTTGATTGGCCAATGGTGGGTCAGTATGCCAAGGAGCTGCTAATTGTGGAGTTTGATTGGCCAGTGGTGGGTCAGTATGCCAAGGAGCTGCTCATTGTGGAGTTTGATTGGCCAATGGTGGGTCAGTATGCCAAGGAGCTGTAGTTTCAGTGGTCAATCAATATGGCTGCGCACATCACTACCTGTAGCAAGGAATTCCTATAGCACCTAAAATGCATAATCCTTTCCTTTAAATATGAGTTTACAGTGCTGTACACAAAGTAATTATTTCTCAGGCTGATCATCACTTGGATAGGCACCAGATGTTTTTGTAAAGACGTTAAGCTTTCAGAAAGTAGCTGCATAACAGTGGCTTGACAGGGTGGATGAAATATCGCAGAATAACTTGCAGTGAGCAGCATATTGGTTGTGGAGTTTGTGTGTGTATGTTTCAGCGGGCAGACGTTTCACACGCCGCCGGGAACATGTGGACAAAAGCTGTCTGAGTGATCGACCAGCCTGTGCTCAGGACTGCTTGCTGCTTTAGCTATTGAATTCACCTGAATGGCAACTTCAACAGCTCCCTAATTAATGGTGGGCAGTGAATGGCTGTATGTTGAGTCTAAAAATATCTTAGAAATTACTTTTTAAAGAAGTGGTGAGTTATTGTGAGGACAAAGTGTGAATTGAATACAAATTGCCTCGTATTTCTCTGAAAGTAAACCAAGAATCTCCGTAGAGTCACTCATCAAGATCAGTATACAATGTGGAATAAATTAAATGGTCATTAGTTTAATTGCTTCTTTTTCGCAGCGTTGCCATGAAAACAGGTGAGGGTTATGAATTTGGCTTTTAATTCCACTTTGTAGGCAGAACGCAGGGCAAACTCAGCTAAGAACTGATAGGAGCGAATCCCTCTGCCGCTCGTCTGCGCGTACGTCATGTCAGGTTTCTCTCCGTTTGTCTGTCCCCAGCTCTCTCTGAAGTGCCGAGCTCCTGAGGTCTCTCAGTACGTCTACCAGGTGTACGACGGCGTCCTGAAGAACTAAATCGTTCATCTCCTCCTCCTCGCACCATGGTCCACTGTCCACTCCTTTGTGGCACAAGAACAAATCTGTACCTTTTGATCTGTTTTTTTTTTTTTTTACGTTCTTTCACCCACTCTGTCCTTGTCTATGTAAGCAAGGGCACTAATATTCCATCCACGGCTATATCTTAATGTTGTCGGTGTGAATGTCTGACTCACCATGAACCCCTTTAGAAATCTCTTCGCCCGCCTTCGTACTGTATCTTGTTTCTTTTGATGCACTTTTTTTTTGTCCAGTTTCCCCCAGTTGTTTATGGTCTCTGCTTTAGTTGTCCGCCATGCCCGACTAAGCATGAATACATTGATAAAGGACTGGCCCTCTTGAGCGGTGGTGCCTTCGGCGAGGCAGTTTATGAAACACCATCGTCTGTTAACTCCTAGGTCACCTCTAACGCCTGACGTGACCTAACACCGCAAAGCAAAACGGCATGTGGAGGCTGAAAGCTGGGAGTCCAAAGTTATGCATTCGGTCCTGGCGACTTACTCCTGTGTTTTTTTTTTTAGTCTTTTGCTCACCATCTCATTACCGCTTCGTGAAAATGACCATGCATTTACCTGAGCCTGTGCCATCCGTCTTGTTATATGTACATATATTTTGTATTGCCATTGTTAATGTTTTCCTTTTAAAAGAGAAGAAATGTCTGCCAATTTTTGCGTGACTGATAAGCTGACGCTTTTCCTGCCTCCCAACTTGCCGACCTCTTCTGTAGCTGTCCAGGCAGCATTGTTCCTTTTGGCCAGTTTATCGTAAGGCTAAACTCTAAATGTCACACATATCCGAACAGGTGAAAGGCTGTCATGCAAAACTGAGGTGATGAAGGCTCTCTCTAGGGTTATGTTTCTGTTTTACAATAAGACCAATATGAGAACATCGTTGTGGTAAGTGTGTTTTGAACAATTGTATACTAACAACCCCTCAAAAGAGTTTAAAACTATTGCTTGGGATACAAGCTTAAATATTTTGCCGATATGTAAATGTAGCTAGCTGTACTCAACCCTCACACTGGCATTTGGTGTTTATCGCTATATGGTTGTGCTTACCTGCTATTTTTGCATCAAAACATTGTACTAATGCAGTGAGAGATCGTAGTTGCAGCCGCCACTTTGCTTCCATTGTGTAGTGATACTATGTCGGTAATCTTGGATATATATAGGATAGCTGCGCTGGAAGAACACTCAAAGTTAGAAGCATTTTTTCCACATAAGTTTAGCCTCAAAAGTAGCATGATATAGTAGCGGTTTACCAAGGCTGCAAATGTGACAGTGAATTTTAATAACTATTTATAGTACATGCAAATACAATTTCATATTAGAGATATTAAAAGTAGCTATGCTTGTTGAACATATGATAGTGATGCTTAATCGTGTCTGTGCTCAGACTTTAGGTTCATAGTCGTATGGATCTCAAACACAAAGGTACAAATGTTTTTGTGATTTATGTGTTTTGCGAGCTGTTGCCATACATGATGTGCCTGTGGTCCCGCATGTAACCAGTGCCCATCGCTTCTGGGAGGCCTTAACGTTTGTGCTGCCAGCTGTGGTCTTTAACGCAAAGGGAAGTACCACTTTTGAAGAACAGACTCTGGCCCCAATATATTAACCTTGTATCGTTTATATAAATATGGGGGCAGGGACTAAGAACCACAAAGGAACTATATGTGAGATTGATGTGAGATTATTTTATGAGGTTGCCAGACTTGCTGTCGGTTTTTCCAGCTTTTCTGGGTTTCCGATTTTCTGATTGAGCCTGAAATCGACCATTTTCAAAAGAGGGCCGTGTCGTCTTAAATCTCCTTAAAGGACCACTATGCCACCCATTCCTACCAGTTTATTTGGTCAATGGCCATCTGCCTCCTCTGAATTCTGTCTTAATCTTGCCAGTTTTACCTCTTCTTCCACCTTTCTTTCTCCCGAACCGATGTAACCTTTTTTGTTTCTTGTTTTTTTTTTTTTTTCCTTATTGCCATTTTCAATAAACTGTCCTCATGGACGATGCCTGCGTGTCTTCCTTTCCGTTTAAATCGCATCAGCTCTGACGCATCAGTATAACAAGCCCTGACAGGAGAACCTGATCAGCATGCAATAAGGATCAAACCGGCAAAGTCGCACCAAGAGCTGTTTTTTTTCCCCCGTTTCAGTAGCTTTATAAACCATGTGACGACACGCTTTTTGTAAGACTCTTCTGTGCATCAGAAATCTAAACTGGGAAGAGGGAAATAAATATACTGCCCAGCCCAAAAGAAAAAAGTCGCAAATGCTTAAGAGCCAATGACTGGATCATTATTACAGCTCAGCAACGTCATGCAGCAATAAAGTAAAGTCAGCTGAGTACCTGAATCTACTGAATGGCCAGGTTACACCTCCATCCATCATCAATGGATTTTTTCTTCCCTTTTGGCATGGACATATTCCAGGACAAGAATGCCAAGAGTCATTGGGTTCAAATTGTCAAAGAGTGGTTCAGGGAGCATGAGGAATCATTTTCACACATGACTTAGTCACCACAGAGTTGTGACCGTAACCTCATTGATGGTCTTTGGGATTTGCTGACGGAGGCTTTATGGAGGTTCAACTCACTTGCCAATACAGGATCTCGGTGAGAAATGAATGCAAATCTGGATGGAAATAAAGGGTGAGATGCTGCATAAGCCTCTGGAAACAATGCCATAACAAATGTGCGCCATAATCGAAGCTGAAGGTGGTCCAACGAAAAATTCAAATGGCGACTTTTTTTTTGGCTGGGCGGCGTACAGATACCACTATGGTAATTAGAGGTTTGTTTACCAGCTTAAGCTTCTGCTTTGGGGGCAGATGAGTTTTCCTTTTTTTCCATTAGCTGTTGTGTTGAACATTGGTTGCAGGCAAATTTTAGTTCAAATTTTGGCTGGCCTACAGGGGAGAAGATCACTCAGTCCCTCAGCCTGAGACCATATGAATTGGTTCTCTTCTAGGTTGATGGCACCAGAGTCTATCTTGTAAGGTATGGGCACAAGTCAGGGAATAACCCAGGATTCAGTTTACACCTCCGGGCAATTTGGCAACTCCAATTAACCTCAGTGGGGGGAAACCCCACGATGACAGAGGGAGAACATGCAAACTCTATGCATGTAGCTGTAGGGCAGAGATTTGATCCAAGAGGTTACTACTAAATTAGAATTTAGATGTCATTGTTAACACACCACAGCACACAACAACGAAATGTGTTCTCTGCATTTAACCCTATGTGACAATGTGACATAGCAGGGGGGCAGCTAATTCAGCAGTGCTTGGGGGCGGTGCCTTGCTGGTCGGGGATTTGAACCTGCAATCTTTTAATTACAAGTGTGCATCCCTAACCATTAATCCACCACTGCTAACCTCTGTGCCACCTTCTAAATGATGAAATCACCTCGTTCAGACAAAAGGCATTTACTGCTTAAGAATGGATCACTTTGGTCACACGCTGGACAGGGAGCAAACTTTCCATATCTGTTCCTCTGCAAAGTGGTCGACTGGACCATAGTGCCCACATTACCCTTGGACAGCAGTGTGGAATTATCAAGACACCCCCCCCCCCGCGCTGTTTACAGCTTTTGCCTGGATTCCCACCTGCTAATTTGATGTAGAAAGAACCGGAAAAAGTTGTTTACCTGGAGGTGTAAGAACACAGTGCCACTCATGGAACAAACAAATTATGGAATCCAGAATAAATCCAGACATACAGAAGCCTTCCTTCGAACAGATAGAGTTTATTGTATGTGTTTAGTGGAACATTACATAGGTACTATCCCATACAGCTTCATCCAATAGTACTGAAGCAAAATTATGCATTTGAATTTTTAAACCTTTGATTATGTTTCACAATGTTCAAGCTTCTCATATTAATAAAATTTAAAATAAACAGTGCAGTTAATTTTTAAAAAGCTGAAATGTGATCATTGTGTAAGCCAAGTTTGCAATAGCGTGGCGTAATTTTTCTCACCTTGATAGATTTTCACTGACTCTCTTAAGTCGCCTAAGGTTTGCTCATGCCATTCCTGTCTTCGAGTCTTTTGCCATGGGTTTCAGGCTTTTCAGGATTAAATGGGGTCCTGATTCTTGTTCACATCATGTTTCCTTCAGTCATGGCAAGCTTTGATGTGCCTGGTAAGAGTGAGCGCCTCTGTAGCACAATTCTGCGATCGCCATGTGTGACCATTTGTCCTTTGTCTGTTGGGTGATGCGCGGTCATGCATTTGTACCAAATGACCAGATTCCCTTTCTGACCAACATTTCTGCAAGATGATTCTGCAAGTGTTTTACTGGCAGATTCTACAAGGGCAAATAAAACATTAGCTTCTTTTACATGACAAGACATTTCAACTAAGTGTAAGTAATATTGTGAATTGAACCTTTTTTTCTACATTTTGGTCAGACTCTACTAAAAACTGAGAGCTACTGATATTTGACCTCCCTTTGGCTTCTGTTGTCAGTGTGGTTGTTCTACTTTGAGAAACAGCCACATCTTGTGTCTGGGTGGCATTTTGTATCCCTGTCTTCATGATTAAATAGACTCTCAGGGACATTTTTGTACCATTCTCCTGATCTCTCATATCTTCACAGACTTTATTCCTGACTTGTTTTGACGCGTCTTTCATCTTTATAATTTTGCCTTTTCTTGAAGTTCACGACCTGACCATGAATTTGACATTGATTTTGTTAGAAAATTATGACATTTAATTACTGCACAAAGATGTGCCTGAATGAATTGTGTAGGAGTTAAGCTAATTCCACCAAACCAATTTAATCTAGTTTTGCTGTATCAAAAGATTAAATAGGTAAGCAATTATGAATTTATATTTGTGATAATCAGCCTATTTCTCTGTATTTGTATGTATGCACAGTATTTGTGTTAGGGTGCCCTTAATTTGGATTGTGAGCTCGCTCCATCTCATTGTATTCCACTGCCCAGTGAGTGCAATTTCACAAAGGCAGCCCCGCCAAACAGAAATCTTCTCAGATGACAGGATAGCTAGATTCCCTCTGGCATTTCTAGTATAGATCCAGCCAGAGGCAAACTGACAGCTTTGGCCGGTTCTTGTAATTTCTGCAACTGTTCTCTGAGTGAATTAGTAAGTCCACATCCATCCATCCATCTATCCATCTATCCATCTATCTATCCATCCATCCATCCAGGTGAAATGGAAATAAAATGGTTTCATTCAGTGTGTTTGTTTCCCGCTAAATGAACAATTAAGCATCCGTTTGGAATAGTTACGTCAATGCGTTTACCTTTTCATCTGAGCAGTTTCACCTGGCCCCACACAAAGACTGCCCTTAGGAATAAGAGATAACTTGTTGCACAAAGACACCTCGGGTAACGGAATGCCTATCTGACATGTATTTGACAGGTATGAAACAAGTGGTTGCCAAGCAACAGTGGAGCAGGAATGCTGTTGCTAAGAGACAGCGGCTGCACTGTCCGCCGGCAGTGGCGTTCACACACGCTGCTTATTCTGCGCTGTTGAGTAGAGCGAGCAGTAGCAGCCCAGATGAAACTGATCCACTTCCTATGAGGCTGAATGATGTCTGAAATAAATCATGGCGCCGCCTGCGGCTAAAACAAAGGATGTTCGTCATTTGTCAGTGTGTAAATGGGATGATAATTAATTACATAGGCCTATTCTCCCATACAGATATCTCATTTTATGCATAATGACTGTCATTTATAAGTAGTGTTTGTGGCAATGCAATTGTCTGATAGGATACAAAAGCGCTACTAAAATGGCACACTGAGTTGATATTAATTTACAAAGAACCTTTAATCAGTATTTCATTCCAATATTCAGTAATTGCTCTGAGAGGAGAAACGTGACGGGCGGCTGACTAGGCGGCTGACTAGGCGGCCCTCTTCCCGCCCACCTCCAAAGATGGGAACTCGAATGCCGCCTCCGCCCTGCGTGCTCGGAGTTTGCATGTCGGCTCCGTGTTATGCGGGGGACCAAACTCGTAAGGTTCAGACTAATTGGTGTCTCTAAATTCATCATGGAGAAGATTGTATGATATGCATATGACTGTATACGTGCATCTGTCCAGCGTGTACCGAAACCTTGCTGCCTGGGAGAAGCTCCGGGTGCGTCTTGATGTTTTCCAGCCCCCGTTTATGTTTAAATAAAAACCTTGCGCTTCGAAACCGCATAAGGGTAACATTATTTTTATCAATATTATTTTTTACATATACCTTAAAACTTTTGTTTGTCTCGGAAACTTGAAACGAGCTACGTCGCCACCTTCTTGTCGAATCCAAATGCATGCAACATTGATAGAAAAAGGGGCAATCTACACACCTATGCCACTTTATAAATGCATTGCTTTTCCAGTTCAGTACTGAACGGTGTCATTTGACGAACAGATATTTAGTAACGCATTTTATTCCGAAATATTTTTTTTTTTTTGTCAGCCAGCTTAGTAACGAGTGCGAATGTCAGCAGCTCCAGCGATGGGGCGTCAAGGTCGTATAGCTGCCCGGTAAGTGAGACGCTGATTGCCGATGCGCTGGGTTTTGTCTCCCGTTATCTGACGTGCGCAGCGACCCTGTGCTGCCGCTCGTACGAACCGGCACGTAGAGGAGATGCGCTCCCTGCAGGCGGCGCCGCAGCGCAGACACCTGGGCTGCTCGCTCGGTAGTGGGAGGCTTTCGTGGGGGCTCCGTAGCCGACAACGCGTGGGGACCGCGATCGCAATGTCCGGGGTTTGCGATCGGCTCACCGAATATAATACCTAAGCTTACCAAGGTAAGATAACTACACTCGTAGCTTTTCCCATTAGTATATAAGACGTTCTGTATGCATGGCGTTTACACGTAAAACGGGCTCCGCGATCGCCGCAGCCATGCGTAGTTTACATCGGACTGGAGAACAGGAGCACCATCGTAGGTGGAATAGGAGGCTATGCATACCTGCAGATAAAGTTGTCGGGTGTTAAAATGTTGCAGTAAGATTGATAGTGAAATGAGAGGATGAAGTGAATGTTATCATTACGCCAAAATGCCAAGTGCCCTATGGTGAAGGATACCTGTCAACTTAGTGAAACTCCACTACAAACGCATCGGGCGCTGTAATCGAGGTGATGCCTCGTCGCCAGTATAACCGGCGCTCGACTGGGTAAGTTATTTTGTTCTTTTTACAGTATATTATTAGAATTAATAACCGAAATATCATTTGATAGAAAATACGCTGCTGTCTTAACCTTTCACTTATTCCGTGATGTTTCAGTTTTGTTGAGTAATCGCCAACGTAGTACGGCTGCTTAACATTACAAAAGAGACTTTCATCTGCATATTCTTCATCTTTTTCAGTCTTCAACTAAATCCCCTATAAATATCTTAGTCGTTCCACTTAAACCTTGCTGACCTGGTTTAAGAGTACTGGTACGCACGCTGCCATTCTCCTATATGATGTGATTGCTAAATAAAGCAAAGAGTATATATAGTCATTACATACTGACATTTTCTCAGAGTAGCTACATTATGTGTTTTCTCTGGGTTTTCGTAATTATTTGAAATCGAATCGCCCAACCTGTGTTCACTCTATTTTCCCTAAGGGTAGGGGTGTGCGGATCGTGAATGTTTTAATGCTGTTGTTTTAATGAGAATATAAACGTTAGCTGTGCAGCATTATATTCTGAAGCACCGCTCTCAGGCGTGATGAAATATTATCAGGGATGAAGTGTTAATCCGCCATGGGAGGCGTGCCATGGACAACTTAAAAAAAACCATCAGACATCATTTGGTGGTAGGTCATGGCAGCCCTAAGCCTTATCTGAGAACATGCTTGGGTTTGCAGTTGTATTTGCATTCAAATGCTACGGCGTTCCTTCACTGCTAATGGCAGCTCTGTAGAGCAGCAGGCAACCGGCGTAGATTTCACTGCTACAGCAGCGTCTGGCTCTTGATTGGCGGGAACCCAATCAAGAGTAGTAAATCTAACCTCTCTCTCAATAAAGACATTCTGTTCTATTCTGTTCTGTTCTATTCTATTCTATTCTATTCTGCACTCATGATGAATGCCAGCTTTACTTTGCCTGCCTTTTCTCAGGACCTTTTCTTGAACCCAGGAACGTGCCACCGCACCTCGATTTCTCATTCAGCTGCTTGCCGCTGCCTCCCCTGCCTGCTTTCACGCGGCCGGAAGTGCAAGCGGCTCCATGGGAATGCGGCAGATCGCTTGAGGACAGGACCAACGGGGATCTATTCTCCAGAGCCCAAGACACGGGTACGGATGTGAGGCGCAGAGCCAAGCGGCTGCTGCCTCGGAGGCGCAACGGGGGGCGCTCACGTCGCTCTGTCCCTGTGCCGCTGTTCGCAGGGGTGCTGGCCTATGAATGGGACTGCGTCGTACCCGCAGCCCCTGCCTGTGCTCCCGCTGTAACTATGTGGCATCCGCGCGGCGCCCTGAATGCATTGGCCTGCAGTTTGCGAGAACAGGGAGGGCAGGGTGGGCGGCAGAGGCCGAGGGGGTGGCCGGGGGGGCATGTCCCCTCCCTTCAAGATCGCCGTGCTGGGGGCACAGGGGGTCGGCAAGACGGCAGTGGTGCAACGTTTCCTGCACGATGACTACAGTGAGACCGGCATGCCCGGCCACACCCGCCAGGTGCACGTCTCTGCCGCCGTGCTCAACGGGCACGTGCACGACCTCCAGATCACCGACTACCCCGCCATTCCCAGCTTCCCCGGAAGCTCGCTGCAGGTACGCCGCCGCTCCCAGCGCCGGTCAGCATGCGCAGCACATGCGCCCCCCCGTAGGCCACAGAGAGGATACATACATTCTGTTCGCATTGTATCCCGCAATAAAAGTGATGCAGGCATTAATAATGAATATTTGCTTTATACGGTTAACATTATAGCAATGTTATGAACTCCAGTACTATGAGTTTAATATTGCTGTTTATAGTAATAAACTGTACGTATGTATGTGCATACATATATTATATATTTATAATATAGATTATATATAATAGAATCTGTATATTAGTTTTATATATAAGTAATATATAACTATATATATATATATAAAAAAACTGATCATGCAGATTCTGTGATGACTTAGATCTTAGATTATATACTATTGTTGATACCTAGCAGTATAAATATTATTATATATAAATATATAAATATTAATATAAATTAATGTCATACATCATCAAAGTGTGTTTCTTTCAGGGTCAGGGGCTTTATTCTGCGAGGTCACGAAATGTGGTAACAAAGTGTAAAATGCTTTTATGCAGGACTTGCCCGTCGTTGTTTAGGTAGAAACCAGCTTGTTATGAGCTTTTTGTAAGAAAATAGTAGAATCACAGGTGCTTTGAGTAACACGGCTCCTGTCCTGCCGAAGACTCCACCCAGAGTGTCTGAACATCTCTGTCATACAGATTGTATTTAAGTTTTGTGTAGATTTCATGTCCTGTTTGTTTTTGTTTGGTCATGTGATGTCTTTCACATGACCAAACTCTGAGCTATTAGTTAGGTTCTCCCCAAACGAGCTTGATGGGCCGAATGGCCTCCTCTCGTTTGTAAATTTCTTATGTTCTTATGTTCTTTCGTCATTTTTTATAAGACGCACCTTGCACTCAATCTGTTACGCCTGAAGCCTGTTTTTTTTCTTGAAGATTCAGCTATTTAGCATCATCCTGTCTATTTTTTGCATCGCGGCTAATGAATCTCCAAAAATAGGCAATGCTCTCCTTTGATTCGTCGCGGTCCATTTGTTAATCTCCAAACATAGGCATGCTCTCCTTTGATTCGTCGCGGTCCATTTGTTAATCTCCAAACATAGGCAATGCTCTCCTTTGATTCGTCGCGGCCCATTTGTTTGGTCTTCGGACTGGAGCTGTTGCCTGAAGCTTGGGAGCACGCTGAACAAGTACCACTTACAGATGGGTTGTGTGCCATTAGCGGAGTGCGTGTCCCTGATTGAGGGCCATAGGCGGCGTCCCCAAGCACTACCCTGGATGACTTTGTCAATTCAGAATTCAGACCTGGATGGATTCAGATTTCTGACGGACGCTGCGGTATCGGTGTCTAGTACCAGAAGAGGGATTTAGGGCAGAGACCCTCATAATGGAACATCTGCTTACTGCACCACTTATTCGCCGGACTGGAGTATGAACATCGCATACTTCATAAGCATCTGATAAGGTTATGGAAGATGGGCCTGTTTTTTTTCCTGACTCCTACCCATCATGCAACACAAAGCAGATGAACATATCATTACCTGTATCTCTAACATGGCAGAATTATTGCAATCTTGCAATTCAAGCGGAGCCTTTTATGAATGGGGAGACTCCGATTCCGCAAACCGAATGAAGTGATAAACCTCAACTTGGTCATTTCATTGGGAACGTGGCGCATAAATTTGATTGTATATGTTCTTTTTTTCCAAAAACTGCTTGAATGCAATGAAAGATTACTAAGTATTGTCCAATCAGCCACACAAACCATGACTTGACGCTCAAAGTAATGTCTACAGAGACTTGCTGGTCGCATAACAAATTTTTAAAAGCAGGACGCGGAAGCGCTGTAAACAGACATAATGGCTGATCGATTCCCTCGCTTTCAGCCCAATGTGATGTTAACTCTGCTTTGGTCACCACTGGACTGTTACACAATCAACACGTACTTTTGCTGCTGGGGCAACTGAAATTGTAAATGTACCTTTTTGGGATAGTGCAGTGCTTTAAGTTGCCCTGGTGTACATGCTTTTTGCTGCAGTTGCCCATCGTACCTATTATTTATCTTGACCACATTGTCTGTAGAGCTTTAATGGTGCTTATTTTAAGCTTCGGAAAGTAAAGCAAAAATGAGAGAGAAACAGCAGCCATATTGACCATTAATGTTTTCTCATTTTTTCACTCTGTTATCTCCCAGTTGGCCAAGTGCCTTTGAGCCTCTCTCACCCTTATATCAGACATTTGCATACCTCACCCATATTTTCTTTATTATTATTTCCCTGCAAATCTTTTATTCAGTTTTTGTGCATATCATGTTTTGTTTATGATTTTCCAAGAAGGAATGAACAATTCCTGGCATAGCATGATGCAAAAGAACAAAATAATGAAATTACACAATGATTAGCTGTAGGTGTCCCGTTGGTTAACCCTGTAGAGGCCTCTCATTGGCTAACCTTGTACAGGCCTCCCACTGGCTAACCCTGTACAGGCCTCTCATTGGCTAATCCTGTTCACTTCATTAGCTGATATGCCATGCATTTGCCCATTGTGTACAGGTACAGTCGGTGCTGTGTCCATATCCACTTCCATAGTTTCATTTCTTGCCTTTGTTCCCATTTGGTTTACCATGTCATTGCATGTAATGATGGCCGCATGTTTTCAAAGGTGAGCACATCCTGCGGTGGGGGCTGTGTGTGCATTGAAAATGCGATGGAATGCTTAGGATTCCACAATGCGTTGCTGGTGCCCCGCTTGTGTGTGGGGTGACCTCCTCCCCCTCATTCACCTCACTGATCTGAATTGTATCTTAAATTACCCTCCAGGAAAATAGGTAATTATTTTTCTGCTCCATTTACTCATATGGGTGGAGTGGTGGCATTGGGAAGGTTGCTGGTTCGAATCCTGTGAATGCCAGAAGTGTTTCTACTCCATTGGGCCCTTGAGCAAACCCCTTAACCTGCAATCGCTTCGCCCTGTTTATGACGTTAATCTACATTCAGCCCTGCAAACAGGTCCTCCAATTTTCAGGGATAATTTGGGGGCTGGTGACAGGATTGGCACTCCAGCCACCAGATAAAACCTCACACTGGTCCATTCCATTCGAACTAGTGTGGTGCTGAGGTATCACCCGCCGCATGGCTGCACTCGGGATCTCATCCCTGAGTTAGGTGGTCATGTGGTGGGTGCAGCGACATGCTGCACTAGTGTGTGTTCCTTACCTCCTTTACTCGTATGCTGTGTCCTGTGCTATAGTACACAATTTTATCTGGCAGGTACATTTAAATGCAGGAGGAATTAGGACTGCAAAAGACAGTAATACTGTAAAAGACAACGTGATACATTTAAAAACAGCAGCAAGAGTTACTTCTACAAATATAAAAGTACACTGGGTGCGGATATTGTCACAGTAATGATCGTGCAGCTGATATGTCTGGTTTTGTTGGATTTGCACTGACACTGGCAGTAGATTTGTAACTATGTTCCAGTTCTCCATGTGTTTACATTCTCACTGTCTCTTCCCGCCCACTCATACCCTCCCTGTTTGTCTCTTTCTCGCCCCCCCGCCCCCAGGAGTGGGCCGATTCCTGTTGCAGAGGCATCCGGAGTGCTCACGTCTACATCCTCGTTTACGACATCTGCTGCTTCGACAGCTTTGAGTATGTCAAGACCATGCGGCAGCAGATACTGGAGACCAGGTACATGCCTGCATGCCAACGCCCCCCCCCCACACACACATATGACATGCCTGCATGCCCACGATCCATAGCACGTGTCCCATTAGCATTCAGAGGGTGTAGGAAAACTCAGCCGCTAACAGCCCTTACTGAGGTGACGAGTTGTCGATCCTTTTTTGTTATCTGCTAATATACTGATTCCAAAAATATACCAACGCTTTATAAATAGCCACGTTTCTGTAAAAATGTTTGGAAATTTGGCTCAATTATTGCCCTGTTTCTGCACAGTAGTTTTCCCCAAACTTAGAATAGGCAGCAATAATATTAATTTACATTTGGGTATCTTAGATCAGTGTTTCCCAGTCCGGTCTTTGGGGACCCCCAGATGGTCCACGTTTTTGCTCCCTGCCAGAAAGTCTACATTTTTGGGTGCTCTGCGGGTCCCCGAGGACCAGATTAGGAAACCTTCTCAGATTATTAGGGGACTGACATATCAGATAAAAGTTCCTTTAACACATGCATTTTTCGATGAAATTATGTTTCGGAAGTGCCGCAGGATTTCCTTAAGCTTCTGTGACTTTGCTGGCCTTCATATTGTCAGATTTATCTGTGGGCAAAAGATCCAGATAGAAGCGAGAATTAGCTGATAAAAACGTACAAGAGAAGTCAAAACAGATAGTCTTGATTGGTTGGGTTGAGATCTAATCTACCGAAGCCGCCGAAAATGTGGCATTTTGAGATTACCTTGACAGACCGATTTTTCAAGCGACACATCACTCCGCACCTTCGACAGCAAGTTACAGCGGTGTGAGTCAGTAGCAGCCAGGCGCCATTCCGGAGATGCGTCTGTCAGGGATTCGCTGATTGATCCTTAGTGCAGTTGCTTCAACCCCATGAGCGCGATCACATCATCACGTAGTTAGCCAGGCAGGGAGTAAGTCCCGGGGTTTTGCGTTCCTTTAAACGCACTTAATGCTGCACTTTAATTTTTAAATAACCCGTCAGGCACGTCTACGCTTTGACCTCACCTTACAGAACATCAAAATCATTCAAGAGGTTTGCCTCCCGTTCAGCCGCGGACGTCCTGACACGTGTCCCCCAACATGCAGTGAACGTGCAGTGCAGTCATGGGGAGGTTTTATTTTTCTACCTTCTCCTCAGGCCACTGTGCGCGGTGTCGCGTCTGCCCCCTGGCCAGGCATGTCAGCCGTCACAACTGCTTGGCAGCCCCATCACTGTGGCCTTGTCGCACGTAGAGACCAGGCGTCACCTCCACACCTGACAGCTCTCGGTGCCGCCATGCCCCCCCTCCAGCATGAGCACGGGCAGACGGGGCGGGGGGAAGGAGTCAGAGTCGCCTTGTGACAGATCTCCGGCCTTTGTGCTGCCTCCACCCCTCTTATAGCAGAGATGCTGAGCTTAACGGCTTATGGTCGCTGTGTACAAAGCTATCCGCGTATACATGAGTTACCGCGCGTTAATCCTAGCAGACAGAGGGTGCCCACATTGATGGGAGTTGAAGGAATTTGTACATGGAGCACTGTCTCTTTTTGGTGCCTCCCAGGATAAAAAGAAAATTGGCAGGAGATCGCTGGCTTCTGTCATCTCCCCTGGGATTCTGGGAGAATCGTTCTCCCAAATATGGGCGTTAAAGCGAGCGTGTCACCATCACTGGAAGGCGGGGGAGCTGAGGATAGAAAGATGGGGCATGAACCCACGATGCCTGGCGGGGGGCGGGGTCAAGGCTGTCAATGACCACAATGAATTTCTGAAACGGTTGGAGTACGGGAATGAGCGGGAGAAGCAAAACAGGATCCATTATAGCATGCTTGTGTCTGATAATGACTCGTTAAGTATAACTGTTATGAATGAATGAGATTCAGTGTCCTTTTTCAGGATTTTTTCAGTTGAGTTAATTGAATTAAAATCAATGTCCATTAAGTGCCATTCTGTATTTTGACACATCAATTACAATGTAATTCTTGTTATTAAATAATTACTTATTTGATGCTGTTGATGTGGGTATCACTGTCACCTCGCACCTCCAGATTTGGGGTACAAACAGTATTGGAAATTAAGCTCACTTGCTTCTTGTGGTGAGTAATTTATGTGCAGAGCGAGTAGCAAGTACAAAAAATTGAACACCAGCCTGCTGGCTAGTAAAAAATTTATACTGAAGTAGTCCTGTTAGCTAGTAGCAAAAATTCTTTAGTTCCACCCCTGGGTACAAATGCTGCCTCCACACTGTGTCTATGTGGAGTTTGCACGCCCCCCACCTTGTTTTGCCGGTTTTCTCCAGCACTCCAAAGTCATGCTGTCAGGCTAACTGGCTTCTAATATGGTTCTAATATGAACGTTTTTGTAGCTCAGCTCTGGCTGCGATGCTGCTGTGATAAACTGACCAGGATACACATTTAGGAGATGCACGGATGTTCTTAAGTGATTATGAATAATTCATTACGTCTGAGTGCGATGAAGCCATTGAATGTAGGGTCTGAGCAGAGGTGGGTAATTCAGGTCCAGAGAGTAAAATTCCAGACCAAGATTTTGATTAAAACAACCATTTAAGCATAAATAATCACAGTCACAGAATACTAAACTGGCTGGTGAAACAAATTCTTAGTCTGGCCTTTTCCTCTCTGGGTCCGAATTACCTACCTCTGGGTCTAAGGAGCCCAGCTTTATAATTGGCTCTGAACAGCAGAAGCAATCTGACCGACGTCAGGAACTCGTTCCAGCTCCCATTTTCTTCCTTCTGTTTTTCCTCTGCTCTTGATCTACCCCAAACTCAAAACCTTCTGAACAAGATGCGAAGGTCTGGTGGGGCCAAGAGCAGGGGTTTAATAACACTAATAAAAGACATCGTGCCGTAGATTAAACACATTCGTAACTCAGACAATGATAAAAATGCTCCTAACAAACAGCAACAATGTGTAAAGGATGAAAGGACGAGTCGATATTTCCGATCAGTCATAATCCACATTGTTGGGATGACTAATGTTCTTCGGTGAAATGTATCTGTCGGTTTCCATTGATGTTAATGACTAAGAACACAACCCCAGAATACTAACCCGGGCTGGCTGGATGCCAGCTTACTATGCCTATTGTGGCACGAGTGTCACGGTGACTTATGCCTGCCCTCCTCAATCCTTGTCACTAGGCTGCTGGGCACGGCGGAGACCCCCATCCTGATCGTGGGCAACAAGCGGGACCTGCAGCGCGGCCGCGTCATCCCCCGGCACAACGTGTCCGACCTGGTTCGCAAGAGCTGGAAGTGCGGCTATGTGGAGTGCTCGGCCAAGTTCAACTGGCACATCCTGCTGCTGTTCAGCGAGGCCGTACGTAGCGTCGGCTGCGCCCGCTGTAAGCATATCCACGCCACCATCCGCTTCCAGAGGGCGCTAAGACGTGAGCGCTGCACCCTCATGTGAGCCCTGGGCCCTTGATGTGAGGGAATGACCCCAAAACTCATTACGAGATGCGACTATGATGGTCCAGGACGTCACTACGCTGCAACAGCCCTGACCGCTAAACACCAAAAGTTCCACTCACTTTCTGCCCTGTCTCTGTGCTGCGAAACTTTACAACAACAAAGGAAGCACAAAGGCTCGTTCTCGGCGGACTCCAAGAAGTGCTCGGCCAGCACCTGCCATGCCAGTGCAGTTAGCTAAATCCGCAATATCAATTCGAGAAGATGATTTGGTATTCACTGTTACTTTGAAGATGTGTCCTTTGCATATCCTTGACCAGGGCCTGCTGGGAAACGACTGGCTGTTCTCCATCTTCTGGCTCTTTGTGACGCCACTTCCTCTTCAAAGAGTTGAATAAAGTTACAGAGATGCCTATTTTCTGAATAAGACGCAGCCTAAAATCACAGTTCCATCTGGCACTGCAAATGATCCTCCAACTTCCAGGAAAAAATTTGGGGGTTGGTGGCAGGATTAGCACTCCAGCCACTGTAAAAACTTAGCACAGCTGTGACAAAGCAGACGGGACACTTTTCTACTCTTGGTGGGAGTAGCTCTGCTGCAGCCACCAATAGGAAGCTTGCATGCACCATGAAGGGGATGGGGGAAAGCCTCCAGGAGCCTCATCCCTGGAGGAGTTGAAACCACCAGGGAGCCAATGGGGCCAGGCCTGTTGGGAATCGGCTACACGACAGCACTTGGGTCCTAATCTGAAGTGGTCCATCTGGGTAGGCGCATGGAACGTCGTCTCTCTTCGGCATGATGATCTTCCTCTGCTGTCGGTGGAGCTTCATAAACTCCGCATAACAGTGGCGGCACTCAGGTACGCAGACCAGGAAGCAGTGAGATTGCTGTAGGTGGGTACACCTATTATTGGTCTGGTTGCCTTGATGGCTGCCGTACTCCGGGAGTAGCTGATACTGCGGCGGATTGACTCCTCCCGATGGTGTCCAATGTCACTCTTTTCAACAACCGTATTTTGAGACTCAGGCTAAGGCACTCTCGGGTGCCTTGTCTGTAGTCTCAGTGTATGCTCCAACCACGGTGGGTGCTGTCTCGATGAGGTGACACTCCTCTGATCGTGGGTGACTTCAGTGTGACCACTGGCACTGACAGGGCTGACTATGAGGATTGTGTCGGTCCCCACAGGTCCGGTGATTGTGTTGAAAGTGGCTCCATGTTCCTTGACTTTGCAAAAAGTCAGCAGCTGTGGGTCACTGGATCCTGGTTCCAGTGCCCTGAGCCGCATGTTACCCACAAACAGGATCTATGATCAATCATTCGCCTCCCAGCAACTGGAGCAGTCTGGTTTTATGCCTAAGAAGTCAACCATCGACTGCATCCTGGCACTGAGGGTTCTCAGTGAATGCAAACATGAATATCGGCAGAGTTTCTTTGCAGTTTTTGTTGATTTTCGTAAAGAGTTTGACTCAGTTGAGCAGGCTGCCCTGTGTGACATCCTGAGACTTTGCAGGATCCCCTTGAAGTTGCCGGACATCATGGCCGGCCCGTGTACTGGTACTGTGAGTGCTATGCAGAGTGGAGGCAGAACCTCTGCGTTCTTCCCAGTTGATTCTAGGGATTGTCAGGGGTGTACTTTTGCTCCCACTCTGTTCAATGCTGGTATGGACTGGGTGTTGGACAGAGTCGTGGGGTCAAGCAGCTATGGGGCATCTGTTAGTGAAGAAAGATTCACTGATCTTGACTTTGCCAACGAAAAGATACTGAGCGAGGAGTCTGAGTCTCTGGGCGTGTGAGTGTCCTGGATAAAAACCAAGATCTAGGCCTTCAATGACCTCTTGGGCACAGCCATCAGTAGTGTGTGTGTCTGCAGAGAGAATGTCAACCACGTCAAGAGGTTCACTTACCTTGGCGGCGACATTCATGGTGACTCTTACTATGAAGTCAGTAGAGGGACTGGGAGAGCATGGACACCATGAGGTTGCTGGAAGATATCTTTGTAAGAAGACAAATGTCCAAGTCTTTAGAGTCCTGATGTTCCCTGTTTTGCTGTATGGCTGTGAGACGTGGATGCTATCCAGTGACCTGAAATGAAGACTTTGGTACTGTGTTTCTTCAGAGAATCCTTAGGTACCACTGGTTTGACTTTGTGTGCGACCGGGTGGTTGCTCAGGTAGTTCCGAATGAGGCACACTATCTGCATTGTGAGGGAGTGTTATGGCACTACGGCCATGTTTCCGATTCCCTGAGGGTGATCTGGCTCACAGGATCCTCATTACTGAGAACCCGAGCAGCTGGACCAGGCTGTGGGGACGTCCACGTAACACCTGGCTGTGGCAGATAGACGGCCATTTCCGGATGGTGGGACTGGACTCCGTGTTGGCCTTGGGGGGTCGCCAACCAGGATCCTGAGGTGTTTCATTGTGTGGTGGGTGCTCGACATGCTGTACCAGTGCATGCTTCCCAACCTTGACCTGACTTGACAAAATCACACCCCTCCCGCAAACATCACACTTCAGTCTCATTCACTCCTGTGTAGTCTGCGCCAGTAGCTTTGTTGTCCAGTTATCGGCGGACATCAGAAGATTCAATAATAACTTTCAATGAGGCAAAACAAGAAGTCGTCAGTAGAATTACTATCTTATATTGTTCCCTCAGAAAATATATCCGTTAATTGTAACTTGGTTTGACATTTTTCATCCTCATTTTAGACTGAAAACTTCAGCCAAGACTAATGGGTCTTTAAAGAAACACTCAGTCAGAGGACATGTTTCTGGAAATCCTATTCAGCTTCGGTTCATTCTATTTTGACTTTTTGCATAACTGAGATTCCTATGACAGACGTATTTTATTCCATTATTACATGGCTGAACATACAGTTGTGTGCAAAATAATAGCAGTCCTACATCACTAACCTGATCCATCACTGTTTTTGGTAGAAATTCATTTTCTGCCTTTTTCTACATGACAAATTATTTGCT
>JAODLD010000044.1:9833280-9858926 GCA_026781065.1 Mormyrops boulengeri | reverse complement strand
ATAGAATGTACAGTGATCCCAATGCATTTGCGTGTATAGAAATAAAAGCTATTATAAGGACTTTGGCCTTTATTCACTTTTTTATACACACTGCTATTATTTTGCACACAACTGTATGTGTTTTGACTTTAGCCCATCTGTCCTCATCACCTAAAATATCCTCCTTGGGAGATTTTCAAGATCCCTGGTAACACTTTACTTGAGGGGGTATAGTAGGTAAATGTTACATTTTTTGTACTCGCCCTACATCTAAATTACTCACTGCAGGAAGTGGGCGACACTCTTACTTAATGTATTAATTAACCAGTAACTAATTGTTAGTTATGCACTGATCCCATGTTCGTTTATCATTAATCAATCATAATGGTTCACAAATTTCATGCAGTTACTATATTTGTTCTTGCAGTTAAGTAGTAACTGAGTAACTAAGGTACTTGTGCCACCTTAAGTATAGTGTTACCAGATCAGCTTTATCATTCTGTGTGTTTGTGAAACATTTCCTTTGGCTTGGACTGTTTGTCATCTTGAGTTTTTAGATGGTTAGCATCTAATGGAATATGTGTATGTTGGAATAAAAAAATTACAGTTTATCCTTCAGTGTAGGGGGGGGGGTGCTTTTCTATTTATTGGCCTTTATTTCAGGTCCTGAATTTGGTGGGTGAGGTTCTTGGGATCTCACTGTAATGTGGCACAATCCCTCCTCGGACATACAGGACAAAATGGTTCAGCAGTTTCCAAAATGCCAGGTTGATACTCATTCACATTCATTTATATACTGATGCATGTTAGGACCTAAGAAGAATCCTTCTATTTTCATCTTTTTGTTCCTGAAGGAAAACTCAAAGCAAAGCAAATTACTAGGCCTTATATCTGATGTATGAACTGAATACAGATTTACTCACTCAGGTTACTTTTCTGTTGCAGCTGTATTCGCATGCCTGTTTATACTGCAGTTTCACTGTAAATTAAACTTGGTCCACAGCTGACTGTTTGAGTGATCTTCTGCTTGTCCCTTTCCTCCCTTCTAGTTAAATCATATCTTTAGCTACATTGCAGTTCATTGGCACTTAATTCTTTGGATTCCTTAGCCCTTACACTGGTTATTAAAATGTATGTTTAGTATCACAAGGTGCATAATGCTAATAAAAGGAATATATGAGCATCATAAAGACTGTTAATATAATATATAAAGTTAATTCGACACCCAGCGAGCAGCACCTTGCTCAGAGTCCCTCACTGGTACTTTACTGATTAGGGATTTAAACCAACAGTCTTTTGATCACAAGGGTGCATCCCTAACCATTAAACCACCACTACCCCAAATGGCATGTGCTGCCCAGGAATCGAACCCAGGTCACAAGAATGGGAGTTTTGCACGATACCACTACCCCAGCAGCACTGTGTATTGGATATACATTAAAAATCGAGAGCGTAGTAGAAGCTGTTTATACAAAGCTATACTTAATCACCTCCTATCTTGGATACTTTTATTGTTTTCCAGTGTGATATTTCTCAGTGGAACCTCAAACCCCCGCCTCTTCAATACAGTGCTTCATTAGAGCCTGAATGTCACCTCATACTGCATACGATGACATAGCACATCGCACCACAAGTTATTGCACTGCTAATCTGATACAGCTCTGAGTAGCAAACGGACCTTCCTGCTGTGTGCCACATTCTGGGATAATTGCATATTTCCTGTGTAAGACAGCACAGTGTAATTAAAAGTGGCCCCACCTTTAACTATTTGGAATAGGAGGTGAGGGCAGTCAGCCATTGTGGTTTTATCCATTCATGCTCAACTGCCATCCTACAGTGCATTTGTAGCGCTGAAGAACAAAAGGCAGGTTGCTGTTGCTGGTTAGAGCTGTGAAGGTGGGGCTCTGTTGTCAGTTACTGGTTTTTGCTATAACTCCCCATGTCTGAGTCTGACTACCGACGATGGTACCTGTTCTAAAGGGACGTTCGCACTTTATATCTTATGCTTGAAGACCTTCACTGAAGTGATCCAGGTGCGCCCAGTACTTTTCTCAGCACCAACATTTTGGTCACGTCTCCAGTTTCAGCTTCCACTTCCAGCTGTTACGCTGATTTATCTCCACCTGGCGCAAACTGCAAGCAGGTCAAACTGAATTTGTACACATAAACCCAAGCCTTTATTGTATAGACTACATGTGGCTGCCCTTCACATTTATTGAGTCATCCCACTGGTTCAGAAACAACTGGAAAAAACCCTGTTTTTTATAGCTAAATTATTCCCTATCAGATTCAGAACTGAAAATTGCTCCGTGACATTATGTTTATTATGCCTGTCTAGCGGAGTCAGTATAAGAAGACTTTCCATATGAGCACAAAACAGGGAAGCTACATGTTCTTCACTTAATCACTAGCCAAAAAGAAAATAAGCCAGTGATTTACCCACAGTTCTCATGAAATGGTTGCCAAATAACAGAAAAGCTATTTGGACCCTTTTCGAACAAGATACAGCAAACTTCATTGTTACAATTCAGACCTGAAGCCTAATAAAATCTCCATGCTATTTCATCTCCATGTACTAATTAAGAATGTCCAGTTACAACCTAAAAAGACGATTAAATGACAATATAAAGGCATGATATTTTGTATGTTGAACCAAGCATACGTTAACTGTTGAGTTGAGATTTAAAAAAAAAAAAACTCTTGTGTTTGTATTTATGAAAATCCATTCAAATGAAGACTCACATTCAAGGCAAGGACTTTGAATCCCCTCTTCTCGCACAGGAAATAAAGGTGATTTACAAGCATCTGGGGAAGAAAGTGACAAAGGGAGCGCGCAGCCGGCGTAGCGTGACAGGCTGCATTTCTGATCATGCTAATAATAGCCCCAGACTCTGTCTCTCCAGCATTGTGCTGGGAGATATTTATAGGTCTGCGGGCTGCAGCCGCGCCCGGCAAAGGCACAAGGTTGCGGAGGCGGCTCGCGGTCCGTGCGCATCACTAACCCACTCCCCTGCTAGCAGTAAATAAAATGAATTTAAAAAACAATTATTAACCGGCTTGCCGAATCCCTGATTCAAATCAGGGCACATACAATTTCAGTTTTTAGTTGTTGTTGCTATTGTTACAGGGCACACAGTAATTGTACTAATCATTTGGAACCTTCCATAATTTGCACAAAGCCCATAATGGAAAATCACCCATTTCAGTGCTGGCTTTATTCACGATTTTGTCTTGGTTACATTCCCCTTGACGCCTGTCTAAATGTGGCCTCTTAGCGGGTATTTATGCCCCGCCGGGATGTGGCGACAGGTCGCATGCCCCCCCTTACAGCTTGAACTGGCTGTAGCTGAGAGACCCCCAGCTGGGGCCAATAATGATTCCTTGGTCCCTCTATTGTGTCACACTCCCCAGGTGCCGTGAGACCGTTTTACAGGGAAGCAATGAAGCAAAACCTCTGGCAGCAGCAGGGCAGAATGCATGAATAATGGTGGAGAAATAGTGGAGGTATGATAGCATCGACATTTTGTTACTCCCCAGAATATGGAAAGTGTTCTGCGGTGGTATGTCGCAATGCAGCGGCACAACCTCAGCTGTGGCTAGTGATGGCCAAATGAAGCTTCATGAACCATTTGCTGTATTTTCTGACTCCACTAGATGGTGCCCTCTGTTCAAAAAAGCACTCAAAGCATAGCCCAAAGCAAATCAAGAGCGTCATCTAGTGGGGTCAAAAAATACAGCAAATGGTTCATGAAGCTCAATTTACTCATCAGTAGCTGTGACTTTGATTCCTCACCTCTAGTTCCTGTTTGTGTGGGCTTCCTCCTGCAATGCAAGAATGTGGTATGACATCTCTAAGCTTCCCTTAGTTTGCATCCTATAATGGACTGGCACCCATTGTGTTCCCTGCCCTATGCTGCTTGGGATGTGCTCCAGGCCCTCCATAACCCTGCACTGAATAAGCAATAATGGCTGAAAATTGATTATGCAGTGAAATAAACCTGATACAAGGCTCCAGAGCCCCGTGACACTGAAATGGGCAAGCAGGTACAGAAAATGGATGGATGGATGGATGGATGGATACTAGTCATGGGCTATATTAAGTACACTTGCTGTTCATACAAATATGCATCAGTCAGCCCAGTCAAAGCCAAGTCTCTTCTGCTTGGTCCCCGACTGTTTCTTTAGCTGCCATTTTTGGCCTTGGTAATGACACCAGCGTGTCCTCCTTGGACTTGGTGCTGCTGTCCAAACAACATGGAGCAACTTGCGTATCATCTCTGCGTTTTTCCCTTTGAGAGCCGCGGCCAGGCTGGCGACGCAGATAGAACAGCGGGGTGGGTATTCTGGAGGCCTTTCTCTCTGGCCTGTTGTCCCGCCTGGGTCGAACCCTGGGTCGTAGCTTCAGCTTATAAATGGACGGCACCCTCTCTGGCCTTTTCAGCACTCTCCTTAGCATAGAAGATGGGGTAATGGGTATTGAGGACTTTTGGGTGAGATCTCTGTATGGTGCCATGGTGCACACCTTAGGAGCGATGTTTGCACTAGGATTAGTTACACCAAAGTCTTGTCTTTTCTGTGTGGTCTCTGTGAGATCAGTGGACTGCACACTGCATCCCATGAAGTTTTTGGTGCCTGGTTTAGAGGCCTGATGGTTATCTGCACTCAGCTCCAGGGTATGTGCTTGGATGTCGCTTGGGTACAGCAGAAATGACCGCGTTGCCAGGTCATCCATACCCGCACTGCTGCTTCCTTTAGAAATGGAGTCAGTGGCAGCTCTGTCTTCTGCAGCAGGAGGGCTTTGACAAGATGGCTTAGATGGACATGGAACTGGGTCATTTGTGCAGAATATGTCTCCTACTCTCCCCATGCCACCACCACCATGGCCACCTTCTATGCTGCTGTCGTCATCTGTGTGCGTGTTAAGCAGCTTTAGGTTGGACAGAATCTCATGCTCCAAACTACGGTACAGGCTAGCTTCCTGTTCCGGATTGATGGGTGGTGGCGTGAAGAAGTACCTCTTACTAATTTCCCTGACGCCCTCTGCTCTGCCAAGCTCTGGGGGGGCAATAAGGGTGCAATTATTGTCGAGGGACTCTCCATATCTGCCTGGGTAAATCAAAGGATTCTTTGCTGAGCTTTGCGATGCCTGGCTTCTCGACTGTCTGGCTCCTTCAGTCATGGAGCTGTTTACAAGAAGTCCATGACTGTTGTATGAGCTGGGTGGATGGTCCACCAGACCCACCTCTGCACCACCTTCGGCAGGTGCGAGGACACTGGGCAAGTGTTCATCTGAGGCTTTGCTTCTCGACTGCTTAGTTGGGCTAAAGGTGCGAATGAAATTTGAAACCTGTAGAGGATGCCCAGCGTCCTCCATCAGGTGGACAGCTGTAGAGGGCTGCACGGCGCTGGGACGGCTGCCCCTGATGGGGACGTAGCACCGCACAGGTGTGGAAAAACCAGCCGAAATAACTCCCCCCTTCCTGGACATGCCAATTGGACTGGGAACCCTGCTTTCAGCCTCGATATTTTGCGTATTTGAAGCACTGCCATGCCGTAACTTGGAGGCAAACTGGGATTTCGTCCAGGTTTCTGTGATCTGACTTGCTGGGCTGTGCTGTAGGTGGAGGGTGAAGGTTCCTGCAGTCTTCTGGAAGACCAGAGGCATGCTAGGGCATTGGGTTTCAGGCTGGGGGGCGGGAGAGGTCCGAATCAGTCGAGGAAGGCTACTAGCCAGGCGAGGAGAGGGAGACTGCCGGGTCAGTTCTCTGCCTGTCCTTGTGGAGGCCCTGTGTACACACTCTTCCTCATCCTCGCGGGGCAGGTTTCTGCTGGGTGTGGGCGCGGCTGATCTTGCCCTCACTCTGAAATAACAAATATAAACTCATCCTACCCCAGGGAAAAATTACTAGGCGTCTTCGAAATTGATTACATACGTATTACTCTATCATATATAATTACGGAAATAGTGCAAATAACCTGTGTGCATTTTACTAAACCAGTGACAAATAAACATCGTGTTCTCTATTTATAACATAGATCACAAAATAGCTTGCTGACCTTCACATAATAAAAAGACGTTGAACCTTGATATTTCAGAGTAACATACAGGGTAATACGCAGACTAATACACAATCAAGGCCACATTTGCGAGGACTCTGTTAGCGCAGATCCCCAGTGTTTCTGCTGTTTGTTTACAGCCAGCCTGTCCCTCCTCTTCTTATGCTGCACTAAGCGATTTGTTTCTTCTTTTGAGAGTTTCTAAAAATATGTTTCAAAAGAAACAGCAGGCTGAGAAACTATAACCTGCCTGATGAAGGGCCGCAGACATTCAAGTGCCCAGTTCGCCTACTCACTCATGCTTTCCCCGGCGTCACAAAGAGTTTCGCAGAAGCATTTATATATATGGCAGATGCTGTGGATTCGTACAAATAAAAATGCCGCGTAGCACACGGCCATGTTTGTTTATGGGGGATCAAGCTGTCAGTAATGGCGCCCTTCTACGTAACGTTTTGCCACCCTGGCAGCGAAAGAGGTCGCGACCGCAGCTTAACGTTCAGAAATTCTTCTCCATCACCAAGGCACGCTTCTGTCTGATGGACGAAATCGCTGCCTTTCTGCGCCTGTCCTGTGACTCAGTAGCTTGCGGTAGCTGATAATACAGCACTAGCCCCCCCAAATCCACACAAACACACGTCCCCCTCGCTCACCTACCTGTCAGGAGAAGGTGGTCTTAGCCCCGCAGCAACCCGGGCACGTGGCTCCGGAGACAGAGACGGGCGCCGCGCCAGGCATCGTGCACTCCAGGGTCTCGTGCTGCCGCCCGCGGTCACCCAGGGGACGGGTGGCGGGTGCGACTGCGTGCGGCTCACCAGCAGCCTGGGCTCGGCCCCGCCTCCATCCCCAGGCTGCGCCGTCAGAAGAGTCCTGACCTCGTGCACGGGAGCAGTGGGATGCTGCAGTCTGGTCGTCCTGGGCTGTTTGTGGGCTGTTGTCAGGTGCATATGACAGGCATTAACTCTGCACGTCTGCAGGATAAGCTGAAGCATTTCAGCAGTCGTGTCCTTCACACATACACATCTATCCAGCACTGGCCGCGCTTTTCCACCAGCACAGACGTCTGTGGTTTCTCCCTCTTTTTCCAACTCTCCATCATCACTAGCTACATACATCGGCACAGACAAAACAGTGGCGTTTCCTTTGAAGAACATAACCAAGATTTTTGAGGGCAAAATTAATCACTTTTAGTTAATCCTATTTGGTGATTATCAAGCACATTACAAAGCCCAGTAGGCACAGAAAAAGGCACTGGCTGCTAGAACAGGTCCTGCTATTGGACCCTTAAGGATGGTTTGCACTGGAATCATGCTTATCAGTATATCCAGCTGCTACACAGCAGAATGTGCCACTGTGTCATTTGTTTGGCTCACACTGCACGGCATTCATATTAAATTATTCTGTATTCCATTTGAAATCCTTTTCCTTCACAAAGCTCAGCATTAAATGAACAGCCAGCACAGGCTGCAGAGGTCAGTATATCCTCACTGTACAGTGAGACGTCTGTCAAGGATTGTCACACTGTGGAGAAGGAATGTAAATGAGAAGTTAATAGCAGGCTATGCTGGAGCTTGCTGATTATTTTCCACTAGAGGCTGGCATAGCGGCTCAGAGGGTATCAATGCTGCCTCATACCTCCATGGTCGAGGAAGTGACTTTGTGTAGTTTTCACATTCCTGAGGACAACTCTGTTATGAAAGGCATAGTGCCTTCAAAATAAATTGAACTGAATTCAATGTTCAGTAACACTTTCTGTGAATGCCATGTCAATATGAATATATAAACACATTCATAGCACATTATAATGCATTCAAAAAGCAGTAGAAACATGGCACAAAATGTTTATAACAAGGCATAACACATTATAGCCATGTTTATTATGCATTATGAATGCTTTATGAAGCTCTCATCTATAATGCACTAGTGATACCTTCATAGTGCAGTACAAAGCATCCTCAATGGCAATACCAACCATTATAATGCATTATGAAGGTATCTATAGTGTATTATAGATGAGAGATTCATTGGAGCTTATGAAGTATTATGATCAACACTATAATGCCTTACAGCTGTCAACAGAAGATGCTGTAATGCTTTATTAATTCTTATACTGACTATTATAATGTATTATGAAGGTATCTATAGTGCATTATAAAGGAGAGCTTTAAGTAGAGTGTTATTGAATGTTCCTACCGTCTCATGAGTGTTTCCTCCAGTTATTCCACTTTCTCCCTACAGTGCAAAGACAGGCTAACTGGCGTTGCTATATACCCTGTAGTTTGTAAGCATGTGCATAAATGCAAGCCCTGCAATGAACTAGCTTCTCATTTAGGGTGGACAGGTATATATGTATGTATGTACCCGTATGTAACTGCATAAAAAACTAAAAGGTTACCCTTTGCCGAGGAGTGGCTCCTGGTCCTCTGTTGGTCCCATGCAGTATATGTAGTTGAAAGATGGATCGATTTAGACTAGAGGAATGATGAAGGAAAGACTGCCCTCTACTGGATAATATGTGGATAAGTCCCAAACAGAGGATCTGAGCCAGTCATACATCATCTAATATGAAAGACCACAATCAACGGCTCTCATTTTATATAAAAATGCTCACCTGCATCATCAAACCTAAATACAGACAGCTAGCTTAGTTTAATTTCAGATAAATGGATAAAACCAAAATGCATGAAAAGGTTTTGTGTTCGAAGAATGAATCTAGAAAAAACTCTGTTTTGCTTTGTCTATTAGTAAGAAAAGTTTAACTCTATATGGAAAATGAAAAAAACAATGAATATTAGGTTGGTTCTAATTTTCTTACTCAGGGTGTCAGTATATCACTCATTCACTTCATTTAAGTCATTATAAGGTATAATAATCTTTTTCTGACAAGCACAAATATTTAATCACTCAAATATGTTATCAGTATGTTGGGGAATGGGTGTTTGGGTGGGTAATTCCTGTTCTGCAGACATGTGGATTGTGCTGTGATTACAGAACAATAAGTCACCCCTCAGAACATTCCAGTCATTTCTAAAGGCGGTGGGACTGTTGGCCTTGGTGCTTGAGATTGCCCACCGCTGATATATGTCTTGTTGTGTGAAAGGCCCATCCTTTGTGGTTCATGGGATGTGACTCACTGAGAGATGTGCATCGGCACGGGTCGTGTTTGTCCAGGTAGTGCTCCAGCGTGTCCCAGCCTCCGCCTACCCGCACCATCACATGACTTCTTAGGATCTGCAGAGACACCGACATCGTTAGCGCCTCCTCTTGCACATCTCCACAAACACAGCTGTCTCCCTGCTCTTACTTTTTTTCCCAAAAAGAGATCATTTTCTTTGCCAGAAATACCTTAAGGCAGTGTTTCTCAAGTCAGTCCACGGTCCACATTTTGGCTCCCTCCCAGCGTCAGGGAACAAAAATGTGGACTGTCTGGCAGGGCGCCGAGAGAGAGCAAAAACAGGGGCCGTCTGGGGGTCCCCAAGGACTGGTTTGAGAAACACTGCCTTAAGGTATCGAAAAAAAACACAGCAGTGTACCTGACAGGAGGGCAGAGAATGAAAAACTTATTGAAAACTGGCTTATGATGAAAATGGGTAAAAAAAATGAAGGAAGCAGATTTTGCTGTTATACCCGCACAAAAATGAGAACGCTGGAGCCGCCCGCTCTGTACCTGCCCTCTGACACTTTGGCCATGGGGAACTGGGCGGGGCATGTGCAGCAGCTTACGAGATGCTGGACCTGGGCACATCACAGGGAAAACACACTCACAGACATATACACACAGAGACACACTCACAGACAAATACACACAGACACAGAGACACACACATATACACACTCTCACACATATACACACAGACAGACATACACACTCACACACACACAGACATACACATACACACACAGGGTGAGAACTTATTTCCTACATAAATCTCCTCTGCTCATGGTCTTAACAGCCTTCTCTGCAAATCATACAAATGACGACCAGCGGCGATGTCTTAATGTTACATCTAGTAAATCATCTTGGCAACATTAATATTAAGAAAAAACTTTCTCTTCTTGTGTTCCAGGAAATACTTCAGACCAGAAGGAAACGCACAGTCCCATAACAAGTGAAGAGGACGGTACTGATCTGATGGGGGGGGGGAAGTGGATCTATGGACACTTAATGTGTAGCGAATGTGTGGTATCATGCACCCCATCGGAGAATCAAACACTAGCTAGGGCTACATTAGGCCAACAAAGATATTCATGAGTTTAGAAAATTCTAAGGACATACAAAGCTCAATTATGGGAGCAGGATTTATGTTTTATTTGAACTCAAGCCTTCAAACTGTGCATAATTTATTATCTTATGCTGATTACATCAGGCCTGTAGCCAGAAACAAATTTTGGGGAGGGGGGCTCCTCTGATTTTCATTACTAGCTGCATGTCTGATTACTTGCTTGTAATAACAATTATTATTAAGTTTATTCAATGCATCCTTGGGGCATTTCATACATCCTACAAAATGGCGCCTTACATGCTATAGGAAAGCATCACCTTCAGCTAAATGTGTCTCACTAGTAGTTGAGTCGGGTTCTGCAGAAGTTCCACAAGCCTCACCAACTCATCCAGGTCCCTGAAGTCAGACAGCTGGCTCCGAGGTCGCAGTGCCTTTGGCACGCCCCCTAGTGGCAAGTGCAGCTCTTCACGGATCTCCTCCTCTATCTCCTGCTCCAGCTGGATGAGAACCGGCGCTGCCACCCCGAAGCGAGAGGCCCGCCGGGCCACCTCCAGCAAGCACAGCACCAAGTTCTTCTCATTTTTCCGCAGAACCAGGTCATCCGTCTCAAACATCAAGACATCTGCAAAATAGGGGGAGGGAATATGCTAAATCATGCCCACCGATTCTGTGATATTGTCATGTGATATATTCACACAAAAAAGGTACACCGAAGATGGGATGCCAGACTGAACACAATAAGGGCAGTTAGGAGACACCTACAATATCCAGAGGAAACCCGAACACAGCTCCCAGAGTGGAAACTGAACCCACAACATTTGAAGTGTCGAACCACAGAAGTATCCACTGAACCACCGTACTATCCGCATAACACTGACGGTGGGCATTGATGCTGAAACTGTCCATCAACTCAGATATACCACGTGGGACCGCAGATTTTTGGAGCCACCTGGTGGTCAGATAACAGACTGCACGATAAGGCATGACGCAAACGTAATTTCGAGCTATGAAGAAGTTCCGTGTCTTGGAGGGGCGTATGATTATTCATGCAATTAACATTTATTAGTAATATTAATTAACTAGAATTAATCCAACGTACAGGATATCTGATGGGCCTGCAGCCATCCAGGACTGTATTTTATTCATATTTGTTTATATTGTATCTCTCGCACTATGCAACACAAGACAATCCAATTTTAAAGTAAAAATTAACTGCGAAGAAAGAAACTGCATAGTAAAATTATCACGACAATGCTAACAGATGTTTTCCCCTTGAAAACCCCACGATGACTGTATTCTATCGTTTCTAACAGACCTTCAAAGCAGTGAATTTTAAAGTTATTTAAAACATAAAACATGAACGTAACTGCTGTTCAAGATTCATTATCGGGTGATACAAGAAATACGACCATCATACTGTTTGGACTGATGTAACGGGTACAACTTTAAATGGAAAATTAATAGTATTGAACATAACGTGTTACAGCGCATCGCTGACTCACCTTTGATGCCCATTTCTTGTCGACTCCAGTTTATAAAATTTGATACATTATCTCGGGCCAGGAAGGTGGCCGGTTGTGCCGATTCGACGTAGGTGACCCCAGCTGTGGGCAGATGCGCCGCCCGCGCCCGGGGCCCGATCTCCCTTAGAAAGTCCGCAGCAGCCCGCGTCACATTATTGGCATGGTGACACAGGACGGCACCGGTTTCAAGGACCTCAAGGAAGTTGATCACTGTGATGTCGATGCCGTAAAGATCCCTCAGCCACTCCGCCAGGTCTTCTTTCATGGCATACAAGTACTCCTCATTGGACTTGAAGGGCTTGATACTCCTGTTGCTGGAATGCTGAATTACCGACATCCCGAGCGCTTGCTACAACTTAATATTCCTATCAAGTTCGTATAATCTGAAAATCGATTTCGGAAAATAAGCCGCGCGTTTCGTTCTTAATGACAATCGATGTGATTTCAAACAGCTCGACTTTACATAGTTTTATTGTAACACAGGACTCTATATTAATCTGTGCAAATAATTCAATCGAATATGAAAAAAAAAAAAAGAACCTAGAACCAGCCCAAAATTTAGTGAAAGTCCAGCACAGAGGGTAGGTCATGACCAGACCATGACCACACACAGAAATATTACAGGGTTTGCTCCATCGTGCAGGGTGAAGACCAAGTTTGTTTTGTAGCAGAGTTCACAGGGATGTGCGGCTCTCCTTGGTTACCCGATTACAGGGTAGCTATAAACAGTCATCTTAACCATTTCATGCCCAGGAGTCCCTTACCTCAAGGCTGCAAGCCTCTCTTTGGTTAGAAGTAGCCATTAAATTTTGTTCAGATTTTCCCAGACCACTACTAAAAAGGAACACATACAGAATCAAAATTACAGGGTTAAGGTGTGCAGGACCAGTACAACCAGCGCGCATTCAATCATAAGTTACTCCTTGTATTAAAAAAAGGTACAAGACACATTTGGTACAATGGTTAGTAAGTGTGAGCTAGTGTCTTAGAGAAATGAATTAACCCATTAGCCCTTATGAAACGGACAAAGGACAAAATGTTAAAACATACACCATTTATTGGCTTCATAATTTACATTTTGAAACTGCAACAGGCAGCTACGCCAATAGCCACCGTTAACTTAAATTCTGGGAGCCTCTTGCAGTGCTCAGTGGTTTCACAACACGACGTTGGTGCCGCAGCTCTGTCCATTCACTTGCTCAGCACAAAGTCCTCCCCCTTCTTGATGGAAGCCTTCAACTCGCCCAGAGCCTCCGCCACCAGCTTCTCCTCGAAGGCTGATAGCTTGCCAAGGCCCAGGTTCTTCTCAATTCCATGTTTCTGGGTAAGAGGGATAGAAGAGACATTCAAATCATTCCTCTCCAGTTGCAACTGCCGTATTGCATCACTATCCATACACTTATCCTGCACCGTAAGAAGTACCAATTTGTACCTTTGTTAGTCACTGGGACTGTACCCTAGTGGTAGATAAATGTACCTTTTAAATAAAAAAAAAAGGTACAGTAACTGACCAAAGAACATCCAGTGTACAGACATTAATGTACCCCCAAAGGTACAGAAAACGTTCGAGTCCATTTCTGTACCTTTAAAAAAAAAAAAAGAAAAGAAAAAAAGGTACAATTACCTACAGCTAAGGGTACAGTTGGCAGGCCCTTGTGGATACCCCATTTACAACATAACTGAATAGTGTACAGTGGATCAGGGTTGGTGGTAATCAAGTTGACAGTATCAATACCAGCAATTCTAAACCTTGCATAACGCACTATGAGAAGTTACACATTTCAGCCACAACCCAGTCGCTGATCTAAACCAAATGGAAATATTTTTTTTAAACATTGATAAAACTGACTGCCAGCAAAGCAAGGTGTAAGGATAACATACTTTACAGCAACTTTAAAAACACAAGCTTGTACTTTATTCAGTTTAGAAATCAGCTCCCCAATACCAAATTTTAGGAACCAAAACCGGCAAATCTACTTGAATGCCTGCTGAAAGCCATCTATGACTCTGCACTTACCCCAAGGAGGAGAGGGGTGGAGAAGTATTTGCACTCAGTTTCCTCAGACCTCACAAACGCACACTCAACAACCCCCTCTTTTCCATTCATAGCATCCAGCAGGGAGAATGTGAACCTAGCCCCCGCATACGCCATTGAGAGTGTGGCAGAACCTGAAGGGCAAGAAAGTAAACAAGAAACATGTCAGAGCCTCCAGATCTACAAAGTAATGGCCGTACCCTTAAACCACTGCTTTCCAACCCATTCCTCAGGGACCAGCAGACCGTACATGGTTTTTGCTCCCTCCAAGTTAGGAGGGAGCAAAACATGTGGACTGCCCGACAGAGCTGAGGAGTGAATATGTGGACCATCTGTGGGTCCCTGAGGAGCAGACTGGGAAAACACTGCAGTTGGCGGTACTTACCTGCCCCAGCCTTGGCCTTCACAACCTCAGTTCCAGCCTCCTGGATACGGCCTGTCAGGGCAGTGAGTGTATCGGTAGGGAACTCGACTTTGGGAGTACACTGAGGAAGTTTAAAAATGTGACCATGAGCCAGAACATTCAGAATCAGACTAAACTCAACCTTGTCCTGCAAGATTCTTTTCTGTACGAGTAAAGACGGCACTTCACTTCCAAACAAGAAGCTTAGAAAATTCACCCAACAATCTGGTATATCAACTTAACAGTTAAACCTCATTAAAAAAAAAAAAATAAAAAAAAAAAATCCAGTTCACCTGGGAAATGAGTGGAATGATGGTTTTTCCCGCATGGCCACCAACGACGGGTACATTGACACGCGCAGGATCCAGACCCTGCAAGAGAAACCAAGTTACTCCACAATGACACCCCTCCCACCGCCAATGCAACCAAATTGTTCACATACCTGGGATTTACATTTCGAAAGGATTCGCAATGCTACAGTAGGTTTTAGGTTGACCAAACTGGCAAGGACAGCATTTATGCGTAAAACGCAGTCAGAAAACACCCTGACAATACCACAAAGATCTGAAGGAACTTCAATGGTGTGATTTCTACCAATAATTCGATCTCCTGAGCCGTCTCTGCTTACCTTGAGTTCAGCCACAAACGTATTCGCCCGGACGATATCCAAAGTCGTGACGCCAAACACTCTGTTGGGATTGTAAACGCCATGCTTCTTCAGAACTTCAGATGCAATGGGAATTGTAGAATTTACCTGAAAAAGAAAAATGGCAGAAAGATGAACACCATCCAGTAAGATATTGAGTCTGGCCTAGAAATATACTGAAGACAGTGACTTGCCACAAGGTAATTAAGCCACAGACACTATGTAGCCAATGTTGCAGATACAGAACCTCCAACATGACTAGTGATGAGTATAAAGCTCTGGAGCATTAGTCCTCAGTGTTGCTACTAAAATCCCTGCAAGTTCTCCCAAACAGGTGACCTCCAAATTGCATTCTCAGGAAGAGACATAGGGTTAACAAGAGACATGATTATGATAATGATGATGCACTAATTGCTTAGACCAGAAGTTAAGTCTTTGATAGTCTTTCACACATTGAAGTTGAGTGAGTAAGTATTTTAAAGTTTAGCAAGTGTCCAGCTAGCGCACAAGAGAGTCAGCTAGGCCCAGGCTGTACGGTTCTAGATGAACAGTCAAGGGCATCAATGTCAAATGCTTTGCAGTTTTATTGGCTGCATGCCGAGAAGTACGAGACTAAAATGTACAACAGGCAGCCACCATAAGTCTACAACTCTGGCAAAAGCCTACAGCCTACGAGGCACATCACCATCACTATGTGCCCTATGGCCTACAGTCAACACTTCATAATTTAGTAAACTATTAAAAAAAGCTGGACCAAACAAGGTAACACGAACCCCCACAGGGTCACCTGCCAGTCCAACGTGATCATGAGGAATACGAAGCTACACTCACGGGGTTGGATATGACACACAACATAGCTTCAGGGCAGTTGCGTGCACAGGCATCAACCAGGGTGGCCACGATGCTGGCGTTGGTATTAAACAGATCATCTCTCGTCATTCCTGTGGACCAAAATCAGTTTGTGAATACCCATATTGTACCAGATTTCAATGTTTCCCCAAGCCAGTCCATGTTTTTGCTCCCTCTCAGCTTGGAGCAAAAATGTGGACTGTCTGTGGGTCCCTGTGGACCAGATTGGGAAACGTCGCTCTAGTCTAATGCAGAGAAGTTAAGTCTGAATGGAAATTTAGGATAAGTTTCATGCTAGTTTGTTATCCATCAGAACACCTTTGGGTACATACACACTGCATGTTTTACATTAAATGCATTTTATATAGCCATACTTCAAAAGGCAATTAAAATGGCGGGTTTATCAAAGCGGTAAGCGAACTGGAGGTCACAACCTGCTCTACCTACCAGGCTTCCGGGGTACTCCAGCAGGGATAACCACAACTTCACAGCCCTTCAGGGCAGCTCCCAGCTGTTCTGGCCCAATGTAACCTGAAGGACAGAGCCAAACAGAAACATTTGGGAAAGCAGATCCATTTCACAGCAGGCATTGCCCAATAAGTCTCAATATGAATGGATATGCAGCACATCAAGAAGTACCAGGACCAAACCTTGATTCTGCATTATATAATGCATATTTTCAGATGCCAGAATTTCAATATCAAAGATTTATGATGATTTCTAACTTATTTGCATTTTTTTTTTTTTTTTTCCCCATCTAATCTTGTCAGCTTTCATAAAAACCTACCCTACCACCCTAAACTGTAGATTCCAGTCAACGCCAGCTTGAAATTTGGTCACAATCACTCACCAGTGACCTGGGCCCTGGTCTCGATGTGGCTCAGGTCAGCAGCAACACCAGGGGTGTGAGCGATATCATACAGGGAGAGCTGGCTCACCAGGGGGCTGTTCTTCAATAGCAGGGACAGGGGCTGGCCGATGCCCCCGGACGCACCCAACACAGCCACCTTGGCATGGTTCTAAGGAAGCAAACACACTAACCTGTGAACTTAGAGTTTCTCATACATTAAAGTAGTGTTATCTTAATACTAGGGCAAGTTAAGTGATAACTGCATCTATAAAATGAGACAATTTTACAGATATTATACACACACTGCACCCTACCAACCCATATTGCAACATCAGTCATGAAACATTGCAACAAGAGACATGACACACAAGAATGAAAGCCAGTTTTTGAAATCATTAAAAGATGAGTCAGTGGGCCATGACGGCAAAAGATCTTAGACAATAAATCAAGATGTTTATTTAAGACGTATATTTCCCCGAATGATTTTTACATTGGCTGCACAAAACCCATTTCAAACTAAAGTCAGCAACAGTGGCACCAAACATTTTAAGACCCAAGTTAACCAGCAGAGGTAACCCATCCCAGTGAAGAGAGCAACATCCCAGTGATCAAAGGACACCAAAAGCAATATTCCAGTACTAATAACCTAAGGCACTAACACTTCAAGAATGTCAACAATACTCTAATTGATAAATTTTATTGATCCCATGAGGAAATTGTCTTTACGCCTCCCTGAACTTGCGCTTTGTAGAGTAAGCTGTCCACGAAGGGCAGACACCTGTTGGGGCGCCCAGGGAGCTGGGGGTTAAGGGCCTTGCTCAAGGAACCGCAGACGTGCTGAGGCTGGGTTTGAACCGGCAACCTTCCGATTACAGGCACATGCATAGCTCTATTCCACACGATGCAAGATACCAGGAAAAAAAAAAAAAAGTTTGCTTCCTGAATCATTGTTCTAAATTACATATGGGTAGACAGAATGTGAAGAGGGCAGTCACATACGTCGTTGCATAACTCAGACAGGAAGCTGGAAGAATGAATGAATGAAACAGGCGTACTGTATCGCAGAGGGACTGTGGTCACGGCCCAGTCTGACGGCCCTGGGATTTGAACCGACGACCTCTCCATCACACGTGGGTACGTGCCCTTCGTACAGACGTCGTTATATAGAAAAGGGAATAACTCCAGTCATCTTTAACCATTACAACGAAAAAACGATTTGTCCACATCAGGTGCTCACCAATATAAAGGAAGTAGGCCTTAAAGGTCAAACGATGGAGTAAATCGAGGATGAATTTAACCGGTTATCGCGATCTGACTGCTGATACCACAGGACGCAGCGTCAAGAGGTAATTTTGTCTGGATGGTAATTACACGTCACTCAAGATAATCATCAGAAATCAGCCACGATCATTTTCAACAGGCCAGAGAGGAGACGCAGGTACGGTAAACCGGAGTTTGGGCCTCGGGTAAATAAACAAGCACGATCTACAGCTATGACCTTCCGGCAGAGCAAAGCCACAGAATTACTCCTCGGGTCAGATATAAATACGACGCTGCCAGAAACACTAACGGTTTACCTACAAGACACTTACCCAAGATATGCTAAACATTAACGGGCAAACCCACTACCTGCAACGTAGGCAGTCAAAGAAGCAAATACAGCGCAGCGTCATTACACTCCAGGTTCGGAAAAACTGGATACATAATGAAGTTTTTCATCCTCATTAACAAGACGTGTATTAGCTGCATAGCTAATATTTACTTTAAAGTTCCGGCAATTTACCTGGGAAGAGGTGGACAGGCTCCGAGCGATGTTAAGAGCTGGTCTTGCAACGCGGGAAAACATTGTGAGGACTGGTTAGCTGAGAAGTTTAAAACAGAAATAGAAATTATACGGATTCTCCTTTGGTAATGACACTAACGTCCTCTATCACGGCTCCCGGTCGACAGCGCACGTCCCACGCTCTACCTACCTTAACTGCGGCTGACGCGTCGCTTCAACGCTCTACCTCTATACGATTGGTTAAATAGGGTCAATTCAAATTGTGATTGGGCGAATGAACGCTCAACCAAACTATGCCCATTTGGCGCTGAGCGTGAAAGCCGTGGCTGCTCAGACTTCTTGGACCTTTCAGTTAGGCGCTCATGAATTTGTCATTGGTCTCGCTTTCGATGAGGCGGGGTTAAACGGAATTATCCAGAAAATAAAATTTTCTGATATACAATGAAAAATAACTTTTATTAACGTTCCTTAAAATTGTTATTTTAATCTGTGATTGATGTTCTTCAAATAATGTAACGCATGTATGATAGACTTGTTAATAAAGCGACTGCTATGCACACGCATGGTCACTACAGTTGTGGGGCGCTGTATCTGTACAACCTCAATGCTGCACGAATGTATGCTTTGCCTGCATGCAATGCACGTGTACTGAGATCACACATTTCTGTTGGTTTTAAATATTGATACTTGATCAGCGTAATCATTTGGGCATAAGTGCTAAATTTGGGACTGTGTAAAGTTTCCGATATTGAATTTTTAAGATATTAACGCGATATTAAGAATAAAACCGAACGACTTAGAATGGTAGAATGTTCTAAAATTCAAAGATTCCATGGCTGTCTGCTTCAACAGATTCCAAACCATAAAACTTAAAAAAAATGGAAATTTTAACAGATTTGTTTTACATAATAATCACAAATTAAGTTAAATGTCCTATAACATCTTCTTAATTTAGTCCTAACATAATATAGTCCTACAACATCTACTTCAGTTAGTATAAGCAAATACTATGTATGTATGGTGAACAGAACAATATCTTACTGTTACATTTGTTTCAACATATTTGGTATCATAATGTTTATTATACTAACACCAAAAAATAGCTCTTTTGGAATTATCTTTGGGATTAATAAAGCGCTGCTACTACTGTATTGTTTCAAGGAAATGTTGTTTCTCAGTACACTGTTTGTTCTCAACCACAATGTCTTTGTAACGCTGTTAGTGTCATGCATGTTAATGTCAGTTTTTTTTTTAACAAAAAGACTATATAAACATTTCTGTTTAGTTTTAGGATGGGAGTAGAGTTTGCATGTTTTCCTTGTGCTGTGTGCTGAGCTTCTGCAGTCCCAAAACACATGGTTTGGGTGAGATGGTGACTCTAAAATTCCTATCGTTGAAGAGTATGTCCTAGTGATACACTGGTCTCACCTCTAGACCGTCCCTACAGTGTTCTCTGTGGTTACAGCAGACTCCAGGATTACCATACTGTACTAGATAAACTGTTATGGAAGATGGACGGATGTATAATGGTTGTTATATATTAATAAAACTCATCATATACTAGGAAGCGGCTTATCTTGGTGATGTATTAATAACAAAATATTTTTTATGATGAAGTATTTTAGATGTTAAGGTAGGAGTTTATAAAAACCAGTGTTTTTGTCTCACTGTTTCATCCAAACTACTCTTCAATACCATCTTGGTGTTGATTATTGTATTAATATAAACATACTTCATACATAATCTACTAAAATAGCCTTAAACTTATGTATTTGGATTGATATGTTTTGGTTTGATTTTAAATCAAGCAAAAATAACGTACCTTTTCACATGGACCCTTTCTATAGTTCCCCATTCAGAACGATCTGCACATGCACATGTTTTAAAATTAAGCTTTTTTGTTTTGTTTTAATTTAATGGTGCCCAAAATTATATTACTTTAGTTTTCCCACAACACAACTGCAAAAAAGAGGTCAAAGTATGACATGAAGGAAATGTAACACATTCGAATCTGTACGAGTAGAATAATTTCAATTTAATTGTTAGGGCCGAAAGGCTGATTTGCAATGAGGTTGTTTTTCAAAGTTTTTTTCATATAGTGTTCCTTAAGATGTAAACCTTTTAAAATAATCACTCATTCCGTTGGTCCAGTGTCTAAATTAATTGCATCATCAAACGCTGGCCGTAACACTGTAAAGTACATGACTTTCAGAGGGCTGTTATTGTTCAGATTTTACAATTCATATCTTCAAAAACATTAACGTTCAAAATGAATGACTGACTTAATGCAATTTAACACCCAAAACATTTTGAAAAAACTATTTCACTACAGTACACATTCTGATTTAACAATTTCACTAACCTTACATCTTACTTAAGCAATATTTTTGATTAATTTTGATAGTTCAGGTAAATTTAGTAGATTGGCAATGTAAAATTTAATATTAAATGCAATAAATGGATAAAGATAATTTAAGAGTTATATTTTAACTACAAATAAATTAAACATATAATCCAGGTTAGGGGATCCACAAAATTACTCTCAATATTAAAAGGCTCTGAATGTATTTTTAAACCATTGCATCAATCTATGCCACACATAAAAATAAATTCAAATTTGTAATGCGGGTTTGACTCATCTAAAGATATGTTGTACTACTAAGGGTCTTCTTTTTTTATTATTTTAATTTTTTCTTGAACTCGATGAATGTGAAATTGTACTAGAAATAATATCGATAATTGTATCAGAACATTGCCCTTAACACAGATGATATTTCACTGTTACTTTTTTGCCTGACAAATATGGAATAACAAAATATAAGCAGGTTCTATGTATATATGGTGACAGAACAATACTTTATTATTACTTTTGTTTCAACACATAGAACATTTATGGCAGCCTAATGTTTATGGTACTAACACCAAAAAAGAACTTCTAAAACTCTCTGCATCGTTGTCCACCCTTAACTTTAACTGAACTCATGCATAGCATTAGCACAGTATATTAATATCCATATATTGTTTGAGGTGATTTTGTTTATGTCTAATGCTGATTGTTGAAAATGACACTGTACTTCTGTCTATAGAAGTTTTAAAAGGAAAAATAAATTGTAGGATTTTGTATTTAGAATTTCAGAAATATTTGTTTACATACTTTGCATATGTTTGTACACGTTTTATTCAGTGCATACATAGGATAAACAACTAGAGATCATTTTATATAAAAGCGATGTATATTCATCGTATGTTATGGCCATTAATTAAATATAATATTAACTAACAAACCCATGAACCAAGATAATCCTGAGAACTCAGAACAAAATCATCAAACAACATTATATAAACTAGGCATTAAACGTCAACATTAAACATGAAAGCATTAATGTAGCAACATACATATATATTATTTTCAAAGCTACTAAATATTTAAACCAGTTCAAACGAGTTAATTTCACTATTCTACTTTAGTTGCAGCATTGGAACCAGCTTTTAATGAAAGTGCCATGTAACAGAGGTTTAAAAGAGAAGGGAACTTCTATATTTCATATTTATAAACGCAAAGATAAAATAATCTTACACTTGATTATTTTGTATACCAACATAATGGTAAATCCTGGAACTTCACAAAACAGTTGACTGATCAGTCCCTGCGCAACATTTGATTAACATTCGGGCAAAGTATTTCTCTGACAGCTGTATATTTTAACAGATACCGCGGGCTGCAACCTAAAACACAACTACATTAAAGATATCACCAAAACTAGTAACAGAATATGTTTGTTGTCCTTGGTTATTGTGAAACTTTACATACTAAACGACGTCAATAAACACGCGTAAATAATATAGTGCTTTCTTGCGACTGAAAGCCATTACCTTATAACCGTCTTGAATACTAATAATGATCTGAACCATAAAACTGTTCACGTGAAATTAATCCTGTAGGGAATCTAGACAACGCAGAGATACAGGAAAGATTGCTACATTATGACACAGCAATAAACTAATCGATTTCACAGACACCGACAGCCAGCGCCATAAAATATATTAACATCACTAAATTATTAAATCACACATTACACAGGTTAATAAAGATGAATCCCGAAGTACGTAAAGTTCAGCAAACACTCCAGGTTTTTTAAAACCAGCCTTCAGCACTGAAACAAATCCAACAGCCGCAGACTTTGAAACCGCCGTCCAATTACTGTTTAAAGACGACTTCGTCCAATCAGCATTCAGAACGCCATTTTATGAGCTCTCTCTTTTACAACACCCACTTCCTAGACCGCTCTATCTCTCAAGTGGCCTATCTCCTGACACTATTCCTGACAGCTAGCCAATCACAGCAGCTGTTACATGAGGTACTAGCTTTATTTTTACGGGGCTGCCTAAGGAATGTAAACTATTCAACATGGAGACAGCAGTCAATAAGCTGGAGGCGATGGTAAGCGCAGTTTTATCCTCAAATAATCACTAAAATAGGAAGAATTGTTTAATCTCGTTATGACGAACACGTTTCGAAGAACCCCTGTTTTGTTGCCAATAGTTATTCGGGCAGCTGGCCGAAAGAAAAAGGGTTTTGGGAATTGTACAAAGGAGCAACATTTTCTTTTCTGTCTTTCCCATCACACGACTCGCAAGCCAAAGGGTGGGATTGGGGAGAATATAATGAAAACGGAAGTGAGACGACGGGCAGCATTTCGCTTATGGGTGATAGCTAGCTGCCGAAGTAGCGCCCCGATCCTGCCGAATGCGCTTCGGAATTGGGGCGAACGCGAGGGAAAGGGGCTGCGCGTGCGGGAGGCCGTGCCCGTCTCCCACGCGCACTCGCTCGTCGTGACCGTTAACATTTAAAAAAGTGAGTTTGTCCGCACTCGGCGCTGCGGGTGCCTTCGTGTCGCATGGCGGCGCGCGCTTTCCCAACTACTCCCCGAATCTCGGTACGTGCACGTATCGCACGAGGCTGCTTCCACCGACCCAGGCTCGCAGCCAGCCAGTTACCTGTTCAGGCAGATTCTGCCGAAATATAAACCTGATTTCCAGCTCCTGTTTGTGTATAATGGGTCCCAAAGGTCTATGCAGGCGCAGTTTGTCATTTAATGTTTGTTTTTCCTCCCTTTTTGTTTTTGCATAAACTTGCTTTAAAGGAAAGACACCACCGTGCATTCTGTCTGTCCACTGCCCCTTTTATGTTGTACTACTGATGACAAAGTAATGAAAGCAGTGCAATGTTAAAAGGGCATTGGCCAGGGATTGTTCCCAATTACATTATGCCAAAAAGGACCGTGCAACTGGGCAAAAAAACAAACTAGACACCAGATGTGCTGTTTACAGCTGCTCTGACTTTATTGCACTACTGTATTAGACAGCTAGCAGTGCAATAGTATTGTCAAAGCGTCTGAAAGCAGCCAAGCACCAGTCAGAGGAGGCTGCAGGAACCGGGAAAGGCTTTAAATTAAAAGGTGTAGATGTTTCCAAGTATATGTGTGGCACAAGTAGACGATTTGTACTGACGGTTTAGTGTTTGACTGCTGCGATCGAGTTTAGAGTTCTGTATTTCGCGTAGTCTGCGGTAGTGCAAACACGTGGATGACGAGATCATTTGATTTACTTTATGCTACAGTCAATATGCAGGATTAATATCTGCAGTATAGCTCATTCAGCGTTACATATGAAGGGGAAGCTTCTCGTCCGTCTATCCTTTTGTCTAATGCGTACTTCTTGACGTGTCCTAAGTCCTGAAACCCTATCAATATTGTCTCTGCTGTCCGCTGTTTTCAGAGTAGTGCAATATTGCTTATAGGGTGTCAGTGTTTGGGCAGAGCCCGATCTCAGACTACAGTGTGCAGATCTCAGCCTGATCGTCCCCGTTCCCAGCCTCATACTTTTGTTCACTTCGCAGAAAAAAAGAAAGAAAGCCCAAAAACAAATGTTTGAATTCTTAAGATACTATGCTGAATTCACGTAATATGTTTAACTTAACAAAAACCACAAGCATATTTGGTAGAAGCTGAAAGCGATTTATGGACTAAAAATGCTAGACCATTATCCAAGTGCACGTGGTTTGATAGGACTTGAGCAAATTCATTTTGTCATTGGTGGTCTTTGCATAAAATGGAGAACTAAACAATATTAACTAACATGAAGTTTGTTCAGCTTTTTTTTTTTTTTTTTAAATGCACAATACAGAAAATAGCTGGTCATTTAAGCTCCCATAATATGTATACATTTCAGCAACACATAGCAATATGAAAATGCTTAGTGTGAAATCTAGTTGTGGAACTAAATCTGCGTACAAAAACGTGTGGGGCCCTGGATGTACTGTCCTGCATACAGCTGTTCCTCGCCTTTCCATGGCTGTTAAACACGCTCGCTTAGCACTGTGGCAGAGTAACGCGGCTTGCTGTTTGTTATGCACGGTTTCCTCTCAGTTCCAGAAAGCGGAGGCTGACCTGGAGTACGTGGAAAAACAGCTAAAGTTCGAGTTCATGTCCACCGTTCCGGGGAACGGGGAGGCGCAGGTAAGGCAAGTCGGGTGACAGGACCTCGTTAAAAGCCTCCTCTTCTGCTGGCCGTGCGGCCCACGCTGACCGATCCCCTTAGCAAAAATGAAGACCTTTTCCTTATTAAAAACCCCCGGTTTGCCGTGGTACAAGCACAATATGTTACAGTGTGTTTAAAATGACGGTCATCACGATCGGAGTTGCACCCGATCAGATTAAGGAACCACGGACAGCCCAACCTGTCACCGCCGGTATAAGAAGTATCAGCGCATGAAGAGACCGCAAACATGGCCGCGCTGCGTGCGGCCGGTACGACGGCCCGACGCTCGTGGCAGTGATGAACTGCAGGGCTGCCACCTTTGGTCAGCCGAGATTTCCAGTTCGAGACAAGTCTGCACACAGATGCACATGCATTTACATGTGTGTAACAGTTTATTACCTTGTAAATAGTCTGCAAGCTTTGCGAGCCTCACCGGCGCTTTTGCTGTAGCTAATTTTAGGTTTATAATGGGATGATATAGATTTGCCGTAAGGTTTCTTGTGTGAGTGTCTGAAAGCGTGAGTGTCACGCCCGATGCGTGAGAGCTGGCAGTTCTGCGTTAACTATAAAATCATGCGCTGCCCGAAGGGTATAAAGATATTGTGCGGTTTTACTGGAGCAGCGGGGTTAAAAGGGCGACATGCAAATATAATATATAATAGTGTGTGTGTGTGTGTGTGTGTGTATATATATATGTGTATATGTATATATGTGTGTGTGTGTGTGTGTGTGTGTGTGTGTGTGTGTGTGTGTGTGTGTGT
>JAODLD010000044.1:9807523-9833180 GCA_026781065.1 Mormyrops boulengeri | reverse complement strand
TGTATTTATGTGTTTGTATATATATATATATATATATATATATATATGTGTATATATATACATACACACACACACACACACACATTTACAGAATTGAAAAGGTAATTTTTATCGCACAATAAGCAATCAGAATTAACACGATCCCGCGCGGCCTACGTACGTAGGGGTCGGACCGCTGTAACACATCAGTATACATTCCATTTAGAGTACATTGTAATTTACCATAAACGGATACGATAACCCACAAAATGCTAAGCATTAATAAATGCCTTACGCATAACTTGATCCGTTGTCACGTAGCCTTCCCTTTTATTTCAAAGGGGGGGGGGTATTAAAAACGTTGGTATTGATAATAGCTACTAAATATACAGCATTCGTTCGTGGCTTTTTAAAAACTTACCCTTCCTCGGTATCGGATATAATTGGTTTTGCAAATGGCGCATTAGGGTGCATTTCGGAAACGTGTCAGTCTTCTGTGTTTCGGCTGCATCAGTTAATTCAGCAGACATGCAGGGCACGGAGGGCTGTGGGCTGGGGGGCTCATCGCCACCTACCCCACCGACTATAAACAGTTTAACGCGTTATATTAATGGTGTAGCTATAAACGCGATCCAGGGACGTGAATATAAACCTCAGTGGCGAATATGCACTTGCATAATAATCGGTGGGTGCATTTGATCACGTCGCAATTTGCGTTTCGCCACCTTAAAAGAAAATCACGACCGCTTCCCGTCGCGTGCTGCCAATAAACGCCGCCTATGTCTGACGGGAGAGCTGCATAGTTCATGATGTGTGACCTTTCCTGCAGGAAAACCCCGTGAAGCTGCTGGAGAATCTGTCTGCCATCAAGGCGCGACACAAGTCCCTATGTGCGCAAATAGAGGAGATCGCAGCGGAGCAGAAGCAGTCTGTGGAGGCCATCAAAGTCCACCTAAATACCACGGTACAGCTGGTGCAAGAGCTGCAGCTCACCTCAGACTACCAGGTACATCCCTCACCTGCCTGCTTAACCACCTGTAGGCAAGTAGTTATCTGCCACAAATATGAAAGGCGGAGTAAGGGGTTGTAGGAAGTCTGTCTTTTCTATTTTAGGTTCCCCCGCTTACAGACAAAGAACGAGAGGCAGCCGAGTTTCTCTGCTTGCCTTGTTCTCAGCTGTCAGCAACGGTAAGGTGAACACCAGTCGCAAATATGGCCTATAAGAGTAATGGGTTTGAAAGAATTCTCATATATTTGGACTTTGATAATGTATAAAATGTACCACTGTAGTGCATTTAAGGCTAGCAAAGTTGTTGCTACAGATTGGTGCTGGTTCATGCAATAATGCAGCCTTTCTCAACAGAGTTCCTCCATTCCGGTCCTGGAGGGCCAGCCTTCAACACAGATTGCAGATTTCCCTGCTCAAACACACCTACTAAACCTGGCAATTAGCTGGTGAACTGAATGTGTATTTGAGGAGGGAAATCTACAGGCTGGCCCTCCTTGACTTGTGATAAAGCATTTGTGCATGGATCTTAAATGTCAGGAATCCTGCTGTTTTCACATATGGTCATTTAACTTCTGTTTAGACCCCATCCACATCTGAGGTCCCAGCCGACAAAGATTCACAAGGTAAGTAACAAAAGTCCTCATCACTGAATATTAGTGAAGAAGCGATAGAGCTATCTGGAGCTAGTAACTCTCAACTCAGCTGTTGTTTGACATGACTTCAAACAGAAACATCTAACCTCTCCAATCATCTGCAGCCCCAAGCAAGGAGTTTGAGGAGATAAGCAAAGCGGACTTGGAGGCGGTACCGCGCAGCGTGCGCTCGAACGTCAAGCTGTCTGACCTCAATGCCTTCTATAAGCAGCTGTTCGAACACTTCGCCGCAAACAACAGGTTGGGACAGTTGTGACAGAATGTGCTGTTAAAAGGGCCGTTTGTTTTTGTAACCGTCTTCGACAAGAGTTATAAATTTATAACAAAAACAAAATAGTTTTTGTAGTATTCCCTCTTAAGCCTGGGAAATGGACGACATTCTTAACCCTATGTGTGTTTAGGTTTGGTAAAATAGTGATGCATTTACCTTATAAATATGAACTTCATTTCTCCCCAGTGGGACCCTTAACTCGATGCAGGTGAAGAAAATGAACATTAAGCTGAGTGATGCCAAGTTGAAGACATTAAAGCACCTCTCCCTTGTTGAAGTGGACAAGGAAGGATGTGTTCGCCTAGCAACGAGAGACTGAGGGGCTTGCATGGGTCTGTGTTAAAGACTGCTGGGATCAATGCGCGTTACGTACTGCACATTCCAGGAACGGTGTCGTACAGTCCCGAAGCATCTGTTTTCATGAAACTTGTGTCGAAACAAAACTTTCAAACATACATGGTAAGTATTCCAGGCTGTTTAAATTAAAAACTCTGTTAAATGAATATTTTATTAATAAATGTTTAATATTTATGTTTATTGAAAAGGACTACAGTGATTACTGCAGTGCTACGCTTTACCTATAATAAGATTTATTTCAACACCTTTAACAGCATTTTAATCAAACGCTGTCATGTTAGTGTCGCAACGAAACATCCAATGTAAAAATCCTGTGTAATGTTTTCTTAGAGTTTGTGTATATCCACGCTAAAAAGGTTAAGTGGCTTAAAATAGGAAGAGAAATCACTTACTTAAAAAAATGAACTAGCCTATGAACAACACTGAAAGAAACAATGGATGTTAAGGTGTTTATTTGGAAAAAAAGTTGTGTAAACATTTAAATGGAGAACAGCTCACGTCTCATTTAAATACAACAATATGAAGAGAAGTTCTGCGAGCAGTATGTCAGTGAGCAGTAAAAACTAAACAAAACTGTCAAACTACAAACACAGCATCACAAAAAAAAATCACAGTCCTTCAAGCTGTGTCCAAAAGGTTTCTTCGAACACCTAATGAAATGTACTACTTATAAACATACAATGTTGCATTACGTTACACTGTAAAGTACAAGGATCTCAAGCTATGATAAGGGGCAACAGCACAATGTAAGAGCAAACAATTCAATAACAACGAAACTCCAACGAGAGAATAAAAATATTAACACCGGTTTTAAGTCTAAACACAAACAAGGAGTGATGATAATAATGAAGGTGATTATTTTCCTGTACCCTGCTGGGAATGGGTTCATTTGAGCAGTGCCTGGTTTGGGCCAGTTTGACCTTTTGTGGGAATCTGCCCCAGGACACTCACCGCCAGTAAGTTACACCATATGGATTTCTTCTATTCTTACAATGCACGTCATTTTCAAGAAAATACTTTGGAAAAAGAGGGATTAGTGTCTTTGCTGTGAATGGTTACAAATATAATGTCATGCCAGAAAGAACCATTCATAACAATCAAATCGAAGTGAATGAAACTGTCAGTGGGGCTGGTAAGGAGCATTGAGGTCGTCTTCAGGTCCCTCTAGCCTACAGCTTCTCTCCATGTTCATCTACTCAGCCTATCGAGATGCAGATAAGTCAACGTTAAAGCTGGACTCTCATCTACACGACAGCTTGAGAACACTGTAGGCACACGTTACCTTGCTCTTCTTCAACACATTTAAATTCGTCATGGTGTGGATGCCGTTTTCCCAGGACTTGTGGTCCTGGGTACTGAAGGTACAACGTCACCAGAATGTAACGTCTTCCTAGACTCCATGTTGTCCTTTTCATTCCCTACCCCTTCCCCGTCGGACTCAAATGCAGATAGTCCAGACACACAAAACATGGACCAAAACCTCAATGCATCAATCAGCTGTATGTGACTTCCGTGGCCACTTTCATATATTTTTACAATGACCATTTGAATAGTAATATGACATCTTTCATCTTTACGTATTACGTCAAGGAGCGCAATTCTCACCAGGGGAAGCAGTTAAGACGGAAGGACAGATAGATTGTAAATAAAATCCGTAAATTTATGTGGGCAAGTTCGGCTGCATATTACAAGGGAACTTCATTCTAAGTCATTAATGGGTGTTATTAATGAGTATCATGGACTGCACAGAACATTATTTGTGAATCCCACCTCTGACGTTTCGAGCTCAACATAACTAAAGTTGTGGCACAATCTAGAGACCGTGAACTCACTGCGCACAGAGCACTGAGGTTGCATTTCCTGCCATCTTCTCTCCAGCAGCCTGTTCCAACAGTATGTCATGCAGCATCTCGTCCAACGTCGAATGCACCCTGTGGAGGGGACGACTAAGCTTGTATCTGAAGTTGATCTGTGGATTGTCCTCAGCCTTATTTGAGCCCGTCTATTTTATGGTAACGTGTTTTAGCTTATCTATGCGCGAATTTGGACACCACCGTTGGACTGTATCTTCCAGCAAACTGTGATCTTCATTGGACCACCATGTTCCCTGGCTGTTGTGTGCAGACACACTCTCCTTGAGGGTGGTGTGGCCAGCGACAGAGTGGTCACCTGAACACATAAATAAAAAATAATGTTAACACTGAGTTTTTTTGTAGTTGTAGAACTACAGGTTCCAACATGCAGACAACTTGCCTAATTTCTAGCTGGACCTAAGGAATAACAAATGTAGTATGTCTATGCCAAAATGCTACAATTAAGCTATATTCTCTTTGTAACTTCCTTCTAATCAAATGTAAATCTGAAGGGTCAGTAGGATGTACTTTCAAATTGCAGTATTTTGAGTTATATAAATTTTAATATTGATTAAATAGCACTTTTGTGTTACAATTTTTCAACACTTTGTAGAGGTAACAATTAATACCCGTTTTGATACAGAAAATTGCTTTACGCTGACATTTCCGCCAGTCTTCACCAGGATGCACAAATGCAGATGTTATCAGAAATCAGTTGCCTGACTGGTAAGGTGGGCATGACAAATGAGGTCCAGTACGTATCTGCATGAAGACCAGCTGTGTCATTTTTAATCACAAAATTCCAGAGAGTTATACTTACGTAAACAAATGGAAAAATATAAACAGTTCATGAATTTAAAAACTGGGTCAGACAACCTTATGTTAACCCCAGTATAGAGTAGCTATACTTTTTATGCTTAATGAACACTTGGATTTTGTTATACTCTGTAATTTGTAAACTGCACTGAATGAAGTGTGGGCTTTTTCCAGTCCACTTGATGGCGATTAGTTTTTTTGTATTTAAGCCACTCCAGTGTGTCTTGGGCCACGCATTTCAGTCCATTATCGGGCTGAAGGGCTGCAGCTTCTCAATGGTGCCACTTCTTCGTGATCGACTATTCGCTGCATATCCCAGAGTGATTTCGAAACCTTCTGGGTCTGCACAAGTACGGATGGGGCCCTACACACACTCACTATACAGAGACAAATGTATTTAACGTTTAAATGGGATAAATGACATTCTGAAGTGGTAACATCCATGCAAACAGGAGGCTTAGATAAATGACGTCACCAAATTCCTGCTAATGCAGTTGAAATATTTTTTGTTTTGTGACATATAGGGCTGCAAAAAATGATTATTTTGAGAATCGATTAATCGCGATCACATGGTCAACTAATCGATTAGTTGGGTCAAAACACAGGATTTAAAGAAAAATGCAAAACATTACGATTTTAAATTGTATAAAAATTGTACACAATGTAAAGTCTGTGGCATAGAAACAAATCTGCTATCTCCGCCATATTTAGCTAATGATTGTATTTTTTGCCACGGTATGCCGTATTTTGGAGGTATTTTCAAAAGCAATGCTATTCTTCCATTTTTAAATATTTGCAATTAATTTCGCCAGGCAGGGGGGTGGGGATCCTGATTAATTTTGTCACCGACATGCCAGAAAACGGTGTATTTTCTGCTAAGAGATACCTATGACATCTCGCACCTTCAGCAAGGTCCACCGAAGTGTCCAGCACCTTCTCAGGGGTGGAGCTCAAGCTGGGCGAGGTGGTATCACTGGTGGAAGACCTTTCCGGATCGCCCGCCTTCACTTGGTCGTCATGCTCAGGGTCCGTCCCAGGCTCATGCTCATCTTGGCTCACTGACACCCATGCGGTCCCACTCTCGCCCGCATGGGATGAGCTGGTGTCAGTCTGTGGGGGGGACTGCTGCATACTGGGTATGTCACTCTGCAGCGAAAAAGGAGTTGCATCTATATGAGTGAGTGTTTCCAGTATCCACACTGTAATGTGTGTGCCTGAACACTGGGGGCTAATAAGGTATTTTCATTCTGAACCGTAAAAGGTTGTGTTCATTGTTGTAGCCTAAACATGTCTTTAACGCTTTAAATCTCCATTTTCATAATAAATGAATATATAAGCGTTTGCAAATCATGCAGGAATGTACAGTCACAATGGAAGTGCTGGCAGTAGTGAAGGTGTCCACGGCGGGGGAGCCGGTCCAGGAGGTGGCGTTAAGCGGCTTCTCCAGGTGTGGAGGTGGCTCAACACGGCTGCCTGCCGCCCTGGATCTAGGGCTTTGCACTGTCCCAGAAACAAGCCCCAGTTAGCGACATTAGCATACGGGCGATTGTGCACAGGAACGATCACACGTAACGTTACATATGGACTCAAATTATGATACTCTCGATTAAAAATGCCAGGGAACTTTCATCTATTATTCCCATGTAGTCATGACCCGTTTTCAGTAGATTCATCCAAGTTCTAATCGGCGTGAGCGAACAGTGTCTCTCCAGAGAGCCCTGACACACTAACTGTCCTTGGGCTCACATGCGTGAGGCCCACCTGGGCTGCGGGGGGTGCTGTAGCAAAGCGAGTGGCGTCGGCAGACAGCAGGGGACCCCAGGGCCTGGCTTGCCCGCTCCTGCTGCTGGCCAGGTGAACACGTGATGCTGGACAGCTCAGCCAAGTCTGAGAGACAGCCGCTGTGTGCAGAACGGACACGGCGTCAGGTACTCAGGCAGCTTTCACCTACTGCATATACAAGAGGGCCTTACCCAGCAGCTTGAAAAGAACCAGGGCTGGCTGGGTAAGGCCTCGCGTCTGCTGATTCCTCCACTGCAAATCTTCGTCCTGGAGAAAAAAATCATACCACTGTGAGGTGCTGTAACCCAGAGCATTGCACGCTTAAAGCAACAGGTCCGTCTTAACTGCACAGCGAAGGACCTCCGCGTTCCTTTACCTCTGAGCCCCGCCTCCTCTGCTGCTCCTCCCCCTCCAGGCTGACAAACCCCCACTGTGACCTCCAGGTTCTGCTCCAAGCTGGGCGACTGAAACAGGAAGCAGTTTCTCTGCTATTATTTCTCCGTCAGCTTTTCTATATGGCAGTCTTATGTCTAACAGTCTCCACAGCGTTCCTGACCCAATGATCCGGACAGAACAAAACAAAGGTATGGTTCACAAATCCGTCAAAGTCAGCCAGCATCCTCATGTTTGATGTCATCAACCCCACCTGCGAGTGCCTTGGGTTTGGGGTGAGGAACACACTGAAGGACTCCACTGTGGGTCCAATGCTCTCTGACTTGGATGAAGACTCCTGGGAACACACAGGGTCACATGATCCCCTGCCGTAATTACCTGGACTTTCAGAGCTGTACACAACTTACACATATAGTCAGTGGCCAAAGGGTTTAATCCTGGGCCACGGAAATACAAAAAGGGATCAGCTTTGATCTGCATTAGTCATCTGTGGCCAGGAGGCCCAGACGACGTGAATTGGCTGGTATTCCTTTAGGTGGTCGGTATGGCTCACGTTGTGCTTTTTGCTGGATACTTACACAGTCATGGGTTAAATAGAGAGAATTAAGTAGAACTGATAACACTCTGCGCTACATTGCTTGAGGAAGAGTAACATATAGAGTGAAAAGAATAGCAAGGCTGACACGCATTGGAATCTGACTCTTAGTTAGTCTTCTGTCCTCCAGAGGTGCCACAGGCATTGCTGGTTACAGCATTATTGTATTCCTTGGACAAGGAAGACATATGGTTTAGGGACCAGCTGGCAGACACTTTCAAGTTAGCACAGTAACTCAAAAAGTATTTGATGGAACTGTTTTCAAGCTTTGCACACACATTGTATAGGTGAAGCCCTGGAATTGGTCAAAATTTGAGACTCAGGTTGCACCAAAATTGAAGCAGCGCCACACGGTGGTGGCACATGAAAGGACAGCCGTATATGCAGATCTGCTGAATCTGGTGCAATTGAGACAAGTCACACAAAGTTAGGCTTTTAATAAAGCGGTTTTTTTGGATAGGTGGGGAGAGTGTGTAAGGGGACCAGAGACTGCAGAGGCTGGGGGTGTGGGATGAGTAGGGATTAGATTGGAGGACGGGGTGATATCCGTGGAATACATTGTTGTCCCTCCATCTAGTTATAAAATATGCAGTTGGGTATATTTTACCTGTGCAGCATCCAGTAGTGGGGCCTGGAACATTCCGGTGACAGCGAGGAGGTCTCTCTCCTCCTCACTCTCGCTCTGGAGGCCTGAGGAGAGCCGACACGCTCAGACACAAGGGAGCTGCACAACAGTCACTTTGCATTTCTCATACAGGAAGGGAGAGTGCTCTCTCACTCTTATAAAGCTCACAATCAACTGCTTGTTAGCAGTGGGTCAACATCATGACACACCTGTGGGTCACTCTCACAAACCTGAGATAAAAAAGTCACAATGAATGTGGAGCAAATATCACCTTAATATTCTAGGTATATGAAAAATATATCAATGATGCTCTGATTTAATGGTTTTTTAAACTACTTTACCCAAATATGTAGCCAAAACTCTAACTGCAGTAAGTTATAAGAAATAAAACTGAAAACTAGATCGAATGTTTTTACATTTTTCAACTGGATTTAACAATAAACAATCAATTTGTATGATAAGATGTATATTTTTTGCTCACTAAAACAGTAACCAGAGAAACAAACCTAAAGGTGAAGATACACAGGGCATCTCAAAGATCTCAAAAAGTTGCCCACTGAGATCAAACATGCCCAGATAGAAATATGTTGCCCATTCTCAATGGGAAAGTGCCCAAGCATTGACTGTTCCCAAACACAGTTTAGGGTTTGGATTGCATCGCTTGGATCTTTTAGCGATTCACATTTAGTCGCTCCTCTCTGTGTCACCTGCAAAGCTCTTGAGGAGGGTCTCCGGGTCACTGCTGCCGCAGCTGTTCTTTGTCCCAGGTCTGTGGGAGTCGTGACTCCAGAGGAGCTCCTCTGTCCCCCAGCTCTCGCTGCTCCTGGGATCGGCTCCCCGCGTCATCCGGGCCACCGCCGCCGAGACCTCGGCTGGGCACAAGACAAATCTTCCGGCTGACCCACTGATTAACGAACCTCACCTTCCAATTAATGAATCACTTTAATCCTCATTATACTGAATGCATTAGCTGAAGTCTTACAGTTCAGCTAAATCAAATGTAATTACTCGACAGCTGTAATGAATGCCCCTCCCTTTAGAAAGTGCCCTCCCTTAAATTTTTTTGTGAAGCTGAAATGTTGACCCTTGATCTTCATTTGTGAAGCGATGACGACTCATTCTGCATCGAGAGGTAACAGAGTGATGAAGTGAGTGTTAAAAGCATGGCGGCTCCCTCACTCTTCCACTCGGCTTGGCCGCCGGACTCTCTGGGCCTCCTCGAATCCGTCCTTCCGGGAGACACAGACTTCCTGCGAATCCCAACCCAGAAGAAGTGTCCACAAACCGCAGCCACACGGCAGCACCTGCATCTTCTTCTCCATCAACAAATTTAATTCTTGCCAGTCAAAAATCAAAAAATGTAACAAATACCAAGTGATTTTAAATTCCTCTGCCTTCTTCCCCTGGTAACGCATCCAGCCGCTCCCTCACCGCCTAACCGACACCCACAATGACCCAGACTCTGCTTCCCCTTTTCCATTCCAGAGTCCTGTCTGAGCCCTACCTGTCCTCACGTCCCCGTGTCCCAGCTCGCTGCAGACCGCCTCCTGCCCTCTGACCTCCTCTCGTGTTTGCGCTCACCTACCGAGTGAAGTGACAGCCATCAACTGTAGCGCTCTAACCAGCTTTCACTTACACATGCCTTACGATAGCCAGGAACACGAGGCCAATCCTTCACTTCAACCAGACAAAGGTTCAGCGATCCCAGTGCTGGACGGCCAGTCTGCAACACAGTTAACACTCCAGAACAAAACCTGGGGAACCCTGAATCAGAAGATAATTCTTTTCTTCCTGTGGTCTTTGTCATTAAGGAAAGCTTCCTACCTGAAGTATTTCAGCATACACGTCCTCCTCCGCCGAAAAGTAACACGTGGGCTCCTCATTCTCACAGCTAGGGTATTGCGCCTTGTGGTCCCACTCATCCTCTCCCAGGACATCACAAAGTGGCGGGTGATAACAGAGGGGGGGCCCCACAGCCCTACCAAAAACACCCCCACCTCTGGCGACCTGGGCTGGGCACGGGCCATCCACCTCATCGAAACCGCGCATGTCCCGCGAGCCGCCGGAAGTCCCACCTCCCTCGCGCATCTCCACAGCCAGCAGACTGGCCTCAGACTGCTGCATCAGAACCTGGGACACCTTCAGGTTCAGCACGATGGATCCCATGTGCCTGGAGATCTGCTCCCTCTTCGCCGAGTCATCCACTGAGCCGGCCTCCTCCAGGATGCCAGGATCCGGGTGACGGAAGGAGACGTGCTGCCCCTCCGCTGTCTCTCCCCCCAGGTCCATCCTAGGCAACTGGTTCTTTACTCCCCCCCCCTCCCTGTCCAGGAGATGGTCCAGCTGCCACAGTGGGTTTTGCATACCTCTGTCCAGCAGCTCCTGCTCCGATTCCTTGCTCGCTATGGGGTGAACAGATGTGGAAATTTCATGTCCAGAAAATAAAAATCCAGACCAAGATTTTGTTTCAACCAACCAGTTGAGTGTGAGTCACAGTCACAGAGTACTCAACAGGTTGGTTGAAGCAAAGTCTCGGTCAGGAATTTTACTTTCTGGACCTGAACCCAATCTACATCGGACAGGCTGGAGAAGCACCCGGGTTTCCCTATGTTAAGCTACGCGGCTATCGGCATGACTACAGACAGCCACGGTCAACACAGGTTTCTGTCTTTACATATATCTAATGACATTTAAGAGGGTTCTGTCCCGTATATAATCATTTTCATCTGCACTAACTGTAGGAGCCTAAATGCAATTCATATAAGTTAAAGTAATTAAAAGTAAAAAAAAATATTGATTCAAGGTACAAATTTATTATTTTGACAAACATGATTTAAAAATGTCAAGATTTATTTGATCTACCTTGTAATGTTTAAAAATGGGACTTTTAATGTAGTTCCGATGGACACTATTGTTGTGCTTTTATCATAATAAGGGGTGCGGGGATAGGTTGTTGAGATTAGATTGGAGCGAAATAGTTTTTTGACTTCCTGGTAAGATTGCTCTCGAATTTTCGATATATATATATATATTTTTTGTAGATAAACTTTTTTATGTTTGTAATATAATTTCAAAGACTCTAAGTAAATAGTTAAAAATTTACGAAGCAGTTTCCTGAAGTTTTTATGGAGTGGACTGGGACGGGAGAATCTTCGGAGCGTCACGCTAAGTTTCAATAGGAACATAAGGACCTACACTAACTATAGATCTTGTCGTTGGTATGAACGCTACATTACGCCACTGCAGACTGCCTAACTACCACCCCAAGAGGAGAGGTCTTCGGGTCCCTGATAACGGACGATTTACTTGTCCCAGTACCCACCTGTGCGGAGGTGAGGCCGGTCCTCTGCAAACTCCAGTCCCCAGCCCGGCAAACTCAGGCCTGCCAGCTCCGGACACAGGCCACTTCCCCTCCACGAGCTCTGGGACGGCTCCTAGGAGACACACGTCCAATCCATCCTGCCCAGCCTGATGAACATGTAGACCCGGTAGACACACCTAGCAGGTACCGTGGTGCTGACGGAGCTTTGCTTGAAACCTGAGTACTTCTCATCATGTAACAGCTCCTCCATGCCTTCCAGCACTAATGCATACAGAACATACGCGGCCTTACGTTACCCGGATGTCACGGCAGAGAAGGTAGCGGAGGTCTTGCAGGCTGCTGGTTCGATCCTGTGCCTGGGCTTGCAGGCAGGTGCTAACCAGCCTGTAATAGGGCTGAGGCACAGCGGGATGGATCGTCAGGGACTCGCCGGAATCCACCGCCTGCTGGATCCTGGACGGGTCCACGGGACCCCATGGCACCGCATCTGTGATGGAAGGGGACCCTGCGTCTAACTACGCAATACACACAGGCAAAATACCCAGAAAGATCACGTAAGCTTTGGGAGTGACTGTAAGATTCAGAACACGGGATCCATTCGTAAGGTCATAGCACCTGTGTAGAGCTCCTGAATGAGAGCGCAGACACTGTACAGGTCGGCCTTGCCAGTGCAGGCCCTCAACCTGATGACCTCCGGAGCGGCCCAGTTGTACAGCTCGGGGGGGAGGGGCGGGTGTGTGCGGCCATGTGAGCCACACCACTCATCGCTTCTCGGGACATATGGAGGAGGGAGTAGGATCACTCATTTTGTATATTTTTATGTTTAATTCTTGCATATTTTACTAAAACACAAGAAAACAAATATACTCTACAGGTAATTAAAAGGCAGACAAATAAAATCACATACACAGCTGCATGAGGAATAGGTCCAATGAGGGAATGCACACAGTTTTGGAAAACCCCACCAAACGGACCATAAACTGCCAAAAAGCCCCCCCAGGCTTCTCGGGTCTACCTGGGCACCATGAAGCCAAGCCCAGTGACTTTGGCCACCATGGGGTGGACGATCTGCACGCTGTGGGAAGACAGGGCTCTCAGGACGAGCCCCCGGCCATGCAGGTACAGGAGGGCCTCGCAAACATGCAGCACCATGGTGAGCAGCGCCCCCGTCTGGAGCACAGGAACTTCGGCCCTCTGGAACAGAGATACAGGTGTGTGATCTCTGAGTCCCAGAATTCAGGTCCAGAAAGCACAAATCTAGACCAAGGTTTTGTTTCAACCAACCAGTTGAGTATTCTGTCACTTTGACTCTTTATACTTAACTGACTGGTGGGAATAAAACCTTGGTCTGGATTTGTACTTTCTGGACCTGAACATTCCACCTCTGCTGAGCCCTGCGTCTATGTGGCTTCTCCATATATGGGTAGCTGTTTCGCATACAGTCATGATTACAGTTGTATACTATGCAGTCCATTTTATATACATTCTAGTCAGTATATATACAGCACTGTGCAAAAGTCTTAGAATGACAAAGTGTTTGAATATTAATGTAAAAATATGACCTCATGGTCAAAGTGTGTCAGCTTATCTGTTTCAAACCCTCTCCTAAAGTCACCAAAAGCTTTTTCAGTAACCATCCAATACACCCATGCATTTGCTGATTCATCCGCCAGCACAACATGTTAATGCTAATGGATAATCAGTGCTCATTATGTTATTTCACTAATTAAGCTGCTAATTAAGTGAGCTGGTGCTGAAATTTAACAAACAGACGGAATGGCTGGGGTGCCCCTGAGGAGAGGTTTGGGACCTGAAGCAGTGATCATCTAGCCATCCAACAATATCAGTAACTTCTTGGAGAATTAAAGAAATTCTCATTTATTTTTTATTCTGTTACTGTTCATTTGTATATATTCCAATGTTAAATTGTGTTTTTTTTCTGAACAAATATACACTTACTACCCAGATAAACAGCTTTAAACATTTTCTCTGATGGCCTACGGATCACCTAACATTACTGTGTTTGTACGTGTGTGAGAAACATGGTTGATTAATAGCTAGTATCCGGGCAGGTTAGAAAATACACCAGAGTACTGAAAGTTATACATTTGATAAAGTACTTAACCTGGATAAACTTCCGGTAAAGAATAATACAAAAAATAATGTAGGTGGCTAAATTTGTAGCTTTTGGGGCAAAAATTTGGGGTATATATAACTGCAAAAATGGATTTTCGCATCCTGGTCTGGGGCTGTTTGGGGGTGTGGCATGGTGTGCCTGTTTTTGGGCGGGGTTTGGGGGCGTGGCTTGGTGTGCCTGATTTGGGGCGGGGTTTGGGGGCGTGGCTTGTGGCAGGGTTACCCTCTGGTGCAGGAGGCTGTGGAGGGACCCCACGTGTACCCTCTCGTACACCAGCCGGATGCGAAGCAGGTCAGCAGACTTACTGACGGCCAGGAGCTGCAGAAGGTGTGGGTGGGACAGCTGGCTGCGAGGATGTGAAGCCTCACGTTAGACCGTGAAATGTCACAGAGGGGAGGAGTCACGCATATTGACACTAAGGACATGTATGAACACAGGCCATCAAAACAACAACCAAAGCCACTCACTTCTACAGTACGGCTCATTTCATGTAAAAAGGAGACATTTCTCAGGTTGTATCTGACGCAGGACATTGCATCCTATCAATTTCTGTTTGCTTAACAACACATTTGATCTGTATCTACACTCCGCCATGTCGTCATGACAAAAACCGCTTTAATTGACTTTCGGCTGTTAAACCCTCCCCGACATCAAGTCAAGAGAACAAACACTGATTCATTTTTTTTTTAATTTTAAAAACGTCCAGAAATTGGCAGCACGTCTATGGAAGAGGCCCCTCTCCAATACCAGCAGTATGCCTGCTCTGCAATCAGCAGGTCATGGTAGCCATCTTGACCGGTGCACTTCGACGCCGGGTGGGTCTTCAGCTCCTTCACTGTCACACGGCAGCCTTTCCAGCTGGAACTGAAAGCCGCAAATTAGGGAGGAGAAAGCAACCATTTTCTTTATGGCAAGCAAAAAATCTGAAGAGGAAATTTTAGCCTGAAATCATTGTGCATTTTAAAAGCTTTTCATGTTGCAAGTAAGTCATAATCATACAAAAAACTGCTTTCTACTGGGAATTCACTACAACTGAATCCATCATGTGAAGATGTCTTAAAACGTCTGAGGATGTCTCTGCTACACTATGGCCAGCATCTCTTACTTGATCATATTAATGAATGAACCGCAGGAATATGAGAGAGAAGATTCATCCTCCGCCTGCCCAAGGTCGCCGTCGGAGATCAGAGGAACGCAGGCCAGCAAGCCTAGAAGCCTCCGCGGCCGGTCCACACACAACTGCAACGGCCAAGGGCAGAAAGTGACCGACAGCCGACGTAACCCGACCTGTCTATCCGTGTCCGATAACCACTTATCTGCTCAAGAGCTCTGATGAGTCTATTCTGGGATGCACGGATCATGATGCAGGACACAGTGTTGGGTAAAGCGCTACTCTCTGAGCGCACACAGGAATATTCACAAATTCACCTGATCTGTATGCTTTTAGACAGTGGGAGTATAACCTAGAGGAAACTCATAATACCTTGGGGAGACTTGGGGCCAGATTCAAACCTCCAGTCCTGGAAAAGTGCGCATCAATGCTACATACCCACTAATCCATCCACATTCACCACTGCTCACATTACCTGTCTTGATGAATAACCCTTAACCCTCTGGAGTCTGAGGCCTCTCAGCCACTTTCGGGGTAATCTGACATGCCTTGACATTTTAAAATATTTCACCTATCTAAAAAACATATATCCCCAAAGTGTTACATGTGCTTTTATTCAATTACAATGATATTCTATTTTTTGTCAAATTCAACTTTGAACGTATACTTTTACAAAAAACCTATTAAAATGAAAAACTGTGAGCAGTTGCTATAGAAAACGATAAACATGATGCAGTGCCTATGCAGAGTTAACGGAAATAAAATAATTCACTATTATTAACCCTCTGGGGACGAGGGCATCGTCGACCGTGTAGCTTTCTCGTGCATTTCAGTTTATATCTCGCTGAAATATTTATGTAGAATCATGAAAAATACACTGACTAAATCCGTAATCTGTCTTCTTTTCAAAATGTCCATTGTCGGAAGTATTAAAGTTTTTAAAATTAGGGTAAATAGGCAAAAAAGTAAACCATGTCACCTTACTTTGTTTTACCTGCATCGGGGGCGTGTAGTACCGCTCTCACCTGAAGACCGCTGTTCACGTTCTAAATGGCCGCATTACCGCGTATTCAAACCGCATTCGCATGCGAATGAACGCTGAAATGGACACAGGTATGAGATTCGCTGCTGAAAGTGGCAGCGCTGGCACAGAGCTTCACAGCAGAGACGTATGTATGTGCCATGTTCTAGCCGATCAGTGTAAACACTACCCAGACATGTGCTCTTGTTTATTTGAGTCACAATGGGCGTGTTCACGCATTTCTTTACCCAATACCAACTGTCGGATTATGTTATTATCATGCGAATAGTGCGATTTGCAAGTGGGCGGGCGATCAGAGCTGGTTCGAGACTCAGACGCTTAAGTCAGTCACTCTTGTTCTTATTATTAATATCACAAAAAATATATTTAGTTTCTACCTATATATATTTGAAAAGTAGACCGTCCAATGTTTCGGAGAGTGTTTATATGACAAAAACTTGCAGAGGTATTTAAACGGTTTGACGAAATGTCTGGGATGGCCGACTCCAGAGGGTTAACTCCTCACTAATTACACTACTAACACCGATTTCTTCATACCCCCACAAGCTAAAGGGGCGATACCTCAGTTCTGCTTCACCTCACCCTTTCACATACCTTCCCGAAGCCGTAACACTGGACAGTGTCGGAGGGGGTCGCCTTGGAGCTCGCGTGAAGGTCTGAACCACTGTAACACAGAATAATAACCCAGAATGCCCCAATATGAGCCCACACAAGAGACAGCTCTGAGACAGAATGACTGCCTCATTAAAATATCACCTGTCTTGAAATGAATGCACCGTTTCACCTTGAAATAACCTATCATCCTACAGTCTCCCCTAATAAAATAGGAACTGCAGCATAAATAAATAAATCATAGTATTATGATAAATACTGTCTATTTCTAAAAGGCTTATATAAACACCAGCCACCTACAAAGTCTACCAAAAACCTTGTTTTTTCTGACGCACTTAATGTCCTCAACAACCTTCTTGCTCATGCTTTTCCAAAAAAAATCATATTTTTAGCTGGCCTGGAAAAAAGGTAGCTGCTGACCACAGACAAAAAAAAGAAACAAAAAACAGCTGACCAATCAAACAAGGGTATGCAAATGAGGCCCCGCCCACACCTGGGTCTTAGGAGCTTCAGGAAGGAGGGGGAGCGCAGGAGAGACTTGCAGGAGCGGCAGCGCGTTGGCTGCAGGGCTTGGGGCTGGACCGGCTGCAAAAGGTTGTTCATGTGTGACATGCAGCTCCTCAGGAAGCTTAGCATCTGCACAGGGACCAGGGGTGGGAACAAAGGGGGGGGGGGGGCCGTTAGGAAACAAAGTTAACAGCGGCAGAAGGTAAGGAGCACATCTGCCACAATATGGTTCCTATTCACTAGGGCAAGGCAGGGCAATTCAAATCACGGCCGAGTCCTGCTGAATTCCCAGCCTTCCTTTACCTGTGAGTCAGGTGTGAAGCCTCTGGCCAATCAGAATCAGTCATTATTAAACGAACTACCTGGGAGAACCGGAAAAACGGCTTGGGGAAGAGGACACACGGCCGTACCCTGGGACTGTTCTCCTGTGCTCCGGCCTCCGCCCAATCCTGGGGGAGCCGTCCCTTGTCGTCGTGAAGTCGAAGGTCGCCGCCCGCATCCAGCAGCCCTGCCAGTAGCCAGGGGTTGCAGGAGAACACAGCTGCATGCACGGGGGTGCTCATGTTTGCGCAGCGGCTGCAGGGGGGGGGGGGGCAGCACATCTCACAGACTCATGAAAGTAAGCAGCAGGCGTACAGGTGTAAATGGAGGGAAACAAAGGGGCACTAAAAGACAAAGCACAGCGAGTGTCCGTGCTTTGTCGAGGGGCGAGGGGGGGCCCTTACTGGTTCGGGTCGGCGCCGTATTGCAGGAGCAGCTCCGTAGCTTCGGTCAGACCCAGCAGGGATGCGCAGAACAGGGCCGTCTGGCCAAGGTGATTGACACAGTCGACATTCACCCCTAATACAGAGAGCAACAAGTTGTACATCACTGATAAGTTCTTCACCTGCTGTAAAGCACTATACAATATGCATGTCTAGAAATGGAAAGTGACTGGTAGATATATCAATGCTATGTTCTGAGGGCAGAATGAAAAAATGATTGGTTAAGAGAGATAGCCAATCAGATTGTAGAGGAGGTGGGTCCACGCACCTAGAGAAAGAAGGGACAAACCAATCAGATGTCTTGGTCCCGCCTCCTGTACAATCTGATTGGCTATCTCTCTCAACCAATCATTTTTCAGTCTGCCCTCAGAACATTTTTGTGTAAATAGAACTCCCACATCCATCTTCTAGTGTAGGGTCACCGGGAGCCCATCCCATGAAGCAGCGGGGACATCTTAGGCAGGATGCCAATATATCATAGGGCACACACTAAGGGCTATTTGTAGACACCAAATCCCTTTAAAAACATGCCTCTGCACTGTACGGGAAAGCACAAAGTCAAACGCAAACCTTACAGGCAGTGCTGATCAACACCCAATCGGCAAACCTTACTGCCCAATATCACTTTGTCTCGGACGGCTGTACGTGCTTCTCTCACTGGGGGGCTGTGAAGCTTGCAGTTATTCAATGACCACTGCAGGGTTGCCAACCTTCTTCAGCTGGCTGGAGTGAGACTTTTAATTTGAGACATGCATGTGCATTTATATGCATGTAAGAGCTTTATTACCTTGTAAATAGTCTGTAGGGTTTGTAAACTAGTTAGTTTGATGAAGTTAGTTTTAGGCTTATAATGGAATAATATAGATTTGCCGTAAGATTTCCTGCGTGGGCGGGACAGAGTTGAAAGAGTGTCACGCCAGACCGGTCAGAGCTGCCAACCCTGTCACTGTGTAAATCAATGTGCAAACATAATATCGACATACTATCGACTGTGCGACTTCACCTTTCTTGAGCAGCTTCTCCATCTTGCGCAGATTCCTGTCCAGCGTGTGCTGGTGCAGGCGCGCGGCCATGCCTCCGTCTCTGACGGTGCCCGCGCGCACGGGGCAGGGAACCGGCCACGCGGCCGCCATGCGGACCTGCACGCGGAACGCCGGTCAGTTTTCAGGAAGCAAAGAAGCCAACGCGCCCATTTTCCTGGATGATCGGTGCATAGACCCAATAGATGCTAAATGTCAGCGCGCCAGCCAAGTGTCCAAACGCTCCTGCCCAACATCAATCGCAACGAATATGACGTAGTTCTACGCGATTTCTGAAAATCACTGAGTAAAAATATCCAAGCCGATAAGGGGCTTAACTACAGTCTTTTAAATAAAGGGCCCGAATAAAAAATATATTTTCTGCGCGATTGATGGTAAAACCCTTAGATGAGCGCCCGTCCTCGGGTTTCATAATGATCATATATAAATTTTCATATGCAATATGTGGAAACATTACGCTTCTTTTATATAATTATGGCGACGGCAAACCAGCGATAATATACTTCTTAGATAGCACCATGAAACGTGTATGTATTATTTATGGGTCATCAGGCCTTACCAGATAAAGGTAATATTGAGATTCTGTAAATAACCCCAAAAGATGTCTATCTAGACTATGTAACTATCAATCGTCTCTAGCAAGCTGTCTGTCCGAAATATATTATGAGAAATACACATACTCTATATAAGCTAACATTTCAAGCAATACAGACGTCGAAGTTAAACGCAGTTATTCGCTTTAATTAACGAGGACTTAAGATGTTAGTCGTTTTTTTCCATATTTGAGAAATCTGCTGGGTAGAGTAGCGATCAGTTATGCCATGTCATCCACATATAGCATAATAATTAACTGAGTAAAGCTATATTAGCGAATAGGTAATAATATAGTGATATGTACATCTAGATACCTGTTAATTATATAAAACACCTTCAGCCTGGAACGATACTCCACGACTGGGGATGCGCGGATCGATACTGAAACACCGATCCTTCAGATCTGAATGCTTCATTTTGAGAATCGATTTAAACGTTAAAATTTGTTTACCTAGTAGTTTAAATGTTTATATTGTTATATGGAGCTGGACATGAACTACTACCAGGGCCTAAATGGCATTGTTAGGGTAAGAACTATTTCTCCTTCCGCTGGCTCCTTCGAAGGGGTGACGCGGGAGGGAGGTCGGTCTGAAAAACACGTTTCCGTGTCAAAAGCGATGCCCTTTGTGCCAGTCGGAGTGGCTCACTTGTCTCACAACTAGCACTGCAATGTCAGATTGTGGTGTATTGCAATCTTTCACAGTCTAGCTGCCAACGCCTTTTTTTGGACATAAGGCTAAAATCCTTGCGTTTCATGACGAGGCTCTACCTCAGCACTGACGTCAAACCCTTCTTCGCAACTGAGTTCGGCACATGCCGCAAGTTCTACAGCCGCAGAAAATTGAGGGTTATGGGCAGATTTTCATAATCATGTCACATCAGCTTGGGTGTTGGAGAGGGATTGATATCCTGGCAGATTCAGGGGGCCAGCATTGAATACCAGGCAGAAGACCTACAGTAAGGTGGTGTTTTGCCAGGGGGTCTAGAATTTCTAGGCAAACTGCTGCCTGTCAGCATTGTTCTGCAGGCCTTGATGCACTTCTTCAAATGCACCGTTACTCAGAATAAGTTCATTCTGCAAGGACAATGAAACGTTGCTTCGGTGTTGAGCGCATGATCATGCATTTCCATCCATAAGCAGACTTTCAGTGACATGCGTGGGTATTTTTGCTATACCCACAGAAAGGTTTTTTCTTTTCAAAGGCAGGAAAGTTATTTATTGCCTGCCTTTATCCAAAGTGCTGTATATTCCTGAGAAAGCAGGGTCAAGCGATCCCTGGAGCAACTGGGGGTTACGAGCTGAACGGCGAAATCATTCTGCTGACTCTGGGATTTGACCCTGTGACCCTCCAAGCACAGACATGTCCCCCTAGTCCATGAAGCCACACACCACAACCCCTGTCTGTGAGCAATAAAACAGGCTGAAGGGGAAAACTGTCAACATGTTTCTGAACAAAGACCTTTGAGGAAAAGAGGAAAACAGTTGAGAGGAGGCAGGTGAACCTGAGTTTAAAGAAGACACTGACATTTCAAGTCTTAAATATTCAAACTATGTGTGGGTTTGTAGCTAAGCTGGAAGAATAAGCCGGTTTTACGACATTAAGCAATGTTTTCTAAATGTTTTAAATAAAATACAGATAATCTGATTTATCATTTTATACCGCATACTCATTTAAGCTACCGCACAAGAACATCCTGCTGCTTCCTGTACTACCTTAACCATCTATTGATGTTTGAAGGTGCATGATTCAGCTGTTGGCTGTTAGCATGTGAGGTGCTGTGTCTAATCATAAATGAAAGCCTTTGTATGGGCTCCAGGGTGCTTTATAAGATAGATTGTGGTACCAATTAGCCGATCTTATGGATTTCCCTTTTCAAGCTCACAGAATGACTTACAAATTTCGGCATCAGGATACTAACCTTGGTATTACTTGTTAAGAAAATTAGTGGTATCATACTACCTTTTGGGGAAAAAAATATGTAGTTTAATTTAATGGATTAATTACCATTTTAATTAATAAGCATTTTATTGCTCGTTTTATATTGTTTCATAGTTTTTTTTAAGGTATTTAATGGCTATTTGTTTTTTATATGTTAAGATTGTGGTGACTGCAAAGTCATTTTGAAAAATTAGGTCACAAAAACAAGATCCCAACTTGAATTAAAGGTCAGTTGGTTTCCTGAGATTCAGCTCGTGATCCAGCCACACGGGGGCGATAGAGGGCCGCCGGCCGGCCGGGCGCGCGGCGGAACAGCCTCTTCCTGTCGGAAAAAGTTGGAGGGATTATTAAAATGGCTGATCGCTCGCTGTCCCTCTGCTTTCACTTAGTATTTCCCGCAACAGATAAAACGCACGGCGGAAGGAAATCAAATATGTAAATGTGAAGCTTTGCAACGAGATTAATTTTGTTATACGAAGTAGACCGCGTTGCAATATATATATATTTTGCAAATCGCATTTTCAGGGGATCCTGTTCTACTTTGATCCAAAAATTTTGGTGTTTTAAAAATCACTTTACCACAAAGCTTGGCTTTCACGGCAGCAGAAAGTGTTTATGGAATTGGCTGCTGTTTAGACATACTGGGTTTTATTGGTGCGCGTCGCTGTTGAAGATGCAGAGACCCCTGTCCAGCTTTGCGTTCGCCCCAGCTGTCAAACTGAAGCTCATCAATGCCGGATTTCACACAGCGGCAGATCTGTGCGATCTGCGACCGCTGCAACTCGGCAAAGGTAGTGTGTGTCTATAACGGGCACGTAAGCCTCGAAATGGAAATGATTATGGCATCAGAAATATCGCACAGATATCATTAAACCTGTCGAGGATATCCTCAGAATATTGCATCTCAAGAGTAAATCTTTAGGTATATTTACACAGAAGAAAAGGGCTTTAAAACTCAAGTAATGTTAAACGTATGTTTTATTACGTATAATATTCCGCAAACGGGAGTTTGGCGTCATGCACATTCATTGCGTTCGCTTTTGCGATGCTGTGCAGAGGCAGGGATCTCCCAGCAGGAGGCGGTAGAAGTGCTGCAGACTGTGCGGTGTGACGCCAGCCAAGAAGCGGGTGCAGGCAGCCGGATGACGGCCCTGGAGCTGCTGGGGAGGGAGCAGGCGATGGGTGCCATCGTCACCTTCTGCTCAGCCCTAGACTCCGTCCTTGGTGGTGGGATGCCCGTGGGCAAGACCAGTGAAGTCTGTGGAGCACCTGGCGTGGGCAAAACACAGCTCTGGTAGGACCGAGCTTTGCTGTCTATCTCCGATGCCCTATCGTCTATTTTTGGTTTATCCAGCACAGGCCTTTGTAGATTTCACTTTAGTTATGTAATAATCCAGATAATCATTGATCTTTGAAGTTTCCTGGCTGATTAACAGAACTAACTGGAGCAATGTTTCTTTTTAAGATGGGGGGCAAGACACTATTCTAACTAGTTGATTTATTAGGTACATTCTTAGGGGACTTAAGGGCAGGTTCTGCTTTTAAGAGTATTACGGTGGACCTTTAAGCAGTTGGATTAGTGACAGGTAGGTTAACATAATCTTGTTTCTTTCTCCTTTCGCTAATTATGCACGGCAGCAGCGGAGGTGTCATAGAACAGTGAGCCTCTGGGGGGAAAAAAACGAAGGTTTATCGTTATATTCTGTACACTGTCGCAGCATCCAGCTGGCGGTGGACGTCCAGATCCCGGTGTGCTTCGGAGGCCTGGGAGGCCAGGCGGTGTATGTGGACACGGAGGGGAGCTTCATGGTGCAGCGTGTGGTGGATGTGGCCAAAGCGGCTGTGGAGCACTGCTCCCTGTTAGCGGGCGACACCGGTATGACAGGCAGCGGGGGGCAAGGCCGGCCTGCCCTAAATATTGCGTACTTTTTTTAGAACAGTCACAAATGAAAATTTAGCTGGCTTTCCAAAAGAAGATTATCTCAGTTTGCCGGTCAACACTGCGTCCGCATCGATATGGATCTGCATGTTAGAGTAATAGATAAATGACACTGTTTTGTAATGTCGCTATTGATTTTAAACCTAAATTTCACATTTCATCATAGGGCAAAAACTCAAAACCTCACCCATCCATCCATATAAAGTGAGACTAGCGATACCAGTGCCTTCCACTCTGGAGTTTATATGCAAAGCTACTTATATAGTCTAGAAATTATGTAGTCGTCCTCACATAGTCGCATATGGTACTAAGCTCATTTCTCAAAATCTGTGTAACTTTTTTGTCTGATGCACTAAGAGTTTATGGTAATTGTATCTCATAGTATACCATTACACAAATATTATTTTAATAACATAACTAATTACATACTTCAGCTGAAATCTGAGCAAAGTTCAAATCCTGACCTGAAATCACTCCTCATACACTGGTTAAGTCTAGTTTGGCCGAAAAGTTAATTAAAAATTCCATATTCAACAGCGGCTGAACCTCAAAGTGCATGATCCATCATTAAAAAATGCAATTTTATGGCTTCTTCCAGATCATGGGTTTTCTTTTCCAGTGTCGGTTATATGAAATTGTCAAAGGTCTTTTCTCAAACAATTTACAAAAAATGTTGAATCTAGCCATTCAGAAGTGCACTTTTATAAGCTTGGTGGCGCTCTAGGGGAGGTTAATGAAATAACAAGTGATGGGGGGGGAGCGTGTGTGGGAATGGGAACAAAAATAGCAAGTTTCGGCCTGGGTGAAGGTTAACGTGGAAGTGAGAGAGTGTAAAATGCATTTAGTGTGAAGTCAGGTATCTTTTTATTTATTTATTTATTCATTTTATTGAAACCTGATGAGCAGACATCCTTTTCAGAGCAGCGAGAGGCCGTGAAGGTGTTCACTGTGGAAGGCATTCTCTCCAAACTCTACCTCCTCCGTTGTCATGACTACGTGGAGCTGTTGGCTGAGACCTACCTTCTGCCTGACTTTTTATCTCAGCACCCTGAGGTATAAATTCCTGTCTTACGAGAGCAAAAGAGAATATCTTAGAAGTTGTATTTATTATTTACCTTTAGCTTACTAGTACTATGACTCTTTCTTGGCCATAAATTGATCTGTTGCCTTAATATTTCTTTAAAATTCTAATGGTCATGTACAATAAGAATTTATTTTCTTTTTGTTCTTTTTGCTGATTGGCTGCTGTTCCTCTGCTGTGTTTTGATAGGTCCGTTTGGTGGTGATTGACAGCGTTGCCTTCCCATTCCGCCATGACTTTGAGGACCTCTCCCAAAGAACACGGCTATTAAACGGCCTTGCCCAACAGCTCTCCCAGATGGCTAACCAGTACAATGTTGCGGTCCGTCCTTTGACTGCTATTTCTGCGGTCTTGTGACCTTTCTCCCTCGCTAACTGTTTTTTGCTTGGTGTCTGCACCATTCTAACCAGGGGCTCATTTTCAAAACGAACTGAAAATTCTGTGCCGAAGCCCTCCAGAGTGCCAGAGCAGTATTTCATCAGTGAAATATTTCAGGAAGACCTGGAGCAAATTTGCTTTGTTTATCTTTTTGTTCACTGGTGTTATTTAACGACCTGCTGCAAGGAAAACAGGTATTTTTCGTGACAAATGGGTGAATCCAGGGGAATTCTGCTGAGGTCCTATTTCAGAGGTTCAACACGTCATGCTCAGTCAGGGAAGGCCCCTAATTTGACTTTGTAGTTGTTAGCGCCGCCCTTGAGGAAGATGCCAGAATACCTGAGTAAACAGAATTCTCTTGGACATCGGCCAAATGTGTTTTTGTGCTCAAAATACATGGGGGGGGGGCGCCTCAGGAAATGAGGGAGTACCAATCAGGGTGCATTTCCGTATTAGCAGGCTTTTCTACATTGGTAGCTTTGCATAAAGTTCAATGATAATGTGTCGGGGAATAGGAATCCCCACAGGTCTTGGTGTGTGGCGGATCTGCTGCAAGAGTAAACAAAACAACCCAAATTGAGGGGTCTTCACTCTGAATATATATGTATGAAGTAAAAACATGCCAGCAGATACTGGCTAAAGGAGAAATATCTGAGATATAATCAGCAGGGTATTCACTGCCATCGTTTAATTGCTGCAGTGCTTAGAAGACAGAATATGATTTGTGTTTAAGGCTGCACCAGGGCGGTTTGGGGTAAAATGTCTGTCAAACATTATTTAAACTGCTCACCCCCCCCCCCCCCCCCCCCCGGGGGGGGCCCCGCACCCCCCGCGGCCGCGGCCGCCCCGGGCGGGCC
>JAODLD010000044.1:9785914-9803835 GCA_026781065.1 Mormyrops boulengeri | reverse complement strand
CCTCACACCTGGGTTTGAACAGCTGACCTAAAGGTTACCCCAAAAACCTGCATACACACCGGCCCTTTGCGGATAAGGTTGGTCACCCCTGACATACACTATATGGCCAAAAATATGTAGACTCAAGCTTGTCTGACATCTAATTCCAAAATCAAGGATATTAAATGTGAACTCGGTTGCCGCATTGTTGCTGTAATAGCTTCTACTCTTCTGGGAAGACTTTCCATTAGATGCTGGAACCCTTCTGGTGGGATTTGCTACCGTTCAGGTTGGGTATCGATGTTGGGTGATCAGGTTCCTGTCTGTGAGCTTGGGTGGACCCCACTTCTGGACATTATGACCATCACATTTCAGCTGCTGTTGACCAGGGCAGGCAAACTCATTTCTTTGAAAAATGCCGTGCTATGCTGTGGTGTCAACCTTTTCTGTACAACCACCCATTCTTCTGCAGACCTTTGCTGCGTAAACGTTGCATAACTGTGTGCTTAATTATACACCAGTGTCAGCAATGGGTGTAGCCTAATTAGGCAATTAATCTAATTAATAGGGGTATCCTCATAACTTTGGTCATACAGTGTGAATATAGCCAGATCCTCAGTTGTGGCCAGTTTAACCAAGGTTTTCGCAGCCTTTGTGAAGATCTGCGGTTCTCTCCGCAGACTGGCGTCTCTGTATAAGTCTCCAAGCCAGAGGGAGGCTACGGTTCTGTACCAGATCACTGTGAGTATGCATACTTCCTGTAAAAGCTTAATCTGATGAGCAAGCAGCTGTCCAAATCTCACAGACGCCTCACAGCTGTCCAAATCTCACAGACGCCTCACAGCTGTCCAAATCTCACAGACGCCTTTCATTTTCATTTTACACCAGGGCTGTTTATTCAAAAATGTTTTATGTATCAAATTTATCAGTCCCATCTATGAAAAAGAAAGCCTTCCTGCATAATGTTGTCTGCTTAAGTTCTTTTTTTCCCTCCATCTCACTCCCTTATCCACGTTTATTACATAGGATTCACTTAAGTTGGCCTATTGCGTAAGACATCCCTGGGCGACATTGGAATTATGGGTAACGTTAGCTGGCACCTGGCGGTTATGCAACCGCGCTTACTACACATTGCAGCGGGAGCAGTTTTATTTTTTTGCCTCTGTAATTAACGTGTTCGTGACAAGGCTTTCTTTTCCCCACGTCTAGACAAATGAACCGAGACTGCAGCGTAACGACAAACGTACTGTCGGGAAGAACCGCCTGGTCACACAGCAAAGAGAGAGTTTTAGTGTGCAAGGAGGGAGGGGCGTGGCTGTAAGCTGTACGTTAGCAGCCAAGGCGAGACGGGACCAGGGACAGGCTTACACACACTCATTTTACCTTAGTTGCTCTTGCCAGTAAAGCGGATTTGACAGGCAAAGCGGCCTACAGTAAAACAGAACTGTGGAGAATTAAGCGTTAACTGTCATAACAAATTGTATCAGCTGGGTTGCAATTGCTTATAGTATTTTTGAAGCATTTTGAAAATATTTTTTTCCTCTACCCCTGTTTCTATGAAAAAAGTCAGTTTGCCCTTTGGAGCTGGTGAAATCGGACAAATTAAGTTAATTGAGAACAGAGGAAATAGTTTGCTGGGTATTGGGAGCCTAGGATAACTAGGCCTGTCGTCTCGTCATGGTGTCTGGAGATTGAAGTCCTCCGCTTCGCTGGAAGGCCTGGCTTTCTCATCTTTGGCCGCAAAGTGGGGGTAAACCAAACGGGGCTTTTCTGTCCTGCCCGGGTGTCACGACGGTGCTTTGGCCGGGTTTCTGGTGCTGAACGGCGGCCCTCTCTTTTTCAGGGCGCTGGCTTCAGGGATGTGCTCTCTCCTGACCATGATTCAGCTGACTCATCTGCGATCCCATCAGGAAACGCTCCTAAGCGCCTCCGCACCGAAGCAGACGACCACCAGACTTGAAGACATCTGGCTCAAAAACGACATTCAGCTGTTCTAAAACTGTTTGATGATTCTGATGACACTCTGACAATAAGAAAGGGTCTGGATGTGATGTACTGCATTGTTTACATGAAGGCAGTATCACACACAGCCGCAGTATGCTGCTTTAATTTTCATTTTTACTTGACGAAACAAAAATGGGGTTGGCCGTGAAAGTTCGAAGCTCTCGTGATGGACTTGTTCTGTATTTTTTGGACGGCAGCTTGCCATTTGCCAGTGCTCTGTGCAGAACGTTCACCAAGTATTTAAAGAATGGCTTTGAGTTTGCAGCGTAATACTATTGTCTCTGTACTTTGACAGTGGTAGATCATTAATATCTCTTTTGGAAGCAACAAGAGGCATCTGGACCCTAACAAGCAATAATCCCCCAGGTTATTAAAAGGCAGGGTTGGGGCCATTCCGGAATGCATTCATTATTTCCAATCCAAATCAGGAAATGGAACTGGAGTTAGGATTGGAAAACAAAATATGGGTAACAGAATTGGAATTGAATTTGAATTTCAGGGAGATTTAAAATCCAACTCCAGTTCCATTTCCTGATTTGGATTGGAATTGATTAATTCATTATGGCCCCAACCCTGTTCGAAGGCCCTACAAACTATCGCGGGAATGTTATTGCTCTTACAACAGCTTGATAAAGCATCAGGCTTGAAGGAATATCAAAATGACTTCCCCATCCAGGATCAGAGTTGGCTCGCAAGCTATGTTAGTCCTTGACAGAGTGAGTTGGGCATCCTTGGAACAATTTAGATGAAAGTCAATCGCTGCAGAGTCAAGGATATTTCATATAGCTTTCCCTGTGGTCCCCAGTGGAGGAGCCCTTGTTGATACATCTCTGTAATTAAATTCCACACGTAAAAGCTGGCTTCAGCTGCTGCAGTGGACAAGCAAGTGAAATACGAGCACTTGGCCTAATATTTTCTGGCATGGTGGGGAGGGCTGAAAGATGGGGTGGATGACTTCCTCATCAATACCCTTCGTCTCTGAAGACTAGCTTGTTTGTGTAGCGACGGGTATTGGAAAATGTGTCACTATTTAGTGGGCAGACCTCAGAAGGCAGCAGACGTGACTCCAAGGTTAGCGATCTCACATTTTCAGGGTTGCAGGTTTCATGTTTTCATGTATTTGACTGGGTTTCACCTCCTAATTCAAAAATGCTGTTCGGGTAAATCGGTGACTTTCAACTTACCTTATTGTGTGATTGTGTGTACGCTGTGACGGATTAGCATGTCATCCAGGGTACACCCCTGCGTTGTGCCTTGTACTTCTGGGGAAATGTCTGGTGGATTCTGGTGATAACGACACCATGTGCAAAACCCACATCGTGAAGCCTGTGTGGCTGCATGGTAAACCTGGCCCTGAACTGGGAGGCTGCAAACTCAGCCAACATTCTCCGCAAGGATGACTGCCTGTGCGCCTTTTCACAAATTACCAGGCGTCACTATATGAGCTGTCACTAAAAACAGCATAGATTTGTGTTTTCATGGTCTTGATTTCATCAACGTAAGGCTGATGGCTGATTGGTAGTTACAGCAGTATTTACAAATACAGACATTTCAACTTTGACCTTTGCCCCACATGCCTGCTTGAATATCTTGAATTAGAAAAGATGACTGGTTCATTTTGGCAATTATGAGGAAGTGAGCCCCTCTGTGAAAGTCTCTTGCCAGGTGACAGAAATGTGTTACTTATGGATCTCACAAATCATGAAATATCTCCGACTGCCATATTTCATCTCGAGACCCGCATTCTTCAGCTATTGCTTTTGCCATCAAGTGTATAAATGAATGACGTCTGCGAAACTGAACCACCAGTGGTGGCAGTCAGTTAAATCGCGAGTGTTTCACTGCCCCTGCAAACAGGCATATATATGTCTGCCCCCCTCCCCTGGATTTTGCATTTACGATTTTCTGGAGACACCTTTGAAAAACTTGTCGGCTCCATTAATACAAACCTTAATTAAAAGAAATTGTATACCATTATTCAGTGGAAACTAGTTTGAGTTGTGCAGTGCGTTCACATGCTTAATTTGTTTTGACGTCGTTTGCACTAATGAGGAGCCATCATCCATAACAAAGATAGATGTTCAAAGACAAGTAATTCTAGTAAATTATGTACAACACTTTCCTCCGGCGGTCAACTATTTGTATGCGGCAAGTCCTGCCCTGCTTACTCTCTCTCTCCCACGATTCCTGTCCGATAAACAGCATGAGAAAACAGGCGAGGGCTGCAATTCCCTATGCATGAACTCCAGGTTTCCCTAAAGAGTGGTGGATTTAAAGACGCAACGATGGATCAGTAATAATTGTGCGACACTCAATTACTTCACTTTTAAAATAATCTTTAAATTATGAAAAACATTATAGATTGATTTAATAAATTAACATTGCATTTCTTTATTTGGATAATCACTGGTCACTTTATATTTTAAAATATACAACGGACAAGTTTCCGTTGTTTTTATTCAACAAAACTAGGTTCAATTGTAGTACATTTCTTTCTAACACTGTCCAGCAGTGTGGCCGCATATCTAATGTTGGAACCACACGGCCAGGCAATAAAGTGGTTAATCCACACTGAGAGTGAATCTACTACAGTCGGTATTTTTAGCGACAAGAGCTTGATGTCCTATATACACATTTAAACAGCGAGATATCGCCATTTCACCTTGTCGGGCCCAGCAATCAATACTATAATGAAACTTTAAATAACAACAAAATTACACCAGCAGTATTTTACCGATTACCTTCGTAAATTAAATATTTCTGTTCAAAAAGCACACACTTAAGACATTATAAAGCTGAATAGCTTATTATAATTTATTATTAATAATAATACTGTTAATAAATACTTGGAATATTGCGTGTACGATTAATATGTACAACGCTTTTTTTCATGTACGATATGAGTCATTTTTAGCATCTTCGCGTCCTTTCGTCCGTCAGCAGCTGAAAAAAGGAAGGTTCCCTTCGTCACCGAACAGAGCGCGCACGCAGGACAGGTGTAAGGCTCGGCCAATTGCGAATACATACCTGCCAGGCGTGCGCGCCCCCGAGCCTGACGAAGTTACGGCTGCTTCGCGGCGGCGTCTCGCTCGCTCCTCTGTCGTCACGCTCGTCCGTCAGGCCGCCTCCTCCTGTAATTGCGCGAGTTGCTGGTCACGCGCGCTCGCGCGGCGCCCCCCCCCCCCCCCCCCCCCCCTCCCCCTCCGCTCTCCCCCCTCCCTCCCTCCCAGCGAGTGGGGAGCTATCCAGCAAAGCGCTCCGAAGTATTCTCCTTCCCCGGCCAGTGCTGTCTCTCGTCTCTCCAGGAATGAGAAGTGATGGCCGGCTCCGCCAACGAGGAGAAAACCTTCCGAAGGTTCCTGGAGCTCTTCCTCCGAGAGATGAGGGCACCGCTCCAGGACGACGAGCCTCTACCCCTGCGCCCGTTGTCGGACCTCGTCTCCGAGGACGAAGTGGAAGGGGAATGTCTCGACTTGTGTCTCCAGCATTTGTGCAAATAGTTAAGTCCCGGTCCGCCGTGTCGCTCACACATATTTTCAACACCCAGTGGCTTTTAAATGGGATATTGGCAGCTGCTCCGGAGCCCTTAATAACAACGCCGAAAAGTACCGAGCGAGACAACTTGCAGTATACTTACTCAAATTCACTTAAGTTCCGCTTTGCAAATAATGTCACTTTTATTTCATCGTTATGTGGCATCGTGCACGCCGGCTGCCGCGCGGTCAGTCGCCTCGCGAGGCGTTTCGCTGTAGTTTTGCGGTCCGTGCCACCAGTTTCTGCTTGACCACCGCGACTTGGGATTTTGAGCACCGTGCATATGCATCCTTCATCACTGTTGTCTGCACTTGATCAAAACGAGCGACTTTATTTCCATTTAAGCGCTACCGTGCATGTTTATGTTTGACTTGTATAAATAAAATATACCTGAATATATGTAAATTATCATCAGTGGCATATAAATAATAATACATTACGAATGCATTATATTATTATTATTATTGATATTATTCTTATTCTTCTTATTGTTGTTGTGATTCAGGAATCTGGTCTGCTTTGAAGGGGGTTCACGTTTACGGGGTCTAGAACCCGGGGAATGTGGAGGGAAGAATGAATGAAAGAGGGCAGAGATGAATGAAAGAAGCGTGCACCCAGCAGCTTGTTACCGGTGTCTGTGCGTTATAACATGTTCCTCATGAACTTGGTTTATGACGCTGAACGATCGGTGATGATTTTTTTTTTTTTGCTGTGAATTAGCGTTTAGACGTCAGCGCCTATAATATCCTTCATTTTGACCGTGCACTGAAATCATACTTTTCGTTGAAAGACCCACAGTGCCGGCAGACTGTACCACGTCACACCATTTAGAGGTGTAGTATTTTATATAAATCGTTTATAATGTCTCAGTCATCCAGTGCACATCGGTTCTCCTTTACCTGTGTCAGTCCAGATGAGGCTGCCTGAACGGTTTTTTATTCTCAGGAAGCGTGTAACAGCGCTTTTTACGCGTCAGCCGGCACCGGCGAGTTGTGTAGGATGGTTTCTGCTTTGTAGAAATCACGTCATTGGCGTTTCTACAAATAGCCCAAGTGTGGCGGTCAGAGCTCAGTCTCCCGGGTTGGAGACGCAAGGAGGAAAAACCAAGAGCCTGTAGGCAGCTGATTAAAAAGTTTAACCTGAGTATGAGGAGAAGGTTGTAAAATATAAGTTTCCATCCACCTATCTTTTAACCGCGTATCCTCCTCAGGATCCTATAAAATTGCTATAGCGCTAAATATACCATGTCGGGTTGTGATATTGCTGGTAGTTATTAAAAAGGGATGATGTTAATAATATATTAATAAAATGAACGCTGTTCAAATATAATACATTTTTTAATGAAATAAAACAAACAAATGGTTCAGCCAAGCTCTTAAGATAATTTATACCATTTATTGGATTTCAGTATTCTTTGATTGATTTCCTTTAGAGATCTGAGCCTGGTACAGAAGGCATCATGCATTGCAGTCGTATGAACTGAAGATCGTCAGCAGTGTCACCAGCCGCCTACACTATTTCGTTACCTAGTTCCAGCAGAAGTCAGAGGAAGGTCTTTTACATTAAGGTCACGTATGGGTAGGTGACAGAGGACAGACCATCCGTGCTATTTCCGATTAGATAACATTGGAGATGTTTAATTATGGGTCTCCCTGTAACAAGGGTACAAACCTTGCACAAAGATCAGATTGTTAACTGTCGGTTGTCTGTTCAGATAGCTTTGAACTTGTATTCTGCTGCTGCATGCAGATTAATCAAACCTGGTGGACACAAACAGTAGTTATTTCCATGTAGTGACTTAGATTCCGATGTTGGAGTTCAGCTGCCTCTGTGGTGATTCAGCTCGAATGCGTGATTATTGTGTCTCTGGGATGAAGATCTAATCATAGTTCTGGAGGAGAGGGAGAAATCCCCTTTGTTCGCTTCTCGTCTCCGTGTGTGGGTCTGCGTGGGTGTCGGGAGGGGTTGAAGTGCGTGTGCGCATGAAGGAGGGGGATGTGCATGCTAGGGAGGGGTTGCCGTGGCGATGACATCGCAAGCTTTTTTTTTTTTTTTAAACAAAAAATTATTTTTAATGTCCGGGCACTCTTTCAAACCTGCTGATCTGAGCATGCCTCAATATTACAGGTTTCAACTAGGCTGGGACTGGGGGTGCGGGGTGAGGAATTCCAGGCTTAAGGCAGAGGGGAGGTTCTCTGTTCTTCAGCTGTATTCCCACAGTTTGTTCCCAGGGCAAAGAGAGATGGCATATCTCAGTCCCCGCAGTCACACCTCACGTTGTCTCTCAGTTAATTCCCACTTTGAAATGGTGAGGTAACAGATAATTATTGCAACTGACCAAAGTGATACTTTCAAATGTAGATGGTTCTTGCACAATGGGGAATTCAGCAATACACAAATGTCATTTTCAGCTAATGAGTGAAAGACGTTCTTGCATTGGAATGTGTATATGTGGCACCAAGGGATAATTTCTCTATCTTCTGCAAACTGTTCAAACCATGACGCTAAATTGTGTTTGATAGAAGCACAGAGAGACGTAATTAGACAAGAGTGCGGGAGTCAGATACTCTTAACCCCAATATTGTTCCGGTAAACATCTAGCATTATCATAATAAGCTGAATTTCACATCAAATATAAGAATTAAGGTTGGCTTCTCGCTTAGTCATGTCGCAGATACCATTTCAGATAATTTCTTTAATTTGTAACTACTGAAGACTTCTTTAAATTGAAATGAAAAAAATGTCAAATGGGGAAAGAAATCTGTGGATGCTTGATATTCAAGTCAATAAAAATAATTTAAAGAAGACCAGTACCAGTGAGAGGACCAGTTTTATATGTGGTTTGAATGTCAATAATAACATCCAACGCATACAAGGCAGAACGTGGGTCAGGATGAGCAGTGGGTCTTCTTGAGTTCTGAGATGATCCTATTCACTTTACGGATCAATTGGATGGAGTTATGGATTAAGTTCACCTTTAACAGGTTGCTAAATAGTGTCTCAGCTCCGTGGCCTGCAAAGCGAAGGGTGGATGCTAATGAGCACACTGATGTGGAATGCATAAAGATAATGTGATCGAATATAGCAAACCAGCTCTTAAGGAGTCAGTGCGGAAGCCACATGCCTTTAGTGTTTTATTATTAGTTGGTGTAATTAAAAATAGCCTTGTTTGCTGGTTTCTTCCTTGAAGTTGCCGGATATTCAGCTGTGGTGACACTTAAGTAATGTAATTATGATGTGATTATGATGGTAGCTGAATTATTTTGGCTATGTGTCAGGAGAATTATGTCTGTTTGAATTTAATTTAATCAGCATGATGTCTTACTAAGCTACATGTATGAAGGCCCATGTTCCTGCCATCGGCAGTCTCTTATATAGCTTATATGGCAATACCCTTGATAAGCCAATATAAATAGGATCCTTTATACTCTAGTATTTTGGTAAAATTGACCGATTACAGTACTCCTTATGATATGATTGGAAAATGAAATTAAGAAGTAGCCGAAGTCTAGGGCAGCCCTGCAAGTGAACTTTGGTAAATGCCTGGTTTATAAGGACACCCGAGAGGTCCCATGGATCTCTGAACGAGGAGTCCTGTGTAGATGGCCCGAATGGGAAGCTCCGTCGCCCTCGACAACATGAATGACCCAAATGGCATGCCAACCGAGAGCATCAGATTTGATATTAACGCCTCTGGATGTGCATGGCTGCATGTAACCTTTGTGAGAACAGGACGCAGTCGCATCGTCGGTCACTGTGACCACGTGTTACAGTGACCCAAGCTTGACGGTTTAACTTTGCAGCGAGGTTAGGAAAAGTGGGGAATCAGTTTAACTCTGCAAAACCAACCGTCACATTTTGGTGAAAATTTGTAACATGTTTGTTTTTGAAGCCAAATTTAGCACACACTTCAGTGACATGAAATTCATTCGTTGTGTGGGGAAGGCCGACCACAATATGAGAATGTGATTTGAACAACATATTTATGTAATGGGTTGGTTGTGCAGGAGAGATACTCTGAGCTATATGTTTGGTGGTGCTGTGCCATCCACACAGAACTGCAAGAATGAAAGGTAGCTGTATAAAAATAAATAATGACCAGTTACACATAAATGTGAATGCGGATTAAGTGTGGAACTGATTTTTGAAATTCATTTGATCCAGCACCATGGAATGGTCAGATGAAGAGGGTCGGGTAATTATTGTTAAGTTTTTAAGCAATGATATGACAAGGTAATGATAAATTTTCAAAAGTACCTTTTGCTAATACATTTTTAATGTTGACCAAAGCAGATGGCGTCAAATGACTTCAGTCAAATTACAGGTTCATGAATGAGATGGAAGTGAGGTTCTGTTGTCTTCCAAAAGGAAAACAGTTTTGACAGTTTGTTTCATTCATACATTCATATAAATATTCATACACACATTCATACACACACACACACACACACACACTCACATATATATGTTTATATATACATATACAAATCAATGCGACTTGATTTAACCTCTGGTCACAGTGTTCAGGCTTTGTTGTTTTGATGTAAAGAAAAAAAGTGCACAAGAGCATAGAAATTAAATTGTCATATTTCTTTCACATGTAGCCAGATCTCTCTGCCAAGAGCATTTTTGGCGACGTATTACACCACAACTCGTCTTCAGTAACACTGATAGCAGCTGCTCCCCAGCTGAACAGTCCAACCCCCCCCCCCTCCCCTTTACGAGGGACATAGTCAGATTGGGATTTGGTCCACCAACGGTGAGCAGGTCCCAGAGAAACGGCAGGCAAGCTCATTTGCACCTCCACCGCAGATCAAAAGTCAACACGAAAATGATCCAGAGGACAAAGGCGACCTTTGCCTTATTCAGGTGGCGGCAGAGAAGGTCCTGGTTGCGTCGTGCTTCTGTTTGATAAAACCTCGACTGTTCAAACGTCCTCTTCCCAGCAGAACTCAACCCAAATCCCGACTGAATCCTTTGTGCAGCGCGTGGCTTAAAATGGCTAAATATCATTGCAAGGCTAAAAAAAACAAAAAAAGCAGCCATTTTGTTCTGCCCGCATGGTGTTGGAAGAAGAGCCTTTTGCAGACGGCGTATTGGGGACACCTTTCAGGCAGGTTGGATCCAGCTGGAACTTCGCCATTTGAGCCGTGGTGGGATTTAACAGCAAAGGCAAGACCAGCCAAAACATAGATCCACGGCCGGCATAGACGTGGCATGCTCTGTGCCCACGGTGCCATCCAGGCCGGCGTGCGAGTGCCTGAGCGATGCCCATGGGCGCCATGTGTTGGCAGGGCGATGGTCAGTGTGTAGCGGCAATGCTAAACTTGGAGCATTTCAGTAACCTTGAGTGCTGTGCTGAATTTCTATAAACAATAATAAATGCATTTCTAGGTTTGAGGAGGGAAGAGCATCGTATTGCGCACTTCCAAAGGACGATACGTACAGAAGCCTCCACAGTGCTGTGATGAGAACAGCGCTTCGTTGTATGGATACCTGGTGGACCCCGCCACAGTAAACCATCAAAAATACATGCAGATAAATATACGCTTGACTCTGAAAGCAAGGCCTATCTTTCTGTGCTCTTTAGTCATGGAGCAGAAGTGAATTTCTGGGGCCCCAGCCTCTCCTGTCCCAGTGAGCAGGGTTAGGCTCACAATTCTTGTTTGTGTTTAGTCGAAGGGAGAACTGACTTTACTTTTCTTCTGCTAGTCGCTGCATTTTGAAGCCTAGCTCAGTCTAGCTAAGCAGAGAGAAAAGGTTCTTGGGTTCTCGGTGATTCAAGTCATTGTGATTCAGCACCAGCATCATGCTTTTTTTCCATCCTTGGCCTCAATTAGGACATTTTATTAGGGGACATGAATGAATATGAAGGTCAGAGACATTTTCTTGCATCTTCTGTAATACATTTCACTCTTTACGGGGCTGTGTTATACTCGAAACCTGTGTTAAATGCTGAACTTGTTTGGGATCTACCGCTAGTGTGATTCTCTAGAATGTTCTTTGACATGTAGGTGCTGCGTGCAGGGGCTTTCCCTGCAGCCCCTCCCAACTGCCCTCAGGGCTCAGGTTTTATCTGGACCCCCGCCTGGGATTATGGCTTCTTTTTGCTGTTTCAGTTCAAGTGTCTTATTTAATAGTCATGTTGGACTCTGAAGCATGTCTTCATTTACATGCAAATGTTGATTCATTTGTCCCCCCTGGCTACTGAGTTTCAGTCATGAAAATGATCTGATAGCAAGGGATGAAGGAGATAGATAGCAAGACAGATAGATAGATCCATCCATCCATCCATTCCAGGGGAAATATATTATGATCTACTGTGTAGCATTTTATACTTATTCCAAATTATTTTCAGCTTCGACATAAACCAAGACACCATTCTGAAGGCTCTTCTGAGGCTCCCTTTCTTCCAGAATTTCATTTGTTTAAAAGAGGCCTGTCACCTCTTGTTAAAACCACCATCTTAATAATTGAGTGGAGATGTGATTGATTAACTGACTGTTGCCGATTGATGAGCAGTCGCGCTAAGTGTGTTTGTGGTGGATCCATAACACGCCCGTCACTTGCCAAGGTCGTGGCCGTCAGCGCGAAGGGCATGCCTTAAAGATTAAGCTACGTTTCCAAGGTCCGCTCCAAGCAGCAGAATGAGTGGGTCAATACGAGGTATTGGAAGGAATCTGTGTACATTGTCAATAAATGAAGCTGAAGTCATTTAGCAAGAAGTTGTGTTTCTTTGTACTGTAGTTTCTCGACGCAGTTGACCTAGTTTAATGCTGAGTATGCGTAATTATAATGAAATCAGTGTGAATACCTTAAGAATCAGAGACTCTTTCATGTCATACATCAAAAAGGTGAACCCCTACAGCAACAAAGATCTCGCTGGAATTCCTTTTGCCTCAGAAACGCGTCATTTAAACAAACAAATCCGTATGCTGCCTGAAAATCATTTTCCCGAAATAAGAGGAAATGTGAGGATTCTGACCTTGAGTTGCCCAGAATGCAAGCTGCACGACGTGTACGCTGGGCGTACAGCGGCGTGAAGAGACGTGAAAATGAACAGAGATCTCACGTCAGCGACACACAGCGTAGCAGCTGTTTGCGACCTACAGGCGCAGCTGTCACACGTCACAGGCCTCGTCGCATTTTTTTTACAGCTGACAGCATTGCTGTATGCCCAGCGGCACTGTCAATTCCAGTGAAATAATGCAGAATACCTGCGGGGAAATATACTGGGACACCCCCAGCTTGCTGAGTCCCCGCCCCTTCCTGTGGATGTCGAGACCGGTGAGTTCTGGAGCAGGCTGCTGCAAATGAAGGCAGCCGCCCCCCCGGCGGCCGAGTCCCCCCGGAGCGCTTGTATCCTAATAGCGTTCGGGCCTGGCGGGCCAGCTCACACCGTCTGACACAGTTAGCGCCGCAGTCTGAATCAGGGCTGCGTGCACCGGCACGGGGGCGGAGCACCGGCACGAAATCCTGGATAAGCTGCTCCAGGATGGCCGCCACATCACCTCCGTCCCAGATGTGGCCGAGGGAGTGCACCTCCGCACCTCCCTGTCCTGACTCCTTCACTGCGCGCTCTTTGGCTGGGCTATCCTGGCCTGACAAATTACTTCCAAGGGTAATCCCTTAATCACCCTGGTCCTGGGATTAGCGTATCGGGGCAGCGCTGACCATTGCCAAGCCCACTATCCGCTTAACCCCTTCATGGCTGTGTGGTCGTCAACACAGCGCCTCCATCTGGCTCCCCTGCAGCATTTGTCCACGCCCCCTCAAAACTGCTTTCTTCTCGTCACTGTTCATGTTCATGCGGGGTGGCATCCAAGACTACGTTAAACACAGAGCATGTTTATTCTGGTCAGGGAGGAGTTACTCCTGCAAACCGACCACCAAGACCTGCAGAAGGCGGACGCTGTGGCGTCACTTTCTGTAATTTACTTTATTAAAATCTATTGAAGATGGGTTAGCACACTGTCCTGGGTTATTCCGTGAGAGGCTCAGGACCCTGCAAAGGATAAGCGGGCACAGAAGAAGGTTGGATGGATGGATGGATGGATAATTTGCAGCTTTAGACTTCCTTTCCACGCCTGAATTTCGTTGCATTTTGAGTGTTTGAGGACTGAAGAGATTCGTGGTATATCTGCATACAGCCTGCCACATTTTCTCCAACTCTGTGAAATGTCAGGATCGCACAGATGAGTGCCAAAAGGAGTAAGTGCAGCTAATCTCTGCTAAGATCCAAACTTGGCACTAACAGTCCGTATGTACGAACTGAGTTATTTTTTTTTCCCTCTGAAGTTCGTCACAAGCAGACCAGCCAAGAAGTGAAATTGCCCGGTTGAGTCTGAGGAGGCAGAAAGTTTCCCGGCTGAGGAATCTTCATGTTTGTGCATGTTCGGTGCTGCCGTCTGCCATGCCAAACACAGTTGGTGGAACTGTGGAAAACAAGTGGTTTGCCGCCGGTGCGAGTGTGACTCCGCCTCATGCCTCCCCAATCAGATCTCCCTTCTACTCCTCCAATCAGAGTCTTGGCCTTGCTTTTCCACCACACTCCATTAAAACCAATAAAACAGCCAGGGGGGCTTGTCAGTTTTCCCAAACGTGTCATGAGCCGGAAGCCCCGAATGAATCCAAACGAGTCCCGAATGATTCGTTTGGCTCAGATATGTTATACTAGCATGCTCTTAGTCTGAGAACCCTTGGACTGATTCAGTCTCTGGGCTAACACACTAAGACCCCAGCATCTCCTCTGAGTTTTCCTGTTGCCATTCCCTTCTGGTCACTCTTTGCACTCTGGGGTCAGACAGACCCCCGTTTCTTAGTTATTTTCTTGGTTCTGTGTCATAAAACCTCAGCCTACACTCAGGTCCTGTAAAGAATTTCCCTCCCTTCAGATCAATAAGTGGCAAGCATGCAAGTAATGACACGATGCCAGTCTCAGGGTCAGGGCAAAAGCTATTTATTTGGGGGTAAATCTTTCAACGTCTGAATTTAGCTCTAGTTGTCGACATAGTAGGAAGTTGCCTAGGGGTCCTGAATTACCTACGTTGCAAAGGAAATGAAATTATCATCAGTTTTCTTGGTAGGGGGGCCTCCCAAGTAAAGCTTTGCCCAGGGCCCCCTGAAAAGGTAGAGCTGGTCCTGCTACTACAGAACCATGTATTTGCAGTGGCCTTGAAAAAAACAGGCCCGGTTTGGGCCACTTATCCTTTTTTAAAGGTGTGTTTCTGAACGTAATGGCAGCAGACTGGGCCATCCCATAAGTAGCGCATCACCTGGTCTTCCAGTATTCCGGCCATTAACCTGTAGGAGTGGATTTTTCAAGGACGTTGGAGGCAGCCGTGGTCAGAGCGAACGGGCGACCTGCTCTCATATGCAAATGCTCTTCCCAGGCCACAGTACAGCACCTCCATTCCTCAGGCTGTGAAACTGGGGCTGTATGAAGGAGGAGATGACTGGCCTATATTCTAAAGCAGCTATTGCTTCCTGGGGGGTGCTGCTCATGGCCGCTCCAGCTTTAACAGGCTCTGAGTTTAAAAAGACTTTCTTTTTTTAGTCCCGACCATTGAACGCCTGACAGGGAGGCTTGTGTTGCTCCCCTCACAAAACAGAAACTAATTGCCTCCTCATGACTGCTTTTAAGTGGCTGCTGTCTCTGGCAGGGCCTGAAAGCGGAGCTCACGCCCCCTGACAGGGCACTGATACTTTTTTGCCACAGATGAAACGTCACTTGCTGGATGCCGATGCCCCCGTGACGGGCGCACCTTGGGAAATTCGCCATTGCCTTGAGATGGTGCGTAGGGAGGTGCCAGGGTTATTTAATGTGTTAATAACGTTAGGCTATCTGGGCTACAAACTAGGACCGAGCCAGTTCCTATGTGAATTGACAGGTGTTTCAGCGAGATGGTTCATCTGGTTATTTGTTTGATTATGTTATGAAGGCAACCTGTTCTGGCAGGTGTGCTAACTCCTTGGAACGCTCATGTAGCAGGGGAAAGGTAAGGCTCTGGAGAAGTGCCATAAAATGGCCTATGCCTTAGAACATAGCAACAACCTTATGGGTATGCCTTAGAACATTACAACAATCTTATGGATACGCCTTAGAGCATTACAACAGCCTTATGGATACTCCTTAGGACATTACAACAACCATATGGGTATGCCTTAGAACATTACAGCAACCTTATGGGTTGCCTTGGAACATGACACCAGCCTTATGGATATGCATTAGAACATTACAAGAACCTTATGGATGGGCTTTACAGCATTTGGTATTTGCGAGCGTCAGATTAGATTCTCCCAGTCTGGCGATTCTGACGAAGCTCTCCTGTACCGTATGGTTGACTGACTCTTGTCACCTCAGCGGTGACCTCCGTGCTCTGGGCTATGCCGGTGACGCTGAGTACACTGGAGGGCTTGTGGCCTGAGTTCCGCCCGATGTGCCAGCCTGACCTTGTGCCTGGCTCCCGGTGCCTGGCCACAGTGTTCCTTTGGGGGCTTATGACTCATCTGCAGCCCGTAAGCTGCTGGTGCTGAGCGCAGAAAGCAGAGCGGGAGCGGACGGACCGCAGGGAGGGTTATTCATGCCATGGCGCCTTTGCGGCTGTGTGTGGCTCTTCAAAGCGTTGATCTTACATATTCATGGACAGTCATCTGATTACTAATAGGTACGGTGATGCAGAGAGGTGGCACCGAGATTCGGTTTGATTTCAGTCCTGAGATTGTGGAGATTGCATATTCTGCCCACAATAGCCTACATTTCATCTGGGGACTCCGGAACCCATCCAAAAAAACATTTGTTTACGTGAATCAGGGTCTTGAAATTGCCCATTCTATGTGGTTTTGTGTGCGAGATAGTAGACCTAGCCTGTGATGTGCCTGCTGCCTCGTCCCTGTGCTTCCTGGGATGGATTCCAGACTCGTCGCTGTATAAAATGTTATGGAACATGGGTGCTATGCTGTTTCCTCAGACCATGTTTTATGATCTTCTCACTTCATAACGTTTGAAGAGCCAATAGGTGTTCAGCAATGACCAGCCACAGCTGCACAGCAGCGCAGCGGCCTTCTGGGAATCTGAAAAGAAAGCACACCGTGGCAGAGAGGCAGTGCATCTTCTGTAGTCCATGGCAGTCTGTGATGGTCCTGTGAATCCCACACACTGCCTCCCGTGATCCGGTCCACAGCGAGGGGCTGCTTGTTTATCAGCAGCTTGTAAGCAAATGTCGCTTCCCTTCGAAAGCCAGGGCAATGCAAAGCAGCTGCCCTCAGTGCCAGGGCCCAATCCCTTGTCTTCTCACACGCCGGACAGTCTGCCATGGTGTAATGCAAATGAAGCCCACTGAATGGAATACAAAAGGAATACACGTGTCTGGAACAGGCTCATTAATGCATGCATGAATTCCAGACAGGTTTTAAAGGAAGCCCTGGACTTAGAGTCCATAACTAAAGGCAAACCCTTTGGTCGAAGTGTACTCTCAGCCCAAGGAATGGCTTGTTAAATTGTTTAGCCGGCTTGCATTAAGATCGAAGCCTGCAGTACCATGGGGGGACATAGGGGGCGCCAGCCTGTGCATCCTCCCAGCTACAGGCCATACCATCCTAGTGCAGCAGCCTTGGAAAACCAGTTGTGTGGGCTTTTGTTACCAGTTTTGTGTGAGGACTAGCTGTCACGTAAGCCACGTGTAGGTTAATCTCATTCAGGTGATTCATTTTCACAAAACGAGCCTCCGGCTACGCCAGAATTTGATGAGAGGATATTGCACCTTGCCTTTGTTTACCCCGGGTATTTCCAAGCTCCTTGCTGGATGGCGATCCACATAATTCCTCCTGGATTGAGTGCCATGCCCGGGTTCATTAAGGAAATGGGAAGAGGGGAGTGGGCTTGGTCAGACCGTGCTTTGTAAGTGGCATTTAATCCCTCCCCCCTGCCCCCCTAGCAGTGGAGCAGATCGGCTCTGCCTTTGTGTGGGGTTGCATTACGCCATACAATTCTGTGGAGAAAGTTTGCATTATTGAACCGGAGTCTGTTGTCTACATATTTAATACTGTAAGAGCTACTCATTTACTTACTGTCTCGCCACCAAAAGCCCCAATCTCTCCTGCTGGCTCCTCCCACTGGGCGTGTGGCTCATCAGGGCATCATTTATGAGCCACCTCTGTTCGGCCAGGTCATAAAAGGCGCTGAAGTAACCGCAGCGATTAGCACCACAAAACACACTAGTGGAACCCAAACAGTTCAGTTCAGTTCAGTTTAATTCAGTTCAGTACTGTTCGTATAGTGCATTTTCGCAACATTACATTGTCTCAAAGCACTTTACATTATCCCTACCCAAAGCCCCCAGTGAGCAAGCCAGAGGCGACAGTGGCAAGGAAAAACTCCCTAGAAGGAAGAAACCTTGGGAGGA
>JAODLD010000044.1:9759686-9770493 GCA_026781065.1 Mormyrops boulengeri | reverse complement strand
TTGCGCGAGCCTTTGAACTAGCGTGCATTGATGACAGATTTTTCTGACCTTTCATTTACCTATAACCACACAAGAAGGGAAGAGACTCCCTAATCCTCCCCTCGATCGGAAGGGGGCGGGAGACGAAAAAGGAAAAAAAACGAAGCTCTGCAGTGTGCGTGTGACTCGCTCCGATCCGCGCGGCAGCAGGGTGAGGGAGAGGAGGAGCAAGGAAGATGGCAGGCTGCAGAGGAGTTCAGAGGAGGAGATGGTGGAACCTTGTGGGCCTGCGGCACATCCCTGCACCTCGCTATAAAAAGCGAGACGCGGTGCCTTTAAATAGAATCCATACATTTTCTGTTTTGTTTCCAAAAAAAAAAACAAATGCTACAGATCTCCAGCCCAGACCGTCGCATTGCTAACGTAGCCTCCTCTGACTCATCTGTGTCGCAAAAGCAACGGGGAGCCTTGATTGGGCATGAGCGGGTATGCAGAAGTGCCTCTGGCCAATCAGGTGTTTGCCGGCTTCCCCGCCCACCACGCGCGGGGTGTGACGGCACACTGCTCGGCGAGTGAGAGAGCTGGATTTCTATGAATGGAAATGCGGAGGAGGTCTCTTTCAGGCAGTGGCGTGACAGCTGGGGATGTTCGGGGCTCTCTTTGTGCTCCGCACCCCCCCGCACGCGATGCGGATCTCACCGCTTGTGAGGTCTCCCTTTTCCAAACCCGGCATCGCCTCCCTCTCTGTCTGTCCACCCCCAGGCCCTCCTCCTCGCCCACACACAGCTTCCCTTGTCGCCCAGCATCCCGGTCTCACGCCCGCTCATTACTCCGGTTGAATTACTGCGATTAAATTCACTTCCCCGCGCCGCTCCTTCTCCCACGGAATAATGACATCGTCTGCTGAAACAGCCGACTCGGATATTCTGGGTATATTACAGAAGGTAGTGCTTGAATGGCTTCTTGCTAATCAGTTGACTATAAATAGCCCTCACACCCTCCAAATTGCATGTTAACTCACGACAGCATTCCCCCCCCCTCCCCGCTCCAGAGCCTCCTCCTTTGCCCATTAGAATGTCCTTTTTGGGGGGGGGGCTTCTAATTGGTGCAGTCGGTGCATAGATTTTGATCCCAAGCATGAGCACAGCATAAAAACGCCCGGATTTCCTCCTGACCACTGAAATTCATCCACTTCATTTACATTTTCCAGACTTCCTTTACCCCATTTTGCTTGCTTTCCTTTCTAACTGCATTAAGGTTTGTTTTGGTCCCCTGATGGATATTGATCAGCTGGATCGTTAACAACTAAGCACACCACAGAGTGATCGAACACACAACAAAAACACAAGCGGGATGAAAGGATGGGCGTGTCTTCATGCAGCCAACTTAGAATGTATTTCAGTGTGACTCTGTCATGACTGACTGTGTGTGTGTGATCAGCTCACGATCGATGGGGTGGAGGAAGCATTTGTTTTCTTCTGAGCGGGTGCCAGTCTGTGCTGTGCCTGACTCACAAGCTTCAGGTGAATGTTCCCGGACTGTTATCAGCACAAAGGGGCTGTTCCTCATGACCATGCTGTGGGAGAACTTGTCAAATTGCCCATGAGACCAAAAAGTTCAGTCTTAGCATGGATGGGTTCTCTAACAGCTCCCACACTGGGATGGATAGAATGCAGACCTCAGTGAGCTCATAGTTCATCATCGATTCCTGATAAACCTGTAATAAAACAGGCCCAATCAGAAAGCTTCGTTAGTCACCGCGATTGTGTGCTCAAGGCCTCAGGGATATATCGTGATGCAGAACCACTAAACTGGATGTGGCGTGCGTCCCGGGCCTCAGGTATGAGGATGAGCTGTCATTGGGCTGCCCTTGCAGGAGTCTGTTCCACTTTCCCTTCATGTCTGCGGACTGCTATTCCAGCTCTTCAGAAGCGCGGCAAATGAAGGCGGAGATCTGCTCTAATTTTAATATCCAAATCCCACGTCGCCCGAGGAGCTTTAGTCGCTGTTTGCCTCCGACAGCCATCTCTCAGCACGCGATCGGGCCAGTCGCTATGGCGTCCTGTGGTCACATCCAGGCTTTGCGCGTTGCCATACCTACGGCGCTCACCACGGAAGCCAGGTTGTATGTGTCACCATGGTTACCCGATCGGCTGTCAACATGAGGCACCTCGTGTTACCATGGGTACAGTCTCTAGGATAAAGCATCACATTGCTTCAACAGCCCTACCCCCCCACCGAGCGTTTGGCAGGAGACCTCAGTGTTCTGGAAATGTAATCCCATCTGCATTAGACTATTGAGGATGCATATCCCAGGTAAGAATACACAGCAATACAGTGCTGCTCATATGCCTTCGTGAACCCAGTCCAAATCTACTTCCACGACCAAAAACCTGGATGAGCAGTATTGTGGTTGGGGAACTAGTGATCTTAAGGTTTCCTGCTTAAAATCTCATGCAGAGCTGTCATATCCTTGAGCAAGTTGCTTAACCTGAATTGTTTAACCTCAATTCTAAATGTGTAAAGTGTGAGCTAATTACCCCAGAGTCCCAATACATAATAGTAGTAACAATAACAGTTGAGGGATAAATAAAAACGAGAGGATTAAGTAAAACAGCAGAGCCGTGTTCGGCGGTCACTTCGAGTCGGGAGCGACCGACGAGCTTACCCGTCGGCGTTCCGTGTGTGACCTCAACAGCTGTGTGGAAATCTTGCTGGCAGGGGGGATGGGAAGGGTCTGCTCAGTTTAATTGAAGATGACGCGTCCATGGGTCGCTTTTGGTCTGAGCTGCTCAGCTGTTCTCAAAATGTCCTTTGCATGTTGCGTTTCAGAGTGCCCCATTAATGGACAGCAGTGGCCCTCGATTTTACTCCCTATGCACTCTACAGAGGGGTGCGTGCGCGTGTGTGGGTGTGTGTGTGTGTGTGCTGTTTGTGAACTGGGAAAGATGGGACTCTGCACCAGATGCGGGGATGTGGACAGTCTGTATTTCCTGCGACTGCCAGGAGTCGCAGGATTGCAGGATGCAGCACTATGGCTCTCGGCAAGAACGGCTCTCCTAGATGCTGTTGCTCGATGGGCTGCTCATAGATTGCTAGGCTGTCACACACGCACACGTACACATGCACAACGCATTAAGTTCATCATGACAGCTTCTTTCCACAGCTGACCTGATTAATAAGAGAACACCGATAAGAAATCGTTCGTGAAGAGCCGAGGATAATTACAGGAAGAAGAGCGACCTTGACCATACGACTGCCTTATCCTGCGGTTTGTCTGGAGGCTAATTATTAAAAAGGTGTTTGACACGATTGCTTGCGCTGGAGTCTATGCTTGGCTGCTCATCGGCCCTCAAGTTAACTAATCATGGCTACCAGTTGGCTTTGTATCCAGAAATTGCCTGTTAAGGTCTGGACTGAAAACCAGTGACTTTTATAGTTATTTGGGGGGCAGGGACGTAGAACATTGAAGGGAAGAATGATTGTGTGAAGCAGGTAGAGAGCAGTGACTTGGAGAAAAAAGTCCTCATGTCAGAATCCCACTGAGTCTCTAGGTAGGAGGGTGTGGCAAACCCTGCTGTGATTGGCTGTTGGATGTAAAGGCCAGTAAGAGGGATAGAGGTAAACAGGACCCCCTTGCTCTTCCTGTCTCCCTGCAGTAACTGCCCGTTCACCCTGGCAGCAGCCCTGGCCCGAGCCACGGCCAACGACGTCCTCCAGAGCGACCTCTCCGTCTACCACCAAAACAAGGCAGTGGAGGACAACACAGAGTCCCTCCCCCGTGAGTATCCCCCTCTCGCTTGTGGGCCCTCGCTTTGCCAACGTGACGTGGTACCAGCAACGTGACAGTCTGTCGTGCAGCAGAATTCATATGGTACAGTGTAGCGGTATGCCAAGTATTGGAAGGCAGCTTCAGTGCATGATACCTCCTGGAGCGTAGACCAATGACCACGGGGATTCGGTTCTCAGCACAGGGCGGGACAACCATATTTAATTGGCTGATATGTAGCAACGGTCAGTTTGTAAACATAATCATCTAAAACCCTCTCCAAAAATGTACTGGTTACTACTGATGGCCAAATGAAGCGTCATGAACCACTTGCTGTATTTTCTGACCCCACTAGGTGGTGCTCTCTGCTCAAAAAATGGTTCAACGCATGCCCCAAAGCAAACCAAGAGTGCCATCTAGTGGGGTCAAAAAATACAGCAAATGGTTCATGAAGCTTCATTTAGCCATCACTACTGGGTACATCCAAAATGACTCATTTATGTGCTATCACACAGATCAGGAGCCCCCACTCTTAAATGTTATGCCACCGGATATGCTTCAATGCTCAGTGTTGAGTGGTGAAGCATGATTAGTGTAAAATTTATACTGCTCACTCATAGTCACTGTAGTGCGGATCCACATTTGTGAATCAGACTGGAGTCTGTGCATGTGATACTCACTAACCGCACGCTACAATTAGCACATGACAAATCAAAATATTTAAGTATAAGGCAAGGTACAAGCAGAGAATATCACGGAAGATGTGAAAAATGTTGGCTATAAAGATAAAAGGATACTGAATCTTGTATCTCAATAGACACAGGAAGTAGGACGTTATGTGTGGTGTTTTGAAGTATTGACTCAAAATCAGGTCACTTGGTGACCTAACTATGTACCAAGTGGCCTTATAAATACAGCATATTCAAGTGTGAAATCTTGCAAAGGAACATTACAGGAACGGCGAGGAGTCTGAGTCAGGGTGTCTGGGACATTTCTGCCTCTTTTTTCACAAAATCGTCTTCCTTTGATTTGTGTTCTTTGGTGTCCTGAAGGATTTTGATAATGACCAGGATTATGAATAGCCTCTCGGCCACGGTGGGGATACAGACCAGGAGGGATTGCTGGGTGGCAGGAATGAGGGGGAATGAGGCTACTGGGCCTGATTCTGGCTCTGGCCCGATTTCCTGGTGCCACCTTTTAGTGAACATGTGGCACAGTGATGCAATGGAAGGTACTGGTATAGTGTAGTGGAGTGGTTGATTGCTTTATTTCACAGGGTTACTAAGTTATTGTTGGAATTCCACATTCAGCCTACGGAAATAGAGCTTTGCAGTTTTTGGAAATGTGTGGTGCTGAAATACACTGACTGGCCGAGTAAAGCAAACGACCTTCCAAATTCCACTCAGGTGAGGGACACTGCAGAATGCTGCCACCCCAATGAGAAGGGAGGATATGGGGGAGACCCCAGGTGCTCTGAGAGGCCGTGAAGTGCTCTTCCCCAGTCCTCTGGGCTCCACCTATCACGGCAGCCAGTCCCAATAAGGCGAGCACAGACGGCATCGCATATTCCTCGCAATCAGGCCCCCAGCTTGGTCCAGTTATTCAGCTGAAGGCCTCGCAGGAAGCCAGCCAAGCGGTACTGGCCGATCCTGAGACCAGGAGGGAGCAAGGGGACAGCCACTGTCCGGGAGGGCTCTCATTTACACAGCCACTGCAGGAACATCATTAGTGAAGCAGTCAGACTGACAACAGACCACAGCAGGTACCATGTAAAGGTAACATTTAGTGAGCCTCTCGGAAGGGAAAGAGGTGCCTTGCATACCCCTGCTGTGCGCTGGTGGCCCCGGTCCCGTTAAGTGGGCCCCAGAATGAGGACGGGCTGTAGGGTCTTAAAGCGGACCCAGTCTCTGTAGAGCCTTTGGTGTCAGTGACTCTCCAAGCAGCACTCACCTCACACTATTTAATATTGTGTTACATACAAGCTAAAATGTTTTGAGGGCCAAAAACAATTACACCCCCCCCCCCCCCCCGTTAATCATAGATTAATAATCCATTTTTTAATTATTACTAATTAAATTCAAATGGTTCTGTTCATCTTTATCATGTACGGAGTGGCATGACTGCAGGGGTGCCGTGGCTGCGCTTGTGTTTTTAGCCAAGCATGAACCCTTGGCGGCGCCGTTGCGCGGATTGGTGGCCGAATGAGACCACTGTCACTGACAGCCAGTGAGAAAGCCACTCCTGGCAGTAAGGAGGGGGGGGGGTGATCTGGGTATTACTGCCTCTCCTGCAATTTAAACAAAAAAAAAGCACCCAGGCATTGAGAATCGGTGAAGAAATAATTGCTGCCACGTGACGTTGGGACGCCCGTCAAGAAATCACCTACTCACTGTTCCCCGTTTCCCACCAAGAAGAGGTTCACAGGGCGGCTTGGTTATTATGGTCTGCCTCTGCCCCCCGAGCAAGGGCTCATGGGAATTTTATTTATGCAAAAATGTTCTGAGGGCAGAAGGAAAAATGATTGGTTCAGAGAGATGACCACTCAGATTGTAGAGGAGGCAGGACCAACTAATCAGATGTCCTGTCTCCTCTAGTTGCTTGCTTCCACCTCCTCTACAATCTGATTGGTTCAGAGAGATAACCAATCATTTTTTTCTTCTGCCCTCAGAACATTTTTGTGTAAGAAAAATTCCCACTATCTGAGATAGATGGGGGTGTGTCAGACTCACAGGCTTGGCAGCGGCGAGGAATAATGCCCGTGTGGGCACATGCTTTCTCACACAGAGCTCGACTCGGTGAAGCTGGCCCGGCTCGTCTTAAACAAGCTGTACGAGATCTGCTGCCTCTGGCTTAAGGATTTCCCCCAGCGGCGCCGCTCTCAGGCCTACTACGAGACATCCATCCACGCAATCAAGAACATGCGGCGGAAGATGGAGGACAAGCACGTCGTCATCCCGGAATTCAACGCGCTGTTCAGCCTGCAGGTGACCGCGGGGATTCCTGCCTCCGCAGAGGGAGCAGAACATAAGACAAGGCAGGGCGGACATCTTTAATCAGCTGATATGTAGTAGCGATTAGTTGTGAATATGATCATTTATGTATAACTTATAATTCCATCCAAAGTGATTTTCTATATCGTTTCCCAATCCGGTCCTCGGGGACCCACAGTCAGTCCATGCTTTTGCTCCCTCCAAGCTCACTGCCAGATGATCTACACGTTTGCTCCACATTTTTGCTCCCTCAATGTTAAAATGACAGGTTTTTATCACATTGTAGGGACGTTTGGACTCCTCACTGTGATCTATAGATGACCCACAGACACACACACATTGCGGAGGTTTGAGGCAACAGTGCACTGGCCGCCATTGTGCAGTGTTTGTATAAATAGTACCTTTGAGCAAATCGACATGCACACAGAAGCAGAAATTCCATCTCACCCTGGACTGCTCAAATCACATTAGATCACCTCTTCTGGCTGCTCAGGGTCTCAAAGTCAGGTCAGATGGAAGTCAGTCAATTCAGCATGCAGCAGGAAAATTCAATAAAGAAGTAAATAAATAAAGACAGAACTTACAAACCAAGTCCGGACTGTGCGCATGTTTAGATGCGTACGATATATTGTGTTTGCCAGACCTCAGCTGGGCATCACCAATCTCGGGTAATTAAGGGCACTTTTTTCAGCCCTCCGTGTTGGCTAATTAATTGCGCTCCCCCACCCCCCTAAGGTGCAAATCCAGAACCGCAGCAGGAAATCTACCACCCGACGTAATGAAAGCAGCTGGCAGGCTGATAGGGTTTCTCCTGCTCTGCCTTTGACTGGCTGAGGTGCGAGAGCTTCTGTTGCAGCATATGACATAATTAATAGCATCAGTGGAAAGCGTTACCTTCCTGTTATTCCAGGAAGGAAACCCTGCTTCTCAGCCCTCCCCCACAGGCCCCCATGGTGTACGCAAAGGGCCACATGCAGCTAAGTGGTTGGAACATGTGGAATGTCTTTATGGGCAGCGTGCCGGAGCACGGGCCACCAGGAGGTCGCGTATCCATGACATGCTTCTCCTCCACGGGGACAGGACCAGGAGGACCAGGCCTACTTCGCCGTGTTCGACGGCCACGGGGGAGTGGATGCCGCCACCTACGCATCCAACCACTTGCACGTGAACCTGATGCGGCAGGAGATGTTCAGCCAGGACCCCAGCGAGGCCCTGTGCCGTGCCTTCAGGCTGACAGATGAGCGCTTTGTGCAGAAGGCCTCGCGCGAGGTAAGAGCAGGCTGTCCTCTGCCTTCCAGCTTCCGGGCTGTATGTGCGTCAGGGCCGCAAGTTGCCCCCTTGTGGTGAGGGGTCGGTGGTTTGATGAAAAGCCAAAAAGCAGATATTTATGCAAAAGTAAAAACGGTCACCCCTGTCGAAATGCGTGCTGTAGTTTAGTTTGCACGTATATGAATAAAGCGCCATGAAAGTCTTGGAGAGGAGTTTGCTAGAGGCTGGCAGAGTGGAGCCCTGAGTCTTGCGATGCGTCTCCGCTTGACAGAAACTACGGTGTGGCACCACTGGGGTGGTGACCTTCCTGAGGGGACGTACCCTGCATGTGGCCTGGCTCGGCGACTCACAGGTGATGCTGGTCAGGCGAGGGCAGGCCGTGGAACTGATGAAGCCACACAAGCCAGATAGAGAGGTGAGGCAGCCTTGCTCATGTCCGTCCGTCCATCCATCCATCCGTCCGTCCGTCCATCCATCCATCCATCCAAGACCTGCAGATCCTTATACAGTCTGAATGAGTATTACATTTGTTTATTGTAATTGGAGGGCAGCATAACGGTCTAGTGATTAGCACTATTGGCTTGCACCTCTGGGACCGGGGTTCGAGTGTCCAAGGTGGCTCCATGTATGGAGTTTGCATGTTCTCTCATTGCCATTATGGGGTTTCCTCTGGTATTCTGGTTTCTCCCCACAGTCCAAAAACATCCATCCATTTTCCGAAACTGCTTATCCTGTTCAGAGTTTTTGGGGGTCTGGAACCCATCCCAGAGGCTATGGGAATAAGGCGTCAAACAACCCAGGATGGGTCGCCAGCCCATTACAGGGCACACTCACACACCATTCACACACATATGTACATCTACGGGCAATTTGGTAACTCCAATTAACCTCAGCGTGTTTTTGGACTGTCGGGGGAAACCAGAGAACCCAGAGGAAACCCCACGATGACAAAGGGAGAACATTCAAACTCCACACAGATGGAGCCATGGCAGTGACTCGAGCCCTGGTCCCAGAGGTGTGAAGCAACAGCTGCTCCCAGCCCAAAAACATGCTGAGGTTAATTGGAGTTACTACATTGCCCGTAGGTGTGCATGTGTGAGTGACGGGTGTGTGTGAGTGTGCCCTGCGATGGGTTGGCGCCCCATCCTGGGTTATTCCCTGCCTTGTGCCCTGCGATGGGTTGGCGCCCCATCCTGGGTTGTTCCCTGCCTTGTGCCCTGCGATGGGTTGGCGCCCCATCCTGGGTTGTTCCCTGCCTTGTGCCCTGCGATGGGTTGGCGCCCCATCCTGGGTTGTTCCCTGGGTTGTTCCCTGCCTTGCGCCCATAGCTTCTGGAATAGGCTCTGGACTCCCGTAACCATACATAGGATGAGCGGGTACAACAGATGGATGGATGGTTTTAATCAGCATTAAAATGTCTTAAATCCACCTGTGAAGTTGGATCCAAAGACACTTTTGTTAAACTATGTACTAATTGTGAAGCTAGCATTAAATTTTATTTTAAGTAGCATTTAGGCACTTTTGTTATTCCTAAACTGGCATTAAATTTAAAGTAGCATTTAAGAGTTTTAAATTGATCTTTTCTAAACCTGCATCTATCCATAGGATACCTGCAGATCCTTACAGTCTAAAAGAGGATTACATTTGTTTCGTAGCTATGGAGGATGGTGTGCTGGTTAACACTGTTGTCTTTTACTTGTAGAGACCAGCGTCAGTTTGCATATCCTCCCTGTGTTGTCATAGGGCAGGGCTATTCAGCTCACGGTCCTATATTGGCCAATTGCACAACAATGAATACAGGTACACTGGAATCCATCTCTTCACCTGCCCAGTCTGGCTCTCCATAGCTTTGGGGTCACAGCGCAGTGTCAGCCATCGTATGGTGACCCTGGAGCAGGGGGGTTAAGGGCCTTGCTCAAGGGTCCATGGGCATGTGACCATTATGCTGATGCTGGGGCTCAAACCAGCAATAATCTGATCATGGGCACATAAAACCAGCCCACTGAGCTACCCCCCATAGGCTCTAGGCCCCTGTAACCCTGCATAGGATGAGTGGGTACAGAAAGTAAAATTTATGTATTTAAACTTCTCAAATCTGTGAAGCCAGTGTCATTGGATCGTAATGGCATTTTTGTTATTTTGAAACTGGTATTAATTTAAATAGCAACAATCACTTAAGGCTCACTTAAGTGAGTCCGTCATCTGTGTGTTAACCATCGATATATCAGCATGAGTTACTGTGTTAATGAAAGCTGTTTTATCTATAATTACAGGATGTGTTTGTAAAGTGTCAGTGGACGGTTTGGTGATGAGTGTGAATGTGGCGTTCGTTCGCGCGAGCCCTGAATTAACACATTCGTTCAGTTTTGTAAAGAGGCGAACGGCACGTTGCTTCATTTGTAAATTGGAACAAACGTGTTTGATATGGTAAAAATTCAAATATTAAACAATAACTTATGAGCACATATGTTTTAGATATACTTCATACACAATTGACACAAGGTTAAATACAGCATGTTCCGTCCTCTGAGGCCCTGAGCTCACTGTAAAATGCACTCGCTCACTGCATGTCCTTTGAAACGAGACATTTTGCAGAGAAGAATTCAGCTCGTACCAGGTATTGGTCATGACTTGCCTATAACCAGATTCCCACCCCCACAGGATGAGAAGCAGCGCATCGAAGCTCTGGGCGGCTGCGTCATCTGGTTCGGCACGTGGAGGGTGAACGGGAGCCTGTCCGTGTCCAGGGCCATCGGTATGGAAGGCACTAGGCTGGGGGTGGGCAGGGGTGGGCTGGTTT
>JAODLD010000044.1:9740695-9754105 GCA_026781065.1 Mormyrops boulengeri | reverse complement strand
CCACGGGGGCCCCCCACCTATGTTTGCGTCGCTGTTTTTTCTTGGGTTGCCAACGCCTCTAAACTCTCACACAATTTTAAAAAAAAAAAAAAAAAAAAAAAAAAGGTTCTCAACTCTGTCCTTGGGGACTCCCAGACAGTTCATGTTCTTGCTTCCTCCCAGCCCCTGCCAGACAGGGAGCAAAAACGTGGACCATCTGGGGGTCCATGAGGAGCGAGTTGAGAGACACTATGTTAAAAGACCACTGAGCAGCTGTCACCGGTAATCCTGCCTGCCCAATGCTGCCTGTGCTCCTGTACCTTCAAACTCCCCACGATCCAGCCCCCCCCCCCAACAGAATGGCTTTCCCCTCCCTCCAGAAGCTTTGTCAGAGAAGCTTGGTCGTGCCACTTGCCCCCGCTTGGTGATATAATATGTACATGTAGTTCAGGTTTGTTCTCCTGCCCCCCTGTGCCCCCCCTCACCTTTCCATCACTCCATACTTGCGTCCAGTAACTGCCGCTTGTTCCTGTAAGCAATAATAATGAAACTTTACGAGCCGCGCGCGGGGGAAGGCAGCTCTGTGGGTTTGCTGTCACCTCCCAGCAGACACCCAGTGGGGGGAGGGGGGGCACCGCTGTTTAGCACACGGGTCCCGCGTTCCCAGTGCCGCCGGGGTCTGGTTCACCTGAAGGTCGTCCGGCTCACCTTCATTGCCGGCGAGCCCCTGACCAGGTCCGAGCGCGGTAGTGATGAGGTAAACCATGCGCTTAGCTAGAGCGGGAAGCTCACAGTATATTCCAGAGCCGGGGATCTGGAGAACGGCAGTGCAGAGAGACGCCGACCCCTTACCGCCGTGGACGGGGCCCTAGGACTCTCCCAGATATGGAAACCTGTGGGCCACAGCGTGCCGACCATCTGAGACCGAGCCGGTGCTCAGAAACATACATCCAAGGCCTTTCTCCAAGTCACATAATAGACTGAAGCCCACTTTTTTTTTTTTAAATATATTTTTAAATTCAGACTTGGGGACCCGCTTTCTGTGTATTATGGTCTTATTCCAGCTCAACTCTTAATTAGGACTGAGGTTCTGTCATGTTTTCATACTGCTGCCAGTCTCTGCAAGGCCTTTTGGAACGTCGACTTCATAGGGCACACATTTTTTTTTGTCTGTACATTCTTAATAAAGCACTGGTCATTACAATGATCCAATAATGGTCACCCAATGGTCTCAAGCAGACATAAAAAAGGGCCATTCGTTGAAAGCCAAGTTCTATTGATTGAATTGAGACCATGTATTTGAACCACAAAAAGCGGAAGAACGGCTCCCCCTCAGTATGGGTCAGTATTCTGCAGTGGCTCGGTGATTGAGAGTTTGGCTGGATCTGGAGCCTGTGCACACAGCGGGACCCCCAGGGCGCTAAAGACAAACCCACAATGTGCTCTTCCCCAGTCTGCAGGTTAGCTAACCAATAATCGTCTCTGTATCCGTATCCTCTGTGTTTATGTAGTAGACATGTGTGCATATCTTATCTGGTGACTATTATCTTGTATAAAGGTTAGATGAACTAGGTCTGCTGTGCTTTATTTCCACTTCCTCCTAAGCCCCCCCCCCCCACCTCGTGGCAGTGCTAGCCAAGCACTGAGGCCATCCCCAGGTGCACTTTGACCTGTACCGCAATGCCCCAAGAGCGCCACCCAGTGATTTCATTAGCACATCTCCAGTCTCTACCCGCCAACCCCAACCTATGATACTGAATTATTGAATTAGCAGAGGTGGCTCTTAATCAAGGCTGCCATGTCTCCTGTGGTAACGTGGCACGTGATCATGGGCGTCGGGGGTGGTGCTGGGCTTCGCTTTGCTTACGCTTTGATTTAACAGAGCACAAAGACCCCCAAGTCTCGGTTTAAGCGCCACAGAGGCACGGATGATCCTCTTAATAGCACGAGTGTGACTCTGAATGGCGCCAATACAGGGACGCAGAACAGTAAGTGAATGTGGATTTTGCCTGTTAGAGTGGGGTTATTAGCAGGCAGAGAAATGTCTCTATTTTGTCCTCTTTCTCCACCACCCTCCCCAGGTGCTTATATGGGGTACAGATCATTTTAACCGTTTTCCGGGGCTCGCCATAAAACATTCATCATCATTAGTTATTCAACAATACATTTTTAGAAACTACTGCATCACGGGGAGTTCAGGGGTCCGATCGGACTCCTGGAAAGAGCTTTCAGCCGCTTTAAAAAAAAAAAAAAAAAAAAAGCGCCGACGTCCATGCCTGCATTTAAGGGTGCAGCGACTGCACTGGGCATAGCCACACAAGAGAACAAGGAGATACTGGTCCCAAAAGAAAGAAATATTTATGGCAGGTCGAGTGGCAGAAAGAACATGAGCATCTCAAAAGGGGACTTTCTGCCAAATTCTCTATCTACGTTTCTCTACAGACTTCCCATGTCCCTCACATTGAACACCTAGGACAGTCATCACCCAATCTTCATTTTCCCAACAATGAAAGGCCACAGATAGCATGTCGTTCATACCTTTCGTCTGTATCCATGCCAGCCGGGAAGAGGGAACGTTGACGTCTCTGGTCCCCTGGCTCGAGTAGAGGTAGTGATTAATGGCTCAGTTCAACCAAGGGCACGGGGACACAAAAACAGAGAAACAGCAAATGCCTGGAAGGAAAGGGACTGAGGAGCCCTGCTTTAAGTGGGTCAGGGCATTCTGACACATTCTGCTTTTTAATATGGGGACTCTTACAGAAGTCTGTACTATGTAATAATGGGGTCTCTTGAAGACATTCCATCAAAAGGACAGCCTCACCCTGCGCCATGTGCAGAGTGCCAAGAGTCCGGCAGTCTCATGTGGGTAGAAAGAAATATCAGCTGGATACGACGGTGGTGAAGAACGTGCAATTTGGGCCCCATCTTAGAGCTGATGTTACAGTCCAGCCAAATGAGGACCAGGCCATGACTAGATACTTCCAGCTTAGATGTTCCGTTCTGATTTCCCCAGTTTTCCATCGTTCTTCGAAACATTTGTTGTTGAAACCATTTACACATGTAGACACACAATTACAGTCCCTCTGTCGTAAACAAACACCTTGGACACCTTATGAGGTTACATTTATATCGATAAGCATTTGACTGGCCAAGAAAGTTTTCAGACTGAATACCTATGTAACTGTCATGCTGAGTACCGGTCATGGCCCTGAAAAGGACAGTCTTTAGATGGTCCATTTGTGCAAGTTTTAATCACACCAGATTCCACTTAGGCCAGACTTTTGTGTCATTTCAAACATGAGGAGTCTAGAATTAGGAGGAGGAGGAGGAGTGGAGTAAATCTACCAAGCAGAATGAGATTGAGGTAAGCATTACATCTCCAGTAATGAGACAAAAGGTCGCAGCTCAAATGTTCGGTTCACTGCCACCGTCTACCACACATCATAAGGTTCACATGTCCTTAACGCCACATTTGGAGTTACTGGGTGCATGTGAAATTACATACTTGATTGCTATATAGTAGGCGAAGTATAGTATGCAAAGTGAGCAGTATGTCCGAATCCTTAGTACGGATGAGACAGTATGCAAGCAGTACCCCAAATGACATACTACATTCTTTGAAAATTCTGAAGTGTGCAACCAATGGATGCTACGCTATCCCACAAGGCCATTGGAGCTGTGTCAAGGTGGCAGAGGGAGTGGCGTTCCTGTACAGGTTTAAGTGGAAGACAATCCTCAGTTACATAACTTGACTCAAAGACTATTAAACAGTCGACTAACAGGCTTCTGACCAAATTTACTACCTGCTGTGTAAGTATGCAATTTCAGATGCACCGATTGTGTAAGTGCTGAAGCTGACAAACAACACAGAGTCATCAGAATTCTCTTACAAGCGGAACCACGAACGCTTTGCTCGTGAGTAAAAACAAAGTGTCCTCTTCAGTTAGCGCTCCAATGAATTCAAAAATACTTCATCAAAACAGATTTAGAGCAGGATTCATTAAGGGCTGCTTTTACCCAATTGATACATCTTGGCACACAAACACATCACAGTAAGTGCCTCATGAATCGTCGCTTGCCAACTACAACTATTTTGATTTCTACTGGATCAAGGCCAGATGGATATTAAAACTGTAGGACGACAGACTAAATGTGCAACATGTCCTTTACCTCCTCTCCACTATAGAAGGCACTGGTCCCCCACAGTGTCCTCCTGTTCCTCCAGTGTGGAGACACAGCAGAGACAGGATCTGAGCAGGACAATGGACAGTGCCAACAGTCATTCACCCACATAATTACTGTGGAGTGCCGTCCCTTCCAGCAAAAGCCTGGCAGAGCCCTTCACTGCCTCCCCCAAGACCAGCTGCTCTCAGACAGCACACAGGACAGCCTTGCATGGAATACTGGCAGGGATCCTGCATGACCCGTCAACAGCCAGCAGGAGGCAGTATAACTAGGCCAAAGAACTTGCAGCTCCTGGAAAAAAGGTTAACTACTGCTCGAAAGTGGAGGCATACCTTCCTGCGCTGTTTTTGGTCCATTCCGAGCCTTTGTATATGGCCTCACAGAACTAGGGTTCAATATCCAAATTACATTTGGAATATAAATAGGAGGAACGTAAAATGGTTGAACAGTTGGGCTTATAGGTAGCACCACTGAATGATGCTTTGCCAGGGTGTAACACAAAGAAAAAATTCCTTTGCAAAAAGTTCAGTTTAGTTCAGCCTTTTGCACTTCTTTCAGGTTGTGGAGCAGAGTCCATCACCAAAGCAACAGGGGTGAGATGGAGGAAGAGTGAGGATAGCAGTCGTGGAAGACTGGAGATTACAGGAGAGAGACAGGAGGGAGCCAGAATGCAGTGACCCTTAGATGTAAGAACAATGAAGCAAACGTGAAATTTCACAGGGAGCCAGTGTCGGGTGTGGAGTAAAAGGGAAATATAATTGAGCCGAGTGGGGATGTGGGGGCGTGGGGGCAGGCTGCTCTGGAGCAGCTGGGCCTTGTGGAGGGAAAAGTAAAAAACAAACATTCAACAACTCCACTTGTTCTAATAATCTTTGTACACGGGCTAAGGTACCCTCCAGAATCAACCGGCACCCATGGCAGAAAATGAACAAGAAAAAGGCTATAGACTTTACAAAAATTCTTGATAAGCTTTATCTTGCACACAAAATGGAGAATTTTAACCGTAATTCAGGTATGATTCAAAGGGAAGAGAAAATCCCCAACAGGCCACAATTATTGGCACACTGAAATTTTCGTTCGTAACTAAACTTCAATTTTAAGCACCCCTGAATCTTTAGGAATGGTCATCCATGACTTCCGGTACCACTGGGAAATAAATAAGTGGTGATGGACAGACCCAACTGCCTTTATCATCCATCAACATGGTTAAAGATCAACAAACTTCTGCCAAACTGTGTTCTCTAAGTATAAAGCAGCAACATGGGAAATGGAGATCAAGGATCACATTTAGAGAACTGGTGAATTTGGATATATCCGGGGGTCATCAGGTCTCCAAAATGGCAATGAGTCAGGCTCTCCATGCCAGCACGCTATGTGGAAGGCTTACCAGACAAAGGGCCATGTTTAGCGCCTGGCGTCTGTCACTGAGTACACAAGCAATCATTTCATAGAGAAAACTTTTTGGGAACAAATACCACAGGTTGGTTCAGTGTACAAAGAAGGGCGGCCATGCGGAAAAGCACCTTATCCACACTGTGCAATATGGTGGTGTTGGTAGGGGGTGGGGGAGGGGCCGTGATGTTTTGGGGCAGTTTTCCTTCCAAAGACCCTGGAAACATTTTTAGAATACACGCCATCATGGACTCCATCAAATTTTAGTTCATAATCTGGATGCCGCTGACAGAAGGCTAAAACTGGGTCATGAGTGGATTTTCCAGCAGGACAGCAATCCAAGGCATACCTCCAGGTCCGGGGGGGGGGGGGGGTTCACTGACGGCAAGATGAAGCTTCTGCAATGGCGAACACAGCTCCCTGACCGGAACCCGACTGACAAGCGGTGGAGCGAGCTGGACTGTCCACAAATAAGGACGGAAGTCTCTGAAGGATCTCGAGAAAAATGTCTATGGAGGAAAGGTCTCCGGATCCCTTGCTGTGTTCAACCGCATCAAGCATTACAAGAGAGTGCTAGAATCCTGCTTATGAGTAGGAGCACAAGTACCACATACAGGGGCACAAATAAATAATAATAATAATAATAATAATAATAATCCTCATCAATAGCTAAGATTTTTTTTTATCATTTTGTTAAACATAATATTGTCGTCCCCCCCCCATTAATTTCCTAATTTTATTTGCTCACATTGAGGGTGCCAATAATTCTGTGCTCTTTAGCAGACTAGCACGCTACCCATGCTCTTCCACAGCTCGTGTCCTCTGTGTCCCGGGCCGGGGTCCAGCCTTTCGGCTAAGTGATTATGGACAATGGGAGAACACTGCGTCTTTAAAATCAGACACGTCAAACCCCCAGAAAACATTATACAGGCTGCTTTTTAATTCCAACCCATTTAATTGGCTTTAATCTGTTTATATCCAAGAAGCCCACCACTTCGAGCAGAGGAAGCATATTTCATATGCATTGTGGACATTCGTTGTATAATAGAATTAATGTGGGGGGGGGGGGGGGGGGGGGGGAAGTTTTATTAATTAAAAACAAGGAGGTATTTTAAATTAAAAACCAAAAACCAATTTTTTATTTTTCAAACAAACACACCCCCCCATTTTTTATACGGGGGGGGGTTTATCGGGTGGGGGGGGCTTTAGGGAATCAGACGAGGCCAGAAATCCAGTCCCAACTTAAGTCAAGTGCCTATAAATAGTGCGGCACAACAAATGGTACGAGGATGAGGGTGGCATTTAAAGGGCTTCTTTATAAAGCCCTCCTTAAAATATGCGACGTGCTTCACGCAGAAATGCAACCTGCAGCTTCATGACCTCACACACGACAGAGGATGGCAAATACCTCAGCTGATTAAGGCGCTGATTGTGTTGCGTAAGTGCACACAACCCTGATACTCTATTTGTCAGGAATAGAAAGGGACAGGCAGACAAAGACATGACGACTGAGACGGACAGACAAAAAAAAATCCCTGAATGACGCCGCACCCGTCGGCCTCAAAAAAAAAATCATACAAATGCCACATTGCCTAATATATTTTATTAGATTTATTTAAATCACTGTTTATATGTGCATACACAAAATACGCATTAACCGGTTTTTGAGTAATTTCTGGCATGTCAAGCTGCCATTATGACCTGATATGAAAATGGGCAAAAAAAAAAAATTGAATTATTCATCACAAGATCTTTTTTCATTAACGAACCAAAAGCGAATCACAGAATTCCTGTGAAAGAGACCGGCTCACTAAACGCCAACGTGAGTATATAAAGGCAAGCGGGACTCACTCCGTTCTCACTCCAGCGTGAATCCATTTTTTTTTGTGAACATTACAAGATCCAACCCTCTGGAATCTTGACTCCTGTTGCCATGGCAACAGGAAAAAAAATCAACAGAGTGGGATCTTGAAGTGCTAAAATTTTAGACAGAAATATCTGTGTCCTAATGGCTTCGGTGGGAAGTGCTGTGTGGAGAACAGTTTTGCACACAAAATGAGCATATTAATTCACAGATATATTGTATTATATTACAGGTTCGATCTTCCTGAGAAGGCCTCCATGGTCGGCAACGAGAAATATAGCTTGACAGTCAAAAGCTAGAAAGTCAGAAAGTAAAACCACAATCCTGAAACAGCCCTTGTTCCAGTGGAAATATACACAGATCCTCAGCACACGCATCTATTAACTGTGTCGGTGAATGGAGCTTTGGGCCAGCAATGTGACGCTACTTTAATGAATTAACAACCACCCTTTATTTACAAAAAGAAAATGTGACCACTGTGTAAAAAAAATAAAAAAATAAATAAAAAAATGTTACTCAAAGTTTTCTCTTGCTCAAATCCAAGGGAGTTTGTTTCCTTTGAATAATTTGATTCCTGTGAAGCAAAAGTGGCCCCTCGCTTCGCACCCCAACTCGGTCCGCGGCGGAACAGGACACCTGACCCGCGATTCAAAGGCCACCCTAATTTGTAATTATGTTTGGCGCTCTTCTGGAAGACTGAAGTTCGCAGCCTCCAAGAGGTGGATTACGCGACATCCTCTGAAGTCCGGAGCCTTCCGCCAGGACCTATTGATGAATTCTGAAGACCCCCCGAATGAAATTGACTCAGGCGTTCAAGCCAGAACTTTTAATTTGGTCGCCTTTTACAATGTTAATCAACCTTGGCCCCGGCCGTCCACAAAGCTGTACACATTTTTGACATGCGAGCAGACAGGAATGCACACAGTGTCCCACAGCCCCTCTTAACATATCATCCTATGTCAGATAGTCCAGAACAATTTGAATAATTTAAATCTAGAACCATTTTTTAAGCTGTTTAAGGAATGACAAACAGGTCATGCTTATAAAAAAATATATATTTACATTTTCAGATTGCTTGGCACATCAAGCTGCCATTCTCACATGAATTTTTTTTTAAATCAAGTTTTGAACAACTCATCACATGATTGTTTTCCCCAATAACAAACCAGAAGTGAAACACAGAATCCCTATAAAAAAAATTAATTCACAAAAAGATTGGCTCACTAAACGCTGATGTATAAAGGCAAGTAGGACTAACTCCGTTCTCATTCAAAAGTGAATCCATTTTTTATTTTTTTTTTTGGTGAATATTTCAAGATCCAAACTCCAAAGTTGTAAATGCCTAAATAAAACAAAGGTGGCTGATTTATCGTAAGATGACAGACTGCTTCAAACCTTTAAACCTTAGAGTAAAGTATGACAGCAAAAGAACCTCACAGCATGGTTACTGGGGGCGATAAAGGCAGCCCCCACCTCTGCGCTTATTGCTGGGGCTCATGCTAAAAAGCTTCCAGTTTAGGTAGACACACCTGCTGGCATGTTTTATAATAAGCTCTCTCTTCAGCTTAAGTACAACTACAGTACTGTGACGCAACCCCTCAACCCCCCCCTGAGCACCAGAGCAGAGCCCCTTCTGGGACTTCCATTCACCAAGCCCCCCCCCCCCCGTCACCAATCTCTGCGACCATCACAGTGGCGCATTCATAAACCCAGCCTGCATTCACCACATAGTCATGATCTCTTGACGTCGGATCAGAACTGACGGACGATTACATCACACAGAGAACATTTGTCATCGCTCCTGTAAGTAAATGGGGTCATTGCAAATGCACAATCTAACGCTATTGCTACGGCAGCTGCTAATGCTGATGCTAATAATAAATAATAATAAACATGGAACAATACTAAAAGATAAAAGTGTGATACATTCAAGCAAAATCCCTTAGCAATATCAACATGTAGGTCTGTCAACTGAAGCTCCTGAGTACCAGTAAAAAAAATGGCTGTACCGTAGGAAGCACTTGGTAAAATAAAGTCCAATTAGCATTCCTGGGAAGAAGGCAAGCAACCAGAATAAAACATAGCAAAATAAATCCCCAGCCAAGTAAAGCAGCGGTACTGACATGTACTTCATACATTCGTAATGAAAAACACAGAGTGTGTATTCCAAGTAAGAGCGGACACTGAAACCAGCGGTTCTGGACATCTTATCATGTTTCTCTCACTTTGGTTAGCGAGCCCAGTGTTTCCAGTATGATTTGTCGCCTACACCTGTCACACACAAGCATGCGCTCTGTGCCCCAGCTCCACCTGTCGCCCCATAAGACGAGTCTCGTGCCAGACGGTGCTGGCCGTAGCCGTGACAGCAGGTACGCAGCGAGGTTTAATGGCGCTGAGAGGACGGGACCTTCCATCCTCAGGCCGTCTCCACCCACGTCTTGGCACACATTTCAGATCTCAGCTTTCACAAGCCAGAAAAGCTCACAATCCACCAGTATGAAGTGGATTGTGAAAGAAGAAGAAAGGAAAAAAAAGTGCCAAAGTGAACATTTTCATTGCTCTGTTTCCTACCAAGGTGATGGAGAACAGCAAGGTGATCAGGCTTCTGATGAAAGCTAATATCATCGTGAAACTCGTACTCATAATTACGGCAGAAGGAAACAAGGCATCCAAACCCTACTGCATCCTGAAGAATGAAGCTCCACCCAGCAGAGGGCTGCTTCGGTTCAGGAGCACAGAGCACAACCGCAGACTCATCTCACACGGCCCTTAGCACCCACTGCCGTTCGCTTCCAGTCGCCGTGTCCCCAAGTCCACCCAGCCCAGAGGACAGAAGCTCCACTCCTAGTGACTCATCGCCATATTGATTCACCTGCACTAAATTATGCACCTTCCATGTTTACTAGACAAATTTCTACCTCATTCTCACCACATGCACCACCCAGTGCACTTCATTTACTTAATTATGTATTACTTTGGCGCCGCACTCTTGTGTAAAATGTATTATTTTTGTAATGCCGTCGCACAACAGAACTCTCACTCCAGGGGATCGATGCGGTTCCATCTTACCTCACGCCTCATCCATCCATCTTGCATAACCATTCCACCAGTATATGATCTTCGTAAATCTTATATTTTTTAATTAATATACAGGACCATAAAGAATCCAAGGTACAGTGTGAAAATGCTACATTTTGTTTGGAATAATTTGTGACAAAGTTTCTGTGACCAATAACTGCCAGTCCTCGTTGACCACACTGTAGAAGATGACTTTGGGAACGTCATCGGTAGCACAAATAACGCAGATGGGGAAGGAGCTAAATATAGACCCAAAAGTCAGCCTTACTCATGGCCTGGTAATTGTAATCGACGGATCTTGGAAAAAATCAAGGAAAATATCGAAGCATGGACATACGAATGAAACGATCACCTCCACAGAGTTCCTGGCTTCCTACTGCCAGCGAACACGGCGCAGGGATGCCTTGGAATCGTAATTAAACGCCCGCAGTTGTCTTAACAAGGGAGCGCAAAGCGGTGCTGTGTAATTCAAATATCTGAAGGAGTGGACTGGGCCGAGCCCGAGGCAGCGTTAACAAAGAGCGTTTAGAGGCAGGGTAAATATGAAGACCCTACCTGATAAAACGGAGGATTTCATGAGACGAGGGCAAATTTCTCATTAAACGGATTCACTCACATGGGGCCTATCGCGTAGCACCGGCCTGCTCCCCAGCTAGAACGGGGCCAACGTGCGAGGCAGGCCACCGCGCGAGGCAGGCCACCGCAGCATCTACAGCGAGAGCAGGTTCGTGACAAACGGCCCTTGGCAATCACACAAATACGAACCACATTAAGAATGTATTAAGCCCTCCGAGATATGTTCGCGTTTACACTTCCCCTACAACCACCCGGCGGAGTCCTATGCATCTAAGGACAAGCGTCCTGATAGAGCCCTCACTGGCAGGAGGACTCTGGGGAGAATGAAGGATTTAATCTGCCCCAGAAAACCAAAGGCATCCCATCGTCCAGAGAGGCGAACGCGGCCACCTTTCCACAACACTGTCAAAAGGCAGCAGAATTAACTGTCAGCTTCTCCATCTTATCTGTGATGCTAATCTGTACCAAAACTTTTTCCCCTTCACTCTTGGCTCTTATTTTCTTCTTGGATCTATCTGCCAGGGATTTGCGGTGGCAAAAGTGGTCACAGTGCACAGCGACTTTTGAAGGCACTTTGTGTCGTGTTTGGCTGTTACTTTCAGCTTTTCTTTTTAATTTTGTTTTTTATAGTTTTTCTTTCTTTTTTTTGCTCCGCTTTCTTCCACCCAGCCGTTAGTTGGGATTTTGCATTTTTCCAAGCATGTTTTGATCATACCCATGAGGCAAGCACACAAGCCAGCTTCACTCAATCTTTGATACGTGGAAATCTTGATTTTTACAGCAGTTCTGAGCTCAACCCCCCCTCCCCCCCCCAACACCCCATCTCACAAAATTTCCTGCTGTTTTTTAAATATGCCACTGAATCCACTCTCCGCCACTGCTTGAGCTTGTTTTAGTGCTAATGTGGCACCAAAAGTTTGTCTCAAAATTAGGGTACATCCACAGACAGAGTGAGATACACAGACATATATACTTTGATCCCAAGAGGAAATTAGGTTGAATACGACAGCAAACGAACATGAATTGTACAAATGTGTGATTTCTTGTTCGCATAAAAAATAAGTCAAGATTAAACATATTTTTGAACCCACAGTCGTCCATTTTCCACTCACAAATTCAAGTCCAGGCAAAGCCGTCCCCAATCTTAAAGTGAGTAACGGTCGTGGATTCACTCACATCCGAACTGGGGCAGAGCCACGGCCTGTACGGTCAGGTACGGGAGGGCCGGACCATCACCGGCAGCCGAGGACACACCCAGGCCGCGGCAGGACAAAGATCCCTCACTGCTAGGAAAAGACACTCTTTGTGGCGCCGAAATTGATTCGTTTGACCCCTGGCTTCTGCCCTGCGGCCGTAAGGTGTGCATCCGCCGGTCAGGATGAACCCGGACGAATAATGAAATTCGCTGAATGTGATGGAACGGAATTAATAAAGGCGGCAGAGTCAAAGATAGCCACGCACAAGAGGAGCCCGGCTGTCTGTCAGCCGTCGCCGCGGGCGACAGAGCCGTGACGGACAGCAGCCATCTAAACAAGCAATCAAAAACAAATCAAAGTAAGGTCCCACATAATCAGCAAGCCGTATAAGAGATTCAGTATTAATACACAGATTTTAATGCTTGTACAGTATTTAATGCTAACGAAGACACTTTATATTGGCGTGCAAAGAGCTTTTGTCGAAAAACGAAAAAACAATTCAAATAATGGAAAAGAAATCCATCCATCCGTCTGTCCGTCCATCCAACTGCTTATCAAGTACAGAGTCACGCTGCACCTGAGAGCCATCCCAGGAAACAGGGCACGAGGTAGGGGGCAGCTATTCGGATAATTACAGCATTTGCTAAGCTGCTTCACACACCTATAACCAAGTCGGAGGGGGCAGCGGCTTGAACACCACCCCCCCCCCCGGTGATCAGCAGCCGATCAGCAGCTGATCAGGGTCATAAACTGCCAGTGAATCACTTACACCACCGAGCGATAGCCCATGTGAGGACCTCGCGAGCGGAAAATGTGATTTTTAAACAGATTCCTAAGGACTCAGACAGCGAGTGTAAGGCAGACGAGGCAGGAACGGCGTGTGCTCGCTCAGAAACCCTGCAAGGGGACAAGAAGCAGATTTCTGCATTAACAGGAAATGGGATAAGGACGGCAGGGCGACTCAGCGGGTTTCATTCCCGCCTCCGCTCTGTGTGAGTCCGGTTTGCATGGTCCCCCTGTATTACGCAAGTCTCCTCTGGGTACTCCGCTTCCCTCCAGCAGTCCAGAGACCCACAGTTAGGCCAACTGGCATCTCAAAATTCCCCTTACTCTGTAATCGTGTATGTGTGTGTGTCGGGG
>JAODLD010000044.1:9729518-9740595 GCA_026781065.1 Mormyrops boulengeri | reverse complement strand
CCCCCCCCCCCCCCCCCCCCCCCCCCCCCCCCCCCCCCCCCCCCCCCCCCCCCCCCCCCCCCCCCCCCCGCCTGATTCATTAAAACGAAGCTGGTCTGTTCATTTACAACCCAAATAAACTTTTATTTCAAGGACAAAATATTTAAATTTGTTCATTACTCTTGTGACTTAGCGTTCATTTCATGTGATAGTACACAGTCAAAAAGTAAAGACCATTCAGTGAGATTTCACCCACTTCGGTCCAGTCACACACAGACACACGCTCTCATTCAGTGTAAGTGAAACATACCAGATTACTAAGCAGATGGTCCACAGATTCGGCAGATGACTTAGTATTTGAATATTCATAACAGGAAGTAGTTTCATAAATTTACAACACAGAGCACTGAACACGCATCAAGACCAGAGTTCTGAAACGGTCTTCTAAAAGGACATCAAAACTGCAATCATTCAGCACAGCAGGTAGGGAAGATAATGAGCCAATCATATTCTCTCATTCTTAACTGTGGTGCAGATGAATGAGATAAAGCCGTAACATGCAGTACAGTATGAATATTTACCACTGGGAAATGCATTTACACAACGTGTCTCCAAAACCCAGTTGACCCGACATCTCCTGACATTAACAAAGAGGAATCTCGACAGTAAACACATCCAGCATACACAGGTTTTAAAGAAACACCTTAGAGCCAAAATGAAATGAAATTTTAAAACCACTGCCACCAGTGACAAGATGTTATCAGATAAAAATAGAATTTACAAAAAAAAAGACCATCAAAAAAAGGACATGAATATATTTGTCCACATCCAATTGTCCCAGCAATCCAGCCAGAATGAGAAACAAGCCATAAACACGGTTGTAGTGGTAAGATGCAGCGTAGTGCTAAAACTACAAAGCTGACTGACAAAAACAAAACAAATACAGGGACCAATATCAATGCAAGATGGAAGCAGCTCTAGCTTCCATCCCAGGCTGATTGTAAGTGCTTAACGTGAAATTGCTGGATGGGAAGTGCAGGGAATGAACAAGGAATCAAGGGATGCTCCCTGGAAATTGATCTAAAAAGGAACCAACATAAAATACACAATAGGTCTAAGATCCCCCAGGAATGGCCTTCCACTATTAAAAGGCAAGGCAAAACTACCACCAGCCCCCAACCACAAGTTCAGAACTCTGATGGGGGGGGGGGGTTCAATAACAGGAACAAAAACATGAAGCCAAGCGGCACAATCCCATCCAGTACATTAAGTGTGCAGCCTGCAGGCATCGATCACAAAGAGACTGACCAGCAGCCAGTTCGATTCCCTCTCAGCAGAAGTCGGGGCGTGGGGGGCGGGGCGGGGGGAGACTAGCAGCAGGCTAGTGGCAGAATGTGCCTTTACGCCCAAAACACAGTAAACTTTCCTCCGACACTGGGCCTCCAGTCAAACCACCACAACGAGACGCCAGTCAATGACTGTTGGTAAACACCACCACTGCTCATTAGGGCTATAGCAATAGGTGCGTCTAACAATAGCTCTCCTGGTTTGACTTCGAAGGTGCCGGAGGAGGGAATGCAGCGTAAGAGCACAAAGAACTTATTTTCGCCGACGACCCTGTTCAGGATCATACAGCAGAGAACAGCACATCCAAGAGGGGGCAGTGGAAATTGTCTCCCAAATATCTTGCATTGTTCTGGCCAAAAATCCAACAAATTTATACAAAAATAAAATAGTAATAAAAAAAGATGACACACTAGAGAGAATATGAATAACTACGAGTGCAAGGTGAACTTTGGAGAGAATGCGGTTAGTTCTGTACAGTAGTGCACAAGGCCATCCACACAAGTGCTGTGAGACGAGTCACCTCTCGCTGGACTCCCCTGCCGTAAAGCTCAGGTCCTCAGAGCTCAGCGGGTCACCTGGAAAGACAGAATCCCACCAGCCTTTTTTATAGGAGTGCAAAAACACAGACTAGCTCACGTCACATCTGTGCCGCACAGATTACAGTTAGTGTTGGGAGTGCGGCCCTGTACCGACCTGGACAAGGCAGCGCCCGCGCGTCGTAGCGGCAGTCGCCGGCTTCCAGGGCCACGGCTTCGTCCTCGTTTTCCGTGTCGCACTCGATCTCGCTGTCACTGCTCATGCCGGGCAGGAGATGCAGAGGCTGCTTCTGGCAAGGCAGCCCTGCGGAGAGGGCGACAAGAACGTCCGAAAACGGCTACGTCATAGCGTCAGACGGGCTTCGCCAAGGCTGGCGCTCGCAGGCCGAACGCACGAAACATATGAGATCTGTGGATACTGGGATTTGCACAAAATGCTGATGTAAGAGGGAGATGTTCATCGGTTGTACCCCAGCAGCTTGCACGGACCCAGTTCCCAGTTACTGGTAAACCTGAGTTTGTGTCACAGCAAGCCTGAACGGCACCCAACTAGCTGAAACGCCCCCGTGATAGACCCCTGCTTCTCTCTCCATTGACTCCCTGTATGTGCTCAGATCAAGCTCAAGTCTTTGGTGCTGCCTTTCAGAGCCATTAACACAATAGCAGCGAGTCACTCATCAGGAACTAATGTTCCATCTCTCTCTTTACGATCAGCAAGTGAACGTCACCTGGGGATTACCTCGTGAAAATCGGTCCTGTACGGTTCCTCGTTGGGGGAACGAGCTGCCAAACTACATCCTGTCTGCAGAATTCCACACGATCTTTAAGAAATGCCTTAAGACCACTCTCCAGGAAATACCCCGATTCTCCCAACCTGTCTCCATTTTCTGTTCCATCGATATGGCATCACTTAGGACTTCTAGATGCCCTGATGTATGTTGCTGCAAATCTAGTCTCTCTTGGCGTTATTTGACCTGCTTCTCTGATACTAGTTTGTAATGTTTTGTATAGCTCCTGTTCACAGGTGCTTGTTACTGGTCACTCACTGGACAACTAACCCGGCACAACAACCCAGGCTGGCTCCGTGACATTGATATGCTTGCGATGTATTATTAGGCTCACTTTGTCACAAATATCAGCAGAATAAAAAGGAGAGAACCAAAGTGAGAGCGACATGCAGGATGGAGTCACCTTCTTCGGGGTGCGAAGAGGCTCCCTCCGACAGTACCAGCAGGGACTCCCGGATCTCGCTGGGGCCCTCCAGGTCCCCGTCCAGGGAGCTGTCAGTCAGGCCAGCCCTGCAGACAGGAAATGTAAGCGGGGGGCACTCAGTTCACAGCATCCTCAAGACCAAAGAATGACATTTGCAGAATCAAGGCAAGTGCTGCAAGGACTAGACACCGACTCAGTATGATAATGCCCCTCTATAGAGTCTGCAGCTGTGATTTTTGTCTTGCTTTTCAGAGGAGGTATACATCTGACACCAGAGGTGGAGAGTCCAGGTCCCGAAAGCAAGAATCCAGACCAAGATTTTGCTTCAACCGACCAGCTGAGTATAAAGGGTCAGTCACACAGTGCTCAACAGGTTGGCTGAAATAAAATCTTGATCTGGATTTTTTTACTTTCTGGACCAGCACTTTCCACCTCTGGTGCCTGAAGGGCCTCTGGGTTCAGCGCTCACACCTACCCCATGGCAGGGGGCCGGCGGTTCTTGGCGGCCGGCAGGACCCCATTGAGGCCGGCCATGTTGAAGAGGTCAGCGCTGGCAATCCCGTAGTGCTGCTCCTCATGCTTGGAGCTCGACGGCTTGTCACGGGACGTGCAGCCAGAGCCGGCCACGGGGGGAGCGGAGGCATGGATCCCGCCGCGCGCCTTTGGGGCCCCTGCAGCAGACAGGAGCCCTCTAGCGTCCTCTTGGGGCATGACAATAAGTCATCCCACAGGTGTTTAACAGAACAAGGTGGAATTTCGCAAAGTGCAAACTAAAAATTAAAACTTAATTGTAAGACGTCACTGAGAAGCTCCAAAGTGAGGGTAGAATTAGGGGCCGCACATTTATCATCATTCATTACCGTCTTCATACGTTTACGATTTATTTTTGTATTGAAATTATTGTATGTGGTACTGAATAATGTCTTCTGTCTATATGTCTACTGTGCAGTCTAACTACAAACTATTCCAATCAGGGTAATAAAAGTGCTCCGATTTATCATTAATCTGACATGGCTTATTTTTCACGGGGGTGTTTCCCAAACACAGACCTTCTGCCACAGATGGTAGCTCCCCCCGTCCACCTTCAGAAGTGGAGTCCCCGGCTTGGCCCCGGGTCTCCTTGTCCGCACCCTCCGCTGCCCTGCGCAGGGACAGGCCGCCGGCAGCCCCCCCGGCTTCCTGCTTGGGAGGGGGCACCTTCTTGGCACCTGTGGCAAACACACAGGGCTCATCGTAAGGCTGCCCTGCAGAGCTCGACGGGACCCCAACAAACAGCTGATTATCCCAGTCACACTAAGCAGACCATCATCCCACCCACTGAGATTCAAAGCTTTGTTTTGATGTCACCGAAGGCCCAGCTCATAAGAGAATATGATCTTAATATAGCGATATTTCCTTAACCAACTCCTGGCACCTGTGCACTTTTTCCCAGAAAGTACAAATCCAGACCACGATTTTGCTGCAACCAACGAGTTGAGCACAAAGAGTCAGCACATTCAACTGGTTGGTTAAAATAAAACCTTGGTGTGGATTTGTACTTTCTGCACCTGAAATTTCCACCTCTGGTTAAAACCCAAAAGGCTTGGGTGGAGGGCCAGCAGCCACACTCACCAGCCCGGCAGTGTCTGGCCGCGGCCGTCCCCTTGCTCAGGAGCTCCTGGCCGTTGGGTTTCCCTCGCGCGCCCTCAGCATCCACTGGCGGCGCCATAGAGCAGGGCGCTCCGGATGGGCTGGCCCTGGACTCCCCAGCGCCCTGTTCTTCCAGGTGGCACTTCACATCCGACATTTTGCTGCGCACCTCTGCCATCTGGGCCTTGAGCCGGATCAGGACCCCGGAATCAGGGGCTGACCGCCGCACTGCCTGCGGACGCCGGTCTCGATCCTTCCTGGAGTTGGTTTGGACTGGGCGGGAAAAGAAAACAAAAATGTGGAATGCTGAGATGTGCAGAACAACAGGGAGAAGGGTAAAGGTAGACCGCAGAAGGCAGTAGGTGCCATGCCTGTGTTTTGCAGCAGGGACGCTGGGGGGCGAGGCTGGAGCCCCCACAGGGACTCGACACTACTGCGATCCTTCAGGTCCAGCAGCTGGATGAGGATGACGGGGTCGATCTCCAGGAGGCTGCTGCTGGTGGCCGAAGCCAGGCTGGACGCCCCGCGCCGCAGACTACGCGAGCCCGGGTTCGAACCCCCTGCAAAGGGCGCCAGCACGGCACACACTGGTGTCAGGGCAAAACCACTCTGAAAAAACACACTCATGTAGTGTACAGCTTGTGTAGTGCATTTACAGCTTACTCGAGCCTTACAAAGTGAACATGGAATCAATGTTGCTTTCATAGTGGCACGATATCACTTGGCGACTATACGGCGTATGCACAATAATTACCAGGGCTTCAAATGACAGGCACAAACATCTGTCCGGACGGCGGCTTTTTGGTACTTTTACTTATGGATTAGCAGTGCACCTATAACGTTAATGAGGGGCATATTGTGACGCCCATTAGTTAGTAATCTGTATAAATATGGCGTACCCTTAAATTCGGTCTTAGTAAATCATGGAAGCGATAAGCACTGAAGTGGCGGTGAAGGAAGGGACAGATCAGCAGCCACAACAAAAGAGGAGATACTGTGGATAAACAAGGTAAGACGACATTGGTGTGTAGCGGTACTTTTTGCAGTTTAAAGTCTAACACGTTTATTAAACATAACGACACGCTGAATTTATACAGATCGCCAACTTTTGGGCGTCACAATAGGCCTCAATAATATTTTCTGCTTACCATATTGGGGCATACATAAACATCCATATAGTACTGAAAAGCCAGCACCAGAAACCGCGGTAATTTATCGTGCACTGCATTATGATGCTCTATATCGTGGTATCGCGGTGTGATATTGTGCAGCCCTAGCGGCTTTGATTAAAAGCGACCATGCAGGCCGGGACCAGAGCCCCTTCTGATCGGCCTTACCCGCTGCCCCCCCCACGTCCTCTGGCAGCTCCCCCTCCTCCAGCTCCAGGTTCCCGCTGTACTCCACGTCATTCTCGCCAGACCTGGGGTGCACCGGGGGGGGGGGGCACAAGTTCAGCTCCCATAAGTACCAGACAATTACCGTCCATCAGTGAGAGACGGACGGCAAGGCAAACTTTGGTCATTAAATGACTGAACTTAAGAGATTTGAGTGGTGTGACAGTCTAATCGGCCAGGAGGCTACATGTCCAATGACTCAACCCACACGACTTATCTACAGACCAACAAACAGGCAGAGTGTTTTTTTTTCTTTGCCAGAGACCTTATTTACCACAAAGTTCAAATGCAAAAAGAAAAAAAAAAAAAAAAAAGAAAAAAATAGAAACAAGGGCATTCTAGGTACACCGTGACCCCAACCCCACCCCATCCAAGTGAATTTGCTGCTGTAAGTAATTCTTCTGTATTTCTCGAAGCCTCCCTCATCCAAATAACCCAAGACTCAAAAATGTAGACCTACCTGGTATTAAGTATTGCAACCCACACACCTTTCCAGCACAGAAACTCATTACTAAGAGTTAGAGAGAAGGCCTGTTTAAATATTTCCCTGTTTGAGTTCTCTCATTCCTGATGTCGAATAATGACTTGCTGAGTGTTTTAGTCAATCCAAACAGATTGATGCATCCCGTCAACAAAAAGTGTTCCCTCCACATAAAGAGCATTTTACAAAAGGGCCGCAACGTCTGCTTTGATTAAAAGTTGACAGACCAACAGACTATCCAGACAGAGATGAAACCTCTAAACAGTCTTATTAGGGAAAAACGCTTCTTGGCTTCAGGCCATTCAGTCGCAAGCGCCAGGGCAGGTTTTAACCCCCAATCCATTACTGGTGGAAAGTGATGAACATTGTGACAAGAAACCAGCGGCTCTTGGGAAGGACTTAGCAGCAAAGTTTTAAATAGCCGACCAACTGCGCGCGCTCTGCACTTCAAGACTGTGACATCTCCTCTCCCGAAGCAGATGGAGACCATGGCCGGCAAACACACCATTTAATTCCTCCGCATTTTTATGAATACCTACTTAAAATATCTCATCACAGCGAATTTTGATTCTTCCGAGTTTCACAGGAGTCCACAGGACTGTTTTGTGCAACTGGCATTAAAAGTACAACCATGATATGGCCAAGATAAAAGGGATCAGCAAAATGCAGGAGTACGATGAAAGTTCAAAGTTCAATGTACTTTCAAAAATCCCCAACCCCAAAAATTGTTTAGAACTACGCTCTTATGGGGGGGGGAGTAAAGAAAAAGAAAAAGAAAAAAAAAAAAAAAACCTACGAATTACACACAAAATCACTATAAAGCCACCTTACCGATGTCATATACAATGTACAACCCATAATAGTCAGAAAATGGAAGCTAAGTTTTAAGGATTAAAACTGAACCAGAGACTGCAGGACCTAAATTATGGCTGGATTCAGATCTACAGCTCAGCTCATAAGGGGTCTTACGCAAGGCTCTTAAACACCACATTTCCAGAAATAACCGTAATTCCCACAATGCCCTTTATTCTTGCCCGTCGTGTTCTTAGACCCTAAAATGGGTGTTTATGTGTATCTGCCCAGGGGCAACATGTGCAGCAGACACTGAATAATAGATCAGCAAAGGGCACCCGGGGGGGGTGGGGGGTGGGCCTGTCAGGGTGACAGAGATGCTACTGCAGAGAAACTGGGTGGAGCTATTTATAGAACTAGGAGAACATCTGGAAGAATCTGGAACGGGAGAGGCCAGGAGAAACCCTGCGCAGAGAGACAGCCGGCCTTCACTGGATCCCGCTCTAACGAGAGACAAGGACATTTCGGAAAGGTGAGAGAGGATGATGGGGATGAACAGAGGGACCGGGTGCAGGGGGGGGTGCTGCGGGGGCTTTAAGGGGGAGCACGACCGTGTGTTTGCAGCGATGCAGAAGCTGACGTGACTCACTGATGCCTCATCAGGTCCAACAGCAGGATGAGGGGGTGTTCTGGAGTCACACGAGCAGCACTGACTCCCTGATCTATTGTTTTACAGAGAGTCACAAGCTAACAGGGTTCAGCCATTTTCTGCCGAATTCAGGGACATTGGAACCGGAGGAGGATGTCTACCCCCAATGGTTTAATTTGGCTCAGTTCACCCCCCCCTATAAATAGACCTTTGCTTTTATATTAAGCGGCGTCCCCCCCCAATATCAAAGCAGCTCTTACGCTGCTGGCTGCCTTCCCATTTCCTGGCACGCACAGCAGCCCCCCGATGCAAAGCGGCCCCAGCGACCCGAACAGCCGCCCCGAGCGGGGGCTCCCTACTCGCCCGGCTCGCTTACATGGTCTCCTCGTCGATGTCGTTCTCCTCCGTGTTGCTGGTGGCCGTCGAGCTCCCCGAAGTGCTGCTTCCGTCCAGGGGATTGACCTCCTCGTCCCCCGTCAGACAGTCCACTTCCAGGTCCCCATCCGATAACTCCTGGGGGAGGGACGGTGCAGGGTGCAGAACGCAAGGTTAACCGGAAGGGGGGGTCTACCTGGTCACGCTCAGCAGAACTTCACTGCTAGTTGGCATTTTAAAAGTCATAAAATTCAACACTGTAGGAAGTACAGCCAGCCATGGAACTATTCCTGGTGCAAGGAATGCTGGGATCACGTAACTGGCAGGAACTAATATCCCTTAAACTTTAAACTGAAAGCATTTGTTCCACCAAATCTGCTGCTATCTAAAGTATAATTAGTGGGAGAAAAACAAACGCGTTAATTTGATGCTGCCTGTAGGGGGACAAATTTAGCGGGATGCTTGACAACTCACGTTGGAGTCGTCGTGCTGCGTCTTCTCCTCCTCTTCCTCATCCTTGGCCTCCGCAGCTGCAGCTTGGGTACCACCTTCTGCCACGGACCCCTTGCCAGGCCGGGGGTCCCGCTCCGAGGCGGAGGGGCACGAGCGCCCACCAGGGGGGGGGGACGAGCTGCGAGATTTCTGCCTGCGGAACAGCTCGATCGCCAACCGCTGTCACCACGGCAACACCGACAAGGTGGCCATTACAATCACGCAAAAAAATAAAAAATAAAAAAAATCAAGCAGAGAGCTTTGCACTTAAGGGCTTCCCGCGGCACGCACCTCTTTCAGGTTGTTAATCTGCTGGATGTAGCTGCTTTGTGCAGACTCCAGCTGGCTGATGTACCAGCATTGGTCTCTGCACTTCTGGAAGAACGTCGGGGATCGCACTTGGTACCTGCTCAGCGAGGTCACAAATAAATAAATAAAAAAATTTTTAAAAACCACCTCAAGCTTATATTACAGTTTATTATAAATTTACCAAAATTCTGCTGAAAATGCTTCTGTGAATGCAAACAAAAACACAACATGATCATTCCATAACAGCAGCGTTTCCGAATCAGGTCCCAGGGGACTCAGATGGTCCACGTTTTTGGTCCCTCCCGGCTAAGAACGTGGACTATGTGGGGCCCCGAGGACCGGATTGGGAAACACTGATTTAGAGGGACACATAATTTTAATAAAATTTTAAGTGCCTCCCTTTGGCCACTTAAGAATAGTAGCAACTCATTAATAAAAAACCGTTATAACTCATTTATAATTGCATGTTATTTGCAAAAGGTGTCACAACCCGAGTAGTAACATGATTATAAACCACTCAAACCCTTTCAAAGGGTAATATTGTTGTAAAGTGGTACCATAAATTTTCCCATCTCTTATAGTGGGTGCAACTTTCCACCTGCACAGCAGGAAAGACCCATTGTGCTTATTTGAGTCCCTGGTGAAAAATAGCTCTTTGATGCTGAAACACCAGGCCCCCTGAAGGACATGATTGTAACACTGATTGTTGACCTTGATTGTATGACCCGTACAAAGCTACTGTATAGAGTTCAAATCAGCCAACTCTAATGTACCGTTCCGAAACCTCCTGGCCTTAAAGTTTCCCCACATTGTACCGAAGTCTCCCCTGCTCAGCATCACATACCGGAGGACGAGGGTGTCGGTCTGCATGTTCAGGTAGCCCTCGCTGGCCAGGAGATCAAGCCGGAAGAAGCGGTTGTACCCCCAGCACTCTCCGACCTCAAAGTCGGACGCGAATTCCCGGATGATGTTCTTTGTAGGGTCACTGGAGGCCTGGTGCACCATCTCCACTCGGTATTCATACCTCGGGGGAACACGGGCGTCGGCGTTAGATCTCAACTCAAAAGCTGAGGTTCCTTTAAAGAAGCAGAACTTCCAGAGGTGAAACTCACAAAGCCAGCTTTAAGAACTTAGACGGACCCACACTAGCTTTAGAAAGTCCTGCTTAACGCAGTCTTACATTCACATCAGCCAAGTGGTTCTACAGATACTCTTCAAACACCAACCGAGGGACATACTTTGAAGTTTCGGGAAGCCCAGCCGACAGCTCGAGGAACACCGAGAGGTAATTTCCACGGACGACGCCATTTCCATCCTGTTGGTGGCGGAACACACATTTAATGAGTGTGATCCAGGCAATCTGTAAATCGGTCCTTCAAAATTTTGGCACCACATTCAGCTTAATGGCACCTTACACTAAAAGATCCTTCACCGACAAAGAACCGTTAATCATTCGCCGACACAATCATGTCGTTAGAGACGTGTTAAGCAGCCACTCACTGGATAAACCTTTAATCTCCAGCAGAGTCCCGAGATCTGAAGGGGGGGGCTGTATATGGGGTCAGCTCTTTGTCTAAGGGTGCTGTAGGTTAAACAAGGGATGCACAGCAAGACAGGTGAACCAGAGAGACTAATAACAGACTGAAATCACAAAAACAGCAGGGATGCTCTTCACTGACTTGATTTCCCCATTAAGGTAGAGAATAAAAAAAAAAAAGAGAAGATCTTTTGCAGTAGAAGTTACAATACAAAGCTCTTAACATCAAAACTACATGCAGTTGCCTTGGATAAATAATACTACACCTACACCCACACACACACACACACACACACACACACACACACACACACACACACACACACACACACACACACACACACA
>JAODLD010000044.1:9702803-9719049 GCA_026781065.1 Mormyrops boulengeri | reverse complement strand
ACCTCTCAGTTGGTGAGTAAAGGAATCTCTTTTTATTCGAGCAATTCAGCAAAGCGCTATCGTCACCCTCAGGCACTCGGTACCAAGTCACCCTGAGCACAAAGAGTAAACACCAGTTAATAAGCCATAACCCGCAATCCCTCTAAGAGGGAAAAACTACTGCTGATATCCCTCCTTCCTAATATCCCTCCTGTAGCAGACAGTCTGCTCAGTAGAAAAATCATGCATGTTAGTTAACCCAATATCAGTTAGTAGAAGATTACAAAGTGAATGATCAGCTCATGTGAAGGCTGACTGGTATAAAACCACAAATGCACACAATTTTAAAATAACACACATTCTTCTCTGTAAGTGACTCTCCAGCACTGGTTCTCATTCCCCCTGAAGATGAGCTTATTTTTATGCCACGGCATTTGACGCCCCCCCCACCGCACATCCTCACCCGGATGCAGCTGAAGCAGCAGAGCTTGGAGCAGTGTGGGCAGAGTCGGGCATCCCGCAACTTTTCCATGCAGATAAAACACCTGAACACCTCCGCAATACTCTGGGGGGGGGGCAGAAGTAAAGGATCGTGTGTATGAAAGAAGAAAAACTGCATTAAAGGAACATGGGGTCTATCAGGAAAAATAAATAAATAAAAAACAGTAGTTATGCATTCAACACACAAGCACAACCAATAACTACAAATGTCTCTGAATGGTACGTATTCCTGTAATTACAATCTTGATGGGAAATTAAATTAAATAACCCATTATTCGCCTTTTGCACAAGTACAGGTACATTAGAATGCTTCTTTTCATAAATTCCAACTTTTCTTCAGGTGACAGTGAGGCTATGCTGGCGGGACTTGAACCAACGACCTTCTGGATACAGACACTGAGGCCTAACCACCGAGCCACATACACCAGCTCTTTATGGGGTCAGGCAAAATTCTGCAGGAGAGAGAGAAATTCATTAAATATACCTCAACACTTTGCTCATCCATTTCAGCCGGCTTTGACCCTCCAGGGGACGGCAGCAGGTAAACTCTTCTGACCCCTAATACTTTAAAAACATGAAAGTAATTAGAATAAGAAAATTAAAGACAGATCAAACAGAGCAGATCGACTGGCTCCATAATTCAATTACTTTATTTCAATTAAGCTCTATAAGATACCATTAGTGCAATGGATGACAGTTCTGCTTGTTCGCAAAGCTGTGGATTCTCTAATTAGGGGCAATAGGGCGTCCATGAGTAGACATTACCTCATAACCCCCACCCCCACTACCACCAAAGAATATGGTGACGGCGGTTACATCACAGTAGTAAAATACCTAAATTCTACATTTTTAAAATATAGTGTGTCATTTGTGGGGAAGGGTACCAGTATTTTGGTTAATTTCCTGTGTATAACAACTTAAGAGACTGATGACACAGCAGGTTTGCAGTAACAACACGAGAGTCACAAATAACGGGGGGGTTGGATAAAAACATCCGACACGGCAGTGCAGGGAGGGGGCTGCTTTATCCGGCACCGAAGGACAGGCAACCGGGGTCTACATCAGCCAGGGAAGAGGGCATCGGGACAGGCATCACAATCCTGATCTGATTAGACAGCAGACATTAGAGGACTCGAAATTATGCGGAAAAAAAAAAATTAATATATAAACACACACACACACACACACACACACATACACACCGTGCGCCACAGTCTGTTGATCAGCCGCAAACTAAACCCACCGAACTAAAATAACATGGAGCCATCGTGGGATGCACACTGCAGAGAAATGGAGCTGCCGCACGTCGGTGCCAAAGCTGGGCAGGACCCGACACGGGTCCTATCTGGCGCCCGGGTGTAATCAGCGCCTGGGCTTCGTTCGGACCATCAGGGCAAGAAACTGCCGAAGCGCAGCGCCCAGTTGACGTTGACGGATTTTTTTTTTTTTTTTTTTTTGTAAAGCGCCAGTTTGGCATTTATCATTCCATCCACGTGACATATATATATATATATATATATTAAACCATCGTTCAGATGCAGTTAAACAAATACACACGAGAGCAAATACTCACAGCACTAGCTAGATTTGATTGAGTGCAGGGTCCGTTCGGTCCGTCGTAGCGAGGAGCGGGTGGGCGAGCGCAGCGTAGCGCTGCAGAACAGGGGCGGAGCGCAGCCTATGCAGTCAGCGTGCACTGCGAAATCATACACACAAACAGCACATCGCGGAGAAAGATTAACGAATCATGGCCGACACTATTAAACTTATACAAGCGGAGCCGTTAGCACCTGCATCGGAGTAACGAGCGGCCTAGCTAAGCCGGTTAACTAGTAAGACTGTGTTTCTTTTTAACTCAATTGCACGCCGCTATTACTGCTTCTGCTACCCAGCTTGTCACCATAGGAGACCGTTCTCCCTCTTCTCGCGAGACTCTGGAAATCGGCTGAATTTCCTGCTGCCCAATAGCAGAGCGAGGAGACGGTGCGAAGGCGGGACTTCAGCGTGGCGAGAACCAATAGCGCCATCCGCCGCCAAGCTTTCCGGCCAGCTGATCCAATTTTACCAGATGGACGCTAACCTAGTTGGCTGCGCACCTGGTTATACGGTCAACTATTTCGCTTACTTACGAGGCGTTATAACACACGCAAAACCACACATATCTACCCACCTATTGTGAGTCATTAGATGCCTTCATTCCAGTTGTAATTAATTAAGAAAACATTCATTAAGGAATATTATTTGGTGTATGCCGCAGCATGATCGACACCATTATTTAATAAATATGTTTTAAGGAAGCGTTCTGACGAATTCATATGTTACTAGAAAAAAAATCACTGGAACTATAAAAGCAAAATTAACAGTTTGACTTGATTGTCAAATATTGTTGCAGTGTGATGTCCCCATTGAAAAGCCTGGTTCTGAGTCACTGGAAATCTCCCACAGCCCCCATGGACAATATGACCCAAATACTAAATGCAGAATATACCTGGAGAGTGGTTGGAAGCGGAATTGCCTTCTCGCCATGCGGAGTCCTAATGAATGAGCCATATTTAATGTCCCAGGAGAACCCAAATAAATTGAAGTCTTTCATTCAGGCTAGATCCACCGAGACACCTGATCTCAATTTGAAGGATGCTCTTTTTGTAACAAGTATTCAAACCAGATTACTATGAAATGGGTCAAAGTCTAAGTAAACCTAGTAATGTGTGAACAAATTTAATGTTTCTTTCAAAACAATGTAAATGTTGCAACTCTGCAATTATGTGATTCATCTTAATTTTATACACACACACACACACACACACACACACAGGCAGCACCTCCAACAGGAAAGAATCAATTAATGTATGGCTAAAACCCTGTAACTGTAATGGTGGAAAAAAATGTGCTCCACAAACATATTTTTCATGGGCCTAAAACTGGATCGGGCTGACAAAGCGCACTTAAGTCCCAAAGCTCAAGTCCGGAGAGGGCTTCCTTCATGCCAGGCTGTTCTGATATGGCATTAAGATAGAGGTCTTGAGAAGGTGGGGCCCAACACGTAAAGATGCGAGACAGTGCTCTCCAATTCTTTATTCTGAGTGACAGCAGGCTGTTGAACAAAGATTCAGTTGCTGTGATTATTTTTTGCCTTTCAATTTATTTCAGTGTTGCACAGGGTAAGTGTTTCATGAAGGTAAATGCTCATTTGATCATTGTTTATCTCCTACAACCAACAAATGTATGTTTACAATACAATAGTAAACAAAAACCCAATCTTCAGCATTGGGGAAGTCCGCAAATTTGACAGTGGGATGTACCAGTGCAAAACACACCTGAGGTCCCAGAGTAAGTGAGAAACTGGGTCATCAACACAACAGGGACACAGTGGTGACAAAAAAGCAAGGCAGAATGAGAAGAGCTTTCGAAATCAAGCTGTAGTACCAGGAACACTATAGTAAATGAATAAGAAAGGGATGTATGTGCAGTCTCTCAAAAATATTACTGAGTGCTCTATAAAAGCCAGTGTCAAAATAAAATGATATTTCATGTGCCAAGATTGCATCGCATTATCGGACACCCTTAAATCACATATACGATCCGTCTGATGCCAAATGAAATTCATTCATTGTTATGGAAGCAATGGGCGGAGCTTAAGGAAGGCGGAGTCTTCTGGGTCTTTATTTAAAGGCAGTTAAATTACAACAAGCCATGAACAATATAAAACAATATTATTCTCATAAGTTATTTTGCATAATAAATAGTCACATTAAGACCATTAAATGTACATTTTTACATTTTTAAAAGACATCTAAAGTAGAGTACCTGTGACAGTCACTTTAATGAAAAAGTGAAACGACTGCACCGGCGGGGTATTTTAGAAACAAATGCAGTCCCCCACACGTCATGTGAAGCGTAAACCAGCATTTCTCATCCCGGTCCCCAGGTACTCCCCAGATGGTCCGCGTTTTTGCCCCCCCCCCCCGACAGTGCACATTTTTGGGAGCTATGAGGGACGTGGAATGTCTGGGGGTCCCTGAGGACCAGGCTGAGAAACACCGGCTTAAAATATAACCATAAGATGCCTATGAGCTAGTCATACCCACACTGGGACCTTCAATATTCTGCCTTCATACAGTTCAGAACTACAGAACAAAAAAATATATATCGAAATAAAAAGTGTGATTTACAGCAATACATGATCTACCCAAAGGAAGAAAGTCCCTTGATTCCATGTCTAAATTAAAGGGAATCCCAAAAAAGCCAAACCCTTTAATGCTAGAATGTGTTGTGTTCTCTGTCCAGTGTTACCTACCGCTGTTATAAAGCAGTTGATCAGCAGCAAACTTGAGCTTAATTTTATAAGCACTTTCCACAGAACTGTCCCTATGCAGTAATAACTACTACATTAACAATAGGTATAGATCAATGCTTCAACATATTCTACACTTAATATCAATGGGTAGTAGTATGTTTCTGTAATTTATACAATAAATTTTTAATTCTCCAGATGTCTTGGTACATTCACGGCTAAACAGTTAAATGACTCTATCTCCCACTGCAGAAACGGATCACTGTACTTGGGTTATAAATATAAACATAAACCATATTAGAACAGTACTGTTCCACTGACAACGAGATTCATTTGTTATGTATTGTTCTCATCCTGAAGCTTCAAAGTCCTAAAATTAGCACACGTGGTTTCAGATACTCACCAGCAGAGGGTGACAATGGCCAAGTTCTGACCAAGACGATGCACAAAAACATTTCGAAGCTCATTTAGAAGTGCAAGGTAGTACCTCAGATCATATACCACTTCACAGATCTGAAGTACTGGGCAAAAGGTGTCTCTGAAGAATACATTTACAATTGTTGATCGCGAAAACTGCTCCCTTCAGTTTAAAGACGGATTAAACTGACCATCCAAAACTTCTGTTTCTATTTTAAAAAAAGACAACAGGAAGCATCCTTGAACACTTCAATAAAATCAATGCGGCAAGATAAAACATACTGCAAGAAGTGTCACTGAGCAACTGGCATCACTGAATGCAGTACTTTCCACCAGCACTGTCCAGATTGTGTTTCACTGCATTATTAATTTCTCACTTTACGTTTTTAGCGCCACACCTCAGATTACAGGAGGTAGAAGGCAAAACAGTGACAAATAACGTTCAATGTAAAAGCATAGCAGTACACCATAAAACCTAATGTACAGTACGGCTAACGTGTGAGTGGCTATCCCAGAATGCACCGCTACACCCAGAGCCTAGCTTCTGCTGCTGTGCAGTCACAACGAAGAGGAAAAGAAAACTCAGCAAGGGGAAGTTAGATTAGTGAGGAACATACCTATCAGGACAGATCCAAAATAAGAGGAGTGGGATTTGCGCCCTTGTTGCTTTAATAGTTACTATAAAATGGCTAGAGCAGTACTTGAGTAGCTAAGCTGGGCAACAGGAGGGTATAGCTTCATGCTAGCTCAATCCCATTAGCGCAATCTGCTTGGGCATTAGAGCAGGGTGTGTGGCCATAAATGTTCAGCATGCAGGGGACAGTATTGAGCGTAACGGAGGATAGGGGGTAGGACGCCACATGGAGGTTAGCCAGCAAAGACCTGCGGCTGCAGCGGAGGTGGCAGGCGGTCGTTCTCCACGTTGTCCGAGTCGATCGCTGAGGGGGGAGGCCGGATCTCCAGGGGGTATTTCGCCAGGATCTCCTGCACCTCGCGCTCCACAGCCTCCCGCCAGCTGATGAGGTCGCTCTCCAGGTTCCGCGCCGCTTCCAGGACACGCTCTTGCCGGACGCCAAGCCCGTTCAGCAGCTCCAGGTTGTGATGGGCGGTGCTGAGGGCGGGGCTGCCGCCGGGGCCTGCTGGGGTCCGGGGCCCAGGCTCCTGTCTGTGGGGAGATGCCTGGCCTGACATGTAGCGCTCGAAGTCCTCTGGGCTGAGGTTCAGAGACTGGGCGTCCAGCTTTTCGATGAAGGCCACTGCGCAGCACTGTGGGGTGAAGCGAGAGGAGCGTTCACCAAGCTGTCACACACACTGCGGCTCACTCTGGAGCACTCCTGCCTCACACCTCCATGGCTGATGGTTCGACTCCCACCACTGTTATGTGTATGTAGGTACTTTGGTTTCTTTCCTCAGCCCAAAGACATGAAGTAAGGCTGAAGTACGGCAAGTGGCTCAGCGGGCTAAGCCTCTATGACCGTGATCGGAAGGTCACTGGTTCGAGCCCAGCCTTGGCAGAATGGTGACATGACTGTGGCCCCTTGTGTGAGGCCCTTAATCCCTAAGTGCATATGCACCACTGCAGGTGGCTGCCCTTCACTGCCAAGCTTGCTTTCAACTATGTATGTGTGTGTCTCATGGAGAGCAAGATTGGGTAGGCGATAAGAAAATTTCACCAAGGGGATCAATGAAAGTATCATTATTATACAGTGTCTGTAAACTGCACATAGTGTCTGCATTCTGTAGAAATCTTACAAGGTTGGTGAAATAGTAGCCGTCCTCTCCAGTCATCAGGCGGCTGGGGTTGCAGAAGCGAGTGATGTACTGGATGTTAGACTGCAGGCGAGGTGGGTTGGCCTTCAGCACGATGTAGATGAGGGTCGGCAGGAAGTCGTCGGCCGAGGCCGGCTCCGTCTTCGTGATCCTGATGGCGTTGAAGATGTGCTTGCTGCAGCGGGTGATGCAGGCCAGCTTGTCACGGGGCACCCGCCTGGAGTCCATCTCGATGATGTCTGCAGCAAAAATGGGCCTTAATACCCTAGATAAGGCTATAGCAACAACAAACCGCAAACACGGAAAATAATGTCCGGGTGTCACTGGAAGGAAAACCTATTTCATGTACGCCGCATATCTTCAACTGGACCAAACCAGATAAATGATATCCCAAAATCTTCCCTTCACAAACCTTCAGGACACCCTGGCCTTAGGACAGAACTTCCACAGAACCTCACGTTAGCCTAAGCCTAACCTTGAACTCATACAGAATACAAACTGAAGGACCGTTACATTACAGTAAACTCTGTACGCACTCGTGCAAAGAATTACAGGTCATAGAGCACTGCGCCGATTTCATGAGGCCCGGATGTCTCACCCGTGATGGCTTTCACCACACTATCGGACACTTCGGGAATCTCTTCGTCGACTGGGACACACAGCATCTGAATCGTGACCCAGTGAAGGGCCCTAGCAGAAAAACACGCAGATGGACCATAAAATCAGAAACGTGCATGATAACAGTGTAATCTTTGCAGCCGACCCAGAAAGATTAGGCCTGTACTACCATTGGCATCCATCAGAAAGGGGAATGCGGGCCGGCCAATCTACCTACTAACTCAAAGGCAGCTAACAAAAGGGATACAGAGGCAAATTTGACAGCCCCACCTAATCCGGTTTTGGGTTGCCAGATCTTTTTTCTCATCGTCCGTGGTCTCGGGACAGAAGACGTTCTTGTAGAGCCGAGTCATTATGTACTTCTCCACCTGGTCCATCACCCGCTCCACACGGTCTGTAGACCCTGGATGTGCATCAAAATAACATCCATCGACATCCTCCACCTACAACAAAGCGTGCTCAACCACAAGAGCAATCACTGCTCCCACTGACTTCCAATTACGCTTAATGACTTCAGCACGTCTAAGATTACCCGTCTGCCAATAACAGACATTGATCCAGTTATAAAGGGCTCTTCTTGCCAGTACTATCAATTCTTCTTGTATCCCATGCTCAAACAAAAATGAGCAGATGAACAGAGAGGTATGCAACAGAGAAACTACCTGTGAATGTGTATATCTATATCCTTTTGGCATGCTCCCCAGGGAAAAACCTCACTACAAAAACTGGTCTCTTCTAGTGACAACCAGAGTCTGCTGACAGGTTAGTTTACACCTAATGTTGGACTGACATTAAAAACTGGCACCGAAATTATACGGGCCCACAAACCCATCAATTCGCCGTAAAAATTCCCGTTTTCACCTGCCCTCCTCAACAGGCCCACTAATTAAGAGGAACGAGAGTGCCACCCTGTTTAACCTGGCAAGACTCTACCTTTAAAATGGGTCATCAGGCGGTCAGACATGTTCTGGTAGAAGTCCTGCACACACTCGGAAAGCTCATCAGCACTCAGGTCCTGGTAGGTGTGGAAAAAAACCTCAGTAACTCATGAGGTGCCACCTAAGTGGTTCGGTAACCTGGAAAGTCAGCATCAGCTCAGGACGGTAAAAACTGCGCGTCTTAAAGAAATGAGGATAATCACCAGGGTTTTACTGAAAGAAGCGGAACTTTGTTAAAAACAAACAAACAGAAAATGTAGGTTAAGATGAAGGGTATGAGTTTAGCATGTTGCGGAGACAATGTGCAATGTGGGTGCTTGGTGTCATACTGGACGTGGATTATCCAATTCTGCCACAACCAGCCTGATGGGGCAATTGAGGACAAGAACTTCTAACCTGCCGGCTGCTGGCTCCGGCCCAGCGGCATCACCATTAGAACCTGTGCCATCCATTTACCCTCAACGGAGGCAATTAGCTACATATAAGCTGATTTTCAGATAGTTAAAATAAATGTATTCCAAACTCCAGCAGTTACTGTATGTTAAATTACAATCACATTAATTTGATGTTCTGCAACAAACCAGTCCTCGGAGGTCCCCAGATGGTCCATGTTTTTGCTCCCTCCCATCTACCTGCCAGACTGTACACATTTTTGCTCCCTGTCTGGCAGGGAGCTGGGAGGGAGCAAAAACATGGACCGTCTGGGGGGTCCCTGAGGACTGGGTTAGAACCACTGTTGCGCGATATGACAAAAACTGCCCATCAGGGGTACAGCTAGAAATTCTGGGCCCACTGAGAAATTATCACCTTGGCCCCCCCTCCACTTTACATTACATAACTTTATAATTTTATGTATTCGAGGGCCCCGGTAAAGCATTGATCCCCTTTGCCTCTGCCAGGGGCCTACGCCCCTATGGCGCCCCCTGCTGTCCATGTTGGAAGGAGGCTGCCCAGATGACCCACCCTCTTATTGGCCATACTCTCAGTGAAGGCTCGGCACTGCTTGTGAATATCGCGGCCCGGCTTCTGCAGGTTCTTCAGGAAGTCCATGAAATCCCGGGACACGCGGTCCGTCTCGGCGCTGGCCTGTCGGCTGAGGGACGGGCTCGGGGTCTTTCCCTCATGGTTTTCTAGATTTGAGTAGGGGAGGTGGGGGCACCGGTTAGGGGGCTGTGTTCTGTCCCTGCGGCTCAGGTGCGTTTTTGATAATGACACTGTGCGCTGAGTCCGTCAGGATAAGTTAGGTCATCTCTCTCATTTACCTTGCATTACATAAATTGCTAGAAGTTCACAGATACATAATCCACACATGATTTGTCATTTTAAGACACGCAGGGCATGTGCCAACTGTGTAAAAATGGTAATCTACTACAAATGAAAACCAAGAAACCAGCTTCCTGAAATAAAAACTCAAAGTTATATATACATTCAGTAACAGAAATTATACATATACATACATTGGGTCAACGTATATGAGCACCTAGGTAGGGAAAAGCCTCTGGAGGCACAGAAACGCTTTACTGATACATTGAAATGTAAAACAAATGCCCCCCCCTCCCCGGTTTGTCACTGGATATCTTGCACCAGGGTGCCCAACCCTGCTCCTTCATCTGTCCTAAGCAGCACTGTCTTACTCAATGGCAAATTCTTTTTTAAAAGCAATTATATGCATATCAAGACGCCTCACCTGCTATCTTAGGTGTCGATAAAGACACTAAATAAAAGATACGCATTAAAACCAGCACGACTCAAACTCAGGGTTATGGGGACGTGTAAAAAGCAAACATTACAGTGAAACCTGCTAAGATACCAAAAAAGCACTGCTAAAACATACAGTGAAAGACAGCAGACTCGACACTGGAGACAATACTATCTGAAAGACAATGCAGTATCAAATAGCACAGCTGCAGTTATTGCCACAAAGGCTCTAAGCCTCTGTCTATAAATAAAATATAGTGACACACACTTAAATACATTAAACTTGCTTCATTTAGCAAAACCATCTCTCAAAAGAAAAAAGACTAAGTTTCAGCAAATCCCTTAATACGTCAAATCGATAAACATTCATTTCAAATTAAAAACAAAAGCTTATTGAAGTGTATTTAGAAAGGACCTCACTAATCCCATAACATCCCTTATGATGATACAGAGAGCAACTACACTAAAAAGCAGAGTAGCAGAGTGGCAGAGCGGATGCTGGGTCTCAGCTGCATCCGATCGATAGATTTGCTCTGATAGGAAGGACCAGCAGCAGATAAGGGGTGCGACTGGAAAACACGCTACGGGCGGCGGGGGAAGCCCACGACTGACACACTAAAAATGTCAGAAAGAGTCGCTACAGGGCAGTCTGCAAGCAGGGTGTGCCGTGTGACGAGCGGGCCAAAACCCACCTCTCAGTCTGGAAGCCAGTGCTGCTGTCACATGACCAGATGGGCGGGAGGAGAGCATGAATGGCCATTATGTGAGTAACGACAATGAAGCACACATGCATCACATGCAGCTCTCTATTAACACACAGCACAGAGCACTCGGGGCTGGCGACCATGCAGGGAGCACAAACACACGCGCATGCACCGGCTGGCCGCTGCCACCACGCAGACACAGCAAAGGCAGGCTGCGGCCAACCAGAGATGGATCTCCATGATCGATCAGAGTGGTGCAGCCACTCGGGGAACAGTGAAGAAGAAGAAAAGAAAAAAAAAAACACACGACCCAGGTCAGGGAGGTCCATAGGTAGCTCAGTCCTCCACGCATTCCGCACTAACCGCTCCAAAGGAGAGCAGGTGGGAAAAAAACACCAGGCTCCCCGGAAGGGAAGAGAATCTCCTCTTAAGGGATAGGAATGTGTTCCCACGTCTACCATGAGGACACAAGAGTTACCTTCACTGGGATACATTATCTCCCAAGGCTGGGTGAAAATGCCCCTGAGGTCCCTGAGGAACGCCTCGCCATGTCGCTCCCTCCTGACTGGCGGCATCTTCTCTGCTCTCTCAGCAGGTGCAGGAGCTCTCCAGGAGAAGGCAGGGCATCGTTGGGGGAGGGTGAGGGTAACCAAGCGCGGGTATTAAGCCATGCATCAAGTGCGGCAAACGGATGGCAGATGATCAAATGGATGAGGCAAGCAAGCACCTGATTTTTCTCTTTTGTTTGTTTACAAAAACAGATCCATAAAGAGGTAACCCTCTATAGCTCCTACAACATCTGAGATCATTTAGGGGAAGTGTGAGGAAAGGGCACATCAGCCTATAATTGGCCTGAACAAAAATAAAAGACTTTGCATGCTCTGAAAGGACTGGTCAACTGATCCTGAACTAGACACACCGGAATCCACAGCATACTAAATTACAGGATTAAGTATCCAGGAGAGGAGTGAATATCGAGGGCGACGGAGCAGCAGCTGACGCAGTCAGGGGCGTAAAGGTGAGATGCATGTGAATGTCTGCAGAAATGCCAAGGCCAGCGAAAATCACACCCGTGCAGCTGCAGCCGGCAGACAGGCAGCATACGAGCATTACGGCATCCGGGACGCCCTCAGCCATCGCTAATGGAACAAAAGATGCCGCTTTAAAAGGCCGACCGGTCAAGATATGGTGCATTTCGATATCAAGTGGAGAGAGATAAGGACGACGTAGGTGGCAGAGATTAGGGATGATGCGAATGAAGTGTGATGACACTTCACACACTAGGCCATATGCACACAAACACAAACAGTTTTAGTCAACTGCTGTCGCCCCAGAGAGAATCTGCTGCGGGATTTATACTTCATGCCATGTGCCCGGAGTGCCCCCCGCCCTAACATAACAAAAGAGGAAGTACCTCTCGAAGGGAACCTGAACCGTTTGGTGCAGTTTGTAAATATGCCTAATTCAGTGATGCTGAAGGGCTTCTGAAACGCTCCAGGCCCCCTAAAGTCCTCAGTACCTTTCTTAGGTGCCGTGCGTGATGAGGGGCTGAAGAACTTCTTCACTGTAGTGACTTTTCGCGTCTTCTCATTGGTCTTCTTCTCCTCGAATTTGGAGAAGGGTGCCAAGGACGGCTGCGGGTGAGACTGCGCCCCCTGGCTGCTGGCGTAGGCAGCTTCCTCCTCCCTCTGCAACCTGGGTCGGACAGAGGAGGACGGGAGCAGAAGAATAGGAAATGGACATTGATGACCTTGCATGTATGCTATATTTATTTACTTATTCTACTGAAAATGTCTAACTGGATCTTTTTAAATGCACTGCATGGGTGATCCTCCCCTCTGCCTTTCACTGATTGGCCAAATAAATACAGAACAACTCCTGCTCAGCTAAGAATTCTATGTAGCGAACAAAGCAACCATGTATAATGCAAAATGTTCAACACACTGCAAATGGTTGTTTTTTTGGTTTGAGATTAAGAAGAATCAGGTATGCTGCTATGAGCTATCATCTGCCAACCTGGGGCTACAGCCCATGCTTTATAGTTTTTTGCAATAGGAGAAGTTAAGCACCTCTAACCATAACTGTTCAACTGTTTTTGTGGGGTAAACAATTAGCACTACTTTCTAAAGTTAGACCTTTTCGGTCTTCTGTTGTTTTGCTTAAACTGCTTTGCAATTAATGAATACTCCCTGTAAATTTCTCGAGTTGTGCGATTTTGGTTGGGGTCAAGGACAGTACTATGGCTTTAACGCCACAGAAAAAGGGCCATTGCATCATACAGACGAACGAAAGAAAAGGAAGCAGGCCAGCACAGAGCCTCTGGCCCCACATTTGACTTTGGTGGGCTAGGCTTGGCCCTGAAACGCAGATAAACAGCCATCACTGATGACATCACTGATGACACCGAGGATGACATCACTGATGACACCAAGGATGACATCACTGATGACACCAAGGATGACATCACTGATGACACCAAGGATGACATCACTGATGACACTAAGGATGACATCACTGATGACACTAAGGATGACATCACTGATGACATCACTGATGACAGTGACAGTATTAGGAATCAGGGCACCATATTTGCTGGATGACCACAATGTTAAGTCAAAGTAACCTACAGAAGTACAGAAAACTTCAAAGCTCAGCACTGACTAATTTTAAAGCACTTCAAGTTTCCAAATTTATTTTGTGCAAACCACAATATGCAAATGTGATGATGAAGCAGTGGACGCAAACATTTAAACCAGCAAGCAACATTTACCACGGTCAAAAGGAAAGCTAACACATGAGCGAGGCCATGCTGAGACAAAGACGCATGGGCTACCCAAGCCAAGACTTAATATCAGAGATGTAGTATATGCACTTACACTAATTATATATTGTGAGTCACAAATGTTTATATATGATTTTATGTGATCGGAATCAATTTCTGTGTTTTTGGCTTATAAGTAGTCTGAGAAACTCTCAAACTCCAAAAACATTCTCTTTTAATTATTCACGGCAAACTCGCAAATAACCAAAAGCGCGAATGTCAAATTCGCAAATGTGAAGGGGTTATTGTATTAGTAATTCACAGAAAACAGAGCCCCATTCATTTCTGAGCAAAATAGCCTGGGTGGCATTTCCTGGAAAAAAAGGTTATCGAAAAATAGATACAAAGATAAAGAGGATAAAAACAGATGAATGAACAAAATATTCTATTAGTTGAAGTAATACAGAGAAAGTCCAGGCTTACTTCTCTGCCAATGCCCAGTCCTCTTGGATCTGCTTCTGCCGGGCACGCTGGTATTCTTCCCTCCAGCACTTGGAGCAGAGGCCTTGCCAGGATGTATTGCCATAGTAACCACATCCTTTCTTGCACAGCAGCTCTGACTGGTCCACGTGGATCCCTCTACGCTCAGACTTTTGACTCATCTCTCTGCTGACAGGACCAGAGTATGTAACAGGTGAAAAAACAGTGTAATTTTAAAATGCACTTGTACATAACCACACAGAGATCTCTTATATCAAGTGTGGCTAGTCTTATCTGGAAAGGGCCATTGGGTATGCGGGTTTTCGCTCTAACTCCGTAATTAGATTACTAATTAGAGAACTGATTGGCTGAAGGGTCTTCACACCTGGGTTTGAACAGCTGACCTAAAGGTTATCCCAAAAACCTGCATACACACTGGCCCTTCGTGGATAAGATTGGCCCCCCCTGTCCTATATCAAATCTACCATCTTTTCCCCATTTTTAGGAAAATCTGGTGTCCCATGGAAGTCAGAACTGGGAGTGGTAGCCCATCAAAAGAGGAAAAACATTTTTAAACATGTTTAATACTTATGCTCTACAGAGACTGGCACTGTTAACGTCGAACATTACAGATAACTACAGATAACCCTCTGTATGCCTGTGTGTAAGCCTTGCATTGTACCTTACCACACCCTGCTTGTGGGAGTGGCTTCAGTAACTGTAAACAAGGTCATATTATAATATTGCATATCACAACTTCAATGCTTAACTGTTAGCTCGAAAAAGCCAAACACACAGTATACAGTACAGGTGTTTGTATGCAGATATACAATAGCACCAGTGTTGCAGAAGCTATGGCTCAGCTGTCTTCTGCTTTTAGCTAGACCCCATAAACTGCAGACAATGCATGCATCTCCTTCAGCAACAACTGCAAAAATGTGCACTGCCTAAGGATCCCTGAGCACTGGGTTGAGAAACACCGCTCAAAATCACTGGCCACAACGTGATTGAATTTGATTACGATTACTGAGGGAATGATCTGATGCATTGGGAATCTTCAATTTTTACCATAACTCGATTAAAATCGATTACTTGATTATTTTTTACAACATAAATTCAAACCTATTTTAAATTTGCTGAAAAAAATATCATAAATATTACCAGGGGAACTTAACACAATATTAATGGAATACAAAGAAAGTAGAGTCTTGGAACATTCATTTGTATTATTATTATAAAAGGAGAAGGGAGAACGTTTAAATATTGGCCGGCAATATCAGCCGAGAGTGACACATTGGACCGATATATATCGTGCATCACTAAGGCTAATATTAGCTTTTCACTTGGCTAACTAGTCATCTACTTCAGTCTTAACCATTGAGATTTTCCCAAAAGGATCATAGTGTAAAGATAATCAGATAATCGTCCAGTGAGAATAACAATGAACTTCTCCTCTGCCATCCTACGTTTGAGAAATTCTACCTGCAGTATGCGAACATGGGAGCGCGCAACTCAGAAATAACGGTATCTTCGTCATTAAGGATTTCCGACGGTGATCGATGCATTGAATTGCCAACTTAACAATCGATGGATCTTTACACAGAAGAGTACAGCTGATAATACAGTACGGACCTAATTTTTCCAAATTGACGTACCTCAAAAATTGGTATGAATATGTTGGATTCACTAAACTTCTGTTTTAAGCACAAGGAACTGCCCTTCGTGAATGAATATAAATACCTTATACAAACAATTGAGAAAGCGGGGTCTGCCAATCCCTGGAGCACCTGGGCTTTGCTCAAGGATCCCACACTGAAATCTCTCTGCGAGTAGCGACGTTATAATCACACGCACAGAGTCCACACCTGCAGGGCAAATACTGGTGCCAACAGATTTAGACAACTTTCTTAGACACACTGGGGGTTGTCAATTTTCTGTTTTAAACACACTATTGTTCTTTTTTGGTACAGCATAAAAGGAGGAAGTAACTACTTGAGACAACCACTGAAGTTTCAAAATTTTCTAAAAATATTCTCAAACATCGTACACAAAACTGAGTCAGTTCTGAAAGGTTTTGCTTTTGATT
>JAODLD010000044.1:9682947-9694994 GCA_026781065.1 Mormyrops boulengeri | reverse complement strand
TTGGTTGAAACAAAATCCTGGTCTGGATTTTTACTTTCTGGACCTGAAATTGACACCTCTGCAGAGGGCTGAGGCTCAGTGAAACCAGGGCTCCTCGTGTCATCATACTGTAAAGACTCTGTGGAATACAATCTATTCGCAAGAATCAGGGCAAAAAGGTGCTGTGATCAAGGCAACAAAACCTACAGGGAGACCCTGACAAATGTAGACAACTAGGTTCAGAACACCTCACCTTTGTAGTACGGAAGTAGGTCAAGGAAAGCTTGTCGGACTTTCTCTCCTGTGAGGGGCTGAGTGTCCTCCAAACTGTCCAGCAAGGGTCCAATAGCATAGTATAGCGCCTCCTTGTGGACGGCCCGCACACGGTCACGCTCTGGAAGCTCCCCCTCTCGCAGGAAGTTCAGGATATCCCTACAGACAGCCCCAAACATGGTCATTTGCAAGATCCAAAAAAAAGAAACTCACAACACAACATTGTAGAAAGGATATTCTCAGGAGTTCTTTAAAATTATGATCAGCAAAATAAGAAAGATTAAAGCAAGTTTATGAATAGGGCCCCAAACAACCTCCAATCACTTTTTAAAGTTAATCTTTTTAAAACTTTTTTTTTTAATTTTCAAAGTTAAACTTTTTTTTCCAAACTGACAATAGACAGGTAGTATGTTTAATTTGTTAATAATTAACTTTATCTGTAATTTGTTCCATTCATCTTCCAATCATTTAACCAGTACAGGGTTGAAAGGTGTGTTGGAATGTACTGTAAGCGCCACTGGACACTGTGTCCCATCCCGATCCTCGGGGACCGCCAGACAGTTTACAAAACTATTAATTCGCTTTAGTCAATCTTACCCAGGACTTACCCAAAATAAGCCCCATCCCTGTCGATGAAAAAGCGCCCCTCGGCGTCGCGGGGGATGTGGTGCCGGCCGCTGAACATGGCCGCCAGCATGGTGTCCTCATAGCGCCGCAGGGTGGACAGTCGCGTGGTGAAGTAGGTGCCGCCCACGTTCAAGGGGATGACTTCTGGGAACTGGGGACAACAGGGTCCGATAAACAGCATCATACCAAGTGGAGAGGAAGAGCTACTTGTCTTTACTGTAAAGCTAAAGAACTTGTACTTCAATTATGGGCGATTTGGGAAAAGCCAGAGATTTAATGATCATATGAGTTACAGATTAATGCACCCAACACTGAAAATACTGTAAACTGGACATAAAAACATTCAAGACAGAACTTTCAGAAAGGTATCAGCAACTAAACAGCAACTAAATACATGGATCTTATTCACGGATTTTCTTTTTGTTTCGGCCTGGAATGTTTTTCTTTTATTGTGAAGTAATTGTTTTCATCTGCATCTGAGGAATTACAAAAGTAAAACACAAATGAATTCGTGCCTTATTATAATGAACAGCAGGTAAAGCAAGTTTCCCTGTTAAATTCGGCAGCATCATTTCAGCACTGATCAGGGAAAAAAGTTCTTGAAGGTACCTTTCAGATGAAATTGACACCCTGTAACAAAAATTAAACCACAAATAAAATCCAAGCATTTAGAATAGATTCTGTGAGAAGTTCACAAAGACTGAAGTGAATGAAAGTACAATATCAGGAGAGGAAACTGGCAGCCTATTATCTACCAAAGATGCTTATACAGACCATGTAAGACAAAGAACAGTTCCTTGGTGTCACATCAGTGGGTAATTGCTAGCAAACACAAATGAAAGCATGCAAAATTCCCTAACATTCCTGCTAAATGCAGGAGTCATTTGGAATCGTCCCCTTAATCAGTGTATCCATATATTCTTTGGAGGCTTGGATATGCTCTGAAGTGTACAGAATATGAAAAGTGATGTTTGGTCTAAATTGTGTCTGTGCAGGATCTCAAGTCTTAGGACAGCTAATTTGTTCAACAGAAAACTTATTATTGAAGTCCGTCCAATGGCAAGAGTTTAATTCACCTGCTGCCCGGGGCTATATGGTCAAATCGTTAAACAACAAATGCATTCAAACACCCCCTATGACTAATTTCCAGTTTCAAATGTTATGGGAAGGTAAATTTGACTTATGTAAGGGTCCGCGGAACAGTTCACTTAGGTTCACTTGCTTAGGGTGACCAGATAATCCGGGTCAGGGAGGACACTTTGAGCTACTTCAGGTTTTACAAACTACTTTCAAACTGAAAGGCTCCTGTGCTCGGCTAAATAGTTTGACTATGACTGGCTGTGACTGGTTTGTTTCCTTGACTGGAAGACTCATCCAGCTGTTTCACATTACCATTAGTGACACATGCATGATTGTAGGAGACTGACCAATAAGCACACAGCACGAACTCAGTGCTAAAGTGAAATCCGGGTCCTTTTAATTGAAACGGTAATTTACAATTCCTGTCCTAGCTCAGAGTGTCCTGGCTGACACGGGTTATCTGGTCACCGTAAGTTTGCTTGATTACATGCACGATGTCGAAGGGCTGCCCCGAGACCCTCAACCAGGCTTCCCCAAACGCGATGAAAGAAGGTTAATCCCAAAGAAGGCCACGCTTTGACACGCGCGTGATGTGAGCCAATTAGGACACAACGCTATTCGTCTTGGTGAAATAATGAACCAATCAGATTCAAGCAAGCCGGAGGAAGAGGGCATGAGTAATTCATCTGTTGCCAATGGAGACAAATCCACAGACCAAGGTGGTGGAGAAACGTGGGAAACGGAGTTAAAACATCGGTAAATATGCGAGCCTTTATAAATTAAGTTCCCAAGGGATATATTGTAACAGTGAAGCACAGTAATGCTTATACTTGTCCACGCATACAAATTCTACGCCGATCCTACTGCTAGCAGAGCACGTAAACAGTGAACAACAACATCCGCCCTGCTCCGTCTACTCACCTCCTGGGAAGCGTTACATGCACGAAGAGGCTTGCTAGGGTTTAGGTTAGGGATGGAGACAGATGGCTTCCGGAAATGATCCTCGGCGGAACACGAACTCGACATCGCATCGATCGGTTCGTCAGTCTCACATTGGGCGGAAAATACCACCATCACTCCGGGCTGTTGGACAGCTCGCCTGTCCTGTGCAAACCTCCTTACCCAAGAAGCAGGCGTAGGGACCGGACTGCTGGTATTAGAGGAAATGGGTCTCTCTCCGTTAGAACTGTCGCCGGAACCATGCTGCTGCATGCACACACACACACTAGGACCGCTAATCACAGCCAGATAAATTAAATCCGAATGTAATGCTAAATAAATTCCACGTCGCAAGACTTACAGAACAACCGACACCGAAGTAGGGGTGGGACTTCACGGCTGCTGAAGTGGACACTTTCCTAGTATCGCTCGGTACCGTAGCGCATCTGCTCGGCTGTTGCCGGAGCCCCGTGTCTCGGTGAAATACGGCAGCCGGCGCAGATCTCCGATAAGCCCAGGAGCTGTGCGCCCAACACATCTGTAGATGTCGACATCTCCCTACTTTCATCGTTTTTACCATTCCGTGTTTATCTATTGTCATTTTAATTTTTGAGTACTTTCAGACGAGCACTTCTTAAGCAATCATTTTATTTAAGGGGATACAATATAATGTACGATCGCTACTTCTAGTGGTTATTTATTAAGGGGGAACATGTAACTCTAAACTACTATGGTCCAACTTTTTATAATTTCCATATATTGTTTAAACATAAAACGATGTCTTCACTCGTGCCATGTTCTAGTTGTTCAGTTTAACAATATTGGTCATAAAGTCTCGAAATCCTAACGATGGTGTGAAACGTTGATATCTTCCACGGTATGCAAATATTTTTGTTAAAAGGCCATGCTACCGAATCTTCTTCTTCAAAGAATTTGTACACGTGTAAATGAGTGCATTGTGTTCGCTTTTGTTATATTATACATAATTAGTAGAAATACCACATATAACACACACACACACACAAAACTGAAACACATAACTAAAACCGAAGTAAGGTTCTATTTGCCATTAAGAACTGCATTTATGAAATCACAGAATTCATTGCAGTTTTTATCGCTTTATGTACTTCATAAGTGAGTTTGTCGATTCTAATACAAATCTGTTATTGAGAAAAACAAGAAAATATTTGAAATTCCCAAGGTATTTTTCCTTGCCGGTAATATCCCTGTCTATATAAATACAAAAAGAACATTGACATGTATATTTTGTAGTTTTGCAAATAACTTAAACCCACCCTCACTCTCATCCAGCTCATTTGATGAATTTTTCCTGGTAAACAAAGTGTGTTCAATTACAATAAGGATTTAAAAACATTTTCAGAGGTACATTGACATGGCCAGAGGTCACCCACAACAATGGGTGGAAGTGGTAAAAGTTGTCCACCTGGTATTTTCCATTAATGACTCTTTTAATTAGTGTTGGTTCATTGTGTAGTGCTGTTGCTTTGTGCTTCCCGGACTGAGGGCTTTTGGCAGTGGTGGCCTAATGGTTAGGGGCGTGTGTTTGTGATTGTAAGATTGCTGTTTCGAATCCCTGACCAGCAAGGCACCACTGAGGTACCATGAGTAAGGTACTGCCCCCAAGCACTGATCCCTGGGCGTTGAATTAGCTGCCCCCCTGCTATGTCACATATGGGTTAAATGCAGAGGACACATTATGTTGTTGTTGTGTGCTGTGGTGTGTCAACAATGACCACTGATCACCTAATTCTAATTGAACCCTAAATCCGTCTGGTTTTTGTGGAGTTTATGTTCTTCCCACAATGCAATGGTTTCCTCCCACAGTTCATTGATTTCCACTTGGGGTAGCTTGTGTATCTAAATTGCCCCTATAGCATTGTGTGTCCCAGCCAGGGGGTGCCCTGGCCTTGTGCCCCCTGCTGCCATGGACAGGCTGCAGCCCCCCCTGTAATAACCCTGATCAGATAAAGTGGTTTGCTATGTGAGTTTACCCAGAGACTGTATAATCTGATTTTCTTCACTATTTTGTGTTTGCGCAGACTGTCCCTGGTTTATGACTGGGATCCGTTCCGACAGACAGGTCATACGTCAAAATGGCCATATGTCAGAATAAAATGATCACATGGATTTTTAGGATTAAGAATGAGACTGGAAGATGCGTGAGACTGGGATGGTTGCTCTGCCATACAGTAATTTCCCGTGGCAACTATCATACGGCGTACAGCGTATGCTAGGTAACGTAGCACTGCTGGCCGTACAGCTGCATGAAATTTAGTTTTACATACAGTTGCTTATTTATTTATTTATTTTTTTATAAACTGAGTCGTAAGTCTCATAGGTTATAAGTTGGAGGCTGTCTGTAATTTTTAAGGCCTTCTCCCAGTCTGTGCTCCGTTTTCTTATGGTAAATAAAGCCCTGAATTTACTGGACTTTGCAGTCTTACATGTCAATCGAGGTCATGCTTCTGGTGTTCAATACCTAACCTGCCACAACTTAAACTATTGAAGTTAGGATCAGTCCCGGTCCCAAGCCTGTTCTCTGTTTGGCCAGCAGGTGGGTGGCCACCCTGTGTCATTAGCTTGTAATGTGTTTGCTCCTGTATGCGTCTGCTTCTTCTGTGGTTGCTCTGGTTTAGATATATGTGCTATGTTTACTCCCTGTGTTACTTCCTAATTTAGTTCTTGTTTTTTTTTTTACCTGTTTAGACCCCTCGTGGTCTCTCTTGTTTTCTTGTCTAGTCCAGTCTTTCAAAAAAAACCCTGTTCTGGAGAGTTGCTACGTGGGTCGTCCTTTTGCCACGCCTCGCCACCTTGACAGCTTCAAGAATCAGGTATATCAATAATTAGAGACAGTAAGAGAGGAGGGTATGGTGGCTCAGATTGGGGCACTGTTGTCTCACACCTCTTCCCACGCATTTCCTTGTGCTAGTTTCTTCCTGCAGGACAAAGCCATGCAGTTAGCTTAATCTGTGCCTTGTCCAAAGTGTGTATGTATGTGCCCTGCAAATGCCTGGTAACCAATCTTGGCATAGGCTCCACCCCCTGTCAGGCCTGGTAACCAGTCCCTTGTCTTGTTTCCCATACTGCCTGGTATAGGCTCCACCTCCCTGTGAGGTCTGGTGACCAATCCGCTGTCTTGTTCCCCATGCTGCCTGGCATAGACTCCACCCCCTGTGAGGCCAGGTGACCAATCCGCTGTCTTGTGTCCCATGCTGCCTGGCATAGGCTCCACACCCCCGTGGCCCTGTTCAGGATAATGGTCGCAAGATGAACAGATGAATAAAAGATGCATAATAGGTTTCTCCATCAAACAGCTCCACTATATGGATTCTGTGTCAAATGTAAAGAACAGTATCTTAAGATGGACTGAAATTGAAATGTCATGTGCATGATTGGATAACCTGAAGGTAATTGCTTGTTATAATGTGAGGGACAGTCAGCGAGATTAAAAATAAATGTGTATGTTTAGAATATCTGCAGCACTACACACACACAGACACACACACAGACACAGACACACACACACACAGACAGACACAGACACACAGAGACAGACACACACACACACAGAGCTTTGTAATTATAACTTTGTGGGGACTATCCACTCCTTTCTTTGGGAAATCTCTTATCACAACAAGGCGACCTAACATTAACAATAAATAACCAAGCAAAATATGAGACTTTTGGCATTATTACCTTTTCCATTGCATTCACAGATCTTTGTGGGGACCTGAAAATCACACAGACACACATAATGTTTTAGTCATTATGATCATTCATTCACCCATTTTCATTAACTCCTTATCCAGTACAAGGTCAGTCAACCTGGTATGCCTCCTAAGAAGCACAGAACATAAGACAGGGAGATATCCTGGACAGGACTCCGGTATGGGCTTAGACTCCAAATCACTTCTAGTGGAGAACAACCTCAGAACATGCAAACTCTACACACCCAGGGAGGGTGTCGTTTCGACTTTTTAAACCGCGGGTGCCCCCTACTGGTCAGAGGAAAATATTATTTTAATGTATTAAGTTCAATCAACTTAAATTATATTGTTATATTTGGAATTGTGGCTTGTGTTAGTCCTATCAATGTATAATAATTATTTATGGTAAATGTATTTACTGGATAATGTTTGGCATAGTCTGAAATGAGTGACTAGTTTGGCTCTCATCTTGTCGCTGTCACAGCCTGCGGGACAAAGGACTTGAAGACGGGTGTTAGGCAAAAAAAATGTTTCATTAACTGAACAGGAACAAGGAAACAAGACCACGAGGGTTAAAAACAAGAAGGCGAGTACGGGCAAAAAAAAAGGTAGACGGACATACACACACACACATACATTATATGGACTAAAGTGTTGAGACACATCTCTGAATCATCGAATCCAGGTTTCATTCAGACCCATTGCCATAGGTGTGTAAAATCAAGTACCTAGCCATGCAGTCAGGTCTGCAAAAATTTATGAAAGAATGGGTCGTTCTGAAGAGTTCGGTGAGGCGTGGTACTGTCATAGGAAGTCAGTTTGTGAAATTTCTTCCTTGCTGGATGCTCCACTGTCAACTGTAAGTGGTATTATTGCAAAGTGTAAGTGTTTAGGAACAACAGAAACTCAGGCACAAAGTGACAGACTGTGCAAAGTAACAGAGCAGGGGCACATAGTGTGTAAACATCACCAGCACTCTGTTAATAACTGCACAGTTCCAAACGTGCTCTGGCATTAACCCCAACTCAAAAATTATGCACCAGAAGCTTCATGGAATGGGCTTCCATAGCCGAGCATCACCAAGCACAATGATAAGCGTTGGATGATGTGGTGTAAAGCACGCCATCACTGGACTCTGGAGCAGTGGACACGTGTGTTATGTGCGGGGCGGCTCGAACCGGGGAAACAGGAACAGGACTCCAAAAGTCAGGTGAATGAAGTGTTTAATCACATGCGGAGACAAGCAAGACTACACAAAACAACGTTAATGACTGGACGGGGAAACATACTCAAACTCGGACTTAAATATACAGGACTAATGACAACAACAAGAAACAGCTTGTAAACACGGGGAATCCACACAAGGTTAATAAGGAGGCGTGGCACACGAGGATTGGGCAAGCAGACCATGACAGAACCCCCCCCCCACCAAAGGCACGCACACCGGGCGTGCCAAAAAGGACCGGAGGGAACAGAACCGGGAGCAACAAGGACAGGATCTGGGGGAACAAAACCAAGAACATCACAGAACCCAAGGAGGGGGACAAAACAACAGGAGGAAAAACAGGGCCAGGAGGGAACGAGGGTGGAGCAAACAGACGAGGAGCAAACACAGGGGGCAAGGATGCAAAGGGCGGGGGGAAGCAGGGAGCTGAAGGGAACCACGACAGGCAAGGGGCAGAAGCCACAGGGGCAGCAGGCAACCGCGAGGCAGGAGGGACCCTCGGCAAGAGCAAGGGAGGAGCTGGAGGGAACGTTGAAGGGGGCGAGGAGGAAGATGAAGGGGACACTAGAGGAGGCGAGGAGGAAGGTGAAGGGGAGGAGGAAACAGCTGCCGAGGCAGGTGAAGGCACAGCCAGCCAAGGTGTAGACTGCCGACGAGTCGGAGATGGGGGACCTGCAGGTGACCGACGAGACGGCAACAACAAGAAACAGCTGGTAAACATGGGGAATCCACATGAGGTTAATAAGGAGGTGTGGCACATGAGGATTGGACAAGCAGGTCATGACAACATGTTCTGGGGGATTTGAACCCTGAACCCTGGCCCCTGTGGTGTGAGGCAGCAGTGCTAACCAGCCACCCCCCTCCCACCATCCCTTATATGTAGCTGATGTATTTGCTACCTTTAGGCTCCAGCTCACATTCTCGGTGATCAGAGTGAAGAAATGTCAGCAACCATGGTACCTGTTCTTTGGACCTGGTGGTCTGTGTGAAGCTAAGCAGGTTTGGTTGTTTGGTATCTTTTGGAAAAAGTAGGGGTGATGTGCTGACTAAAATCTGGCTGTCTGTTTTCTCAGGCTACTTGGGGGGGGGTGTGTGTGGTGTGTGAGCTGGGGTGTCTGGGAGCCCACGGTGCTACCCAGCCACCCCCCATCCCACTGTCCCGATTTATATAGTATGTTTTGAACTTTCCCCAAAAACACAGTAGAATATTCCTTAACTAATTTGTTCTTACCTATTTTACATTTTAAAGCAAGAAAACTTATAAATTACTACGAAAATTAAACATAAACACTTCAGTAGGGTTTTTCGAGGATTTCGCAGATGTGCGAAAAAATCGCGGATGCAAATAAGTTCGGTTCCAATTAAATCTTCGCGAATCACGAAGCGCGAATGCACGAGGGCTGACTGTAAATCAACCTACCCGCCTATGGGGATCGTTAACGATTAACCGGAAGTATCAAAATAAAAGTTCCACATTCCTTGCAAGCTCATTCAAATTAAAAGCAGAGAAAAATAACATGCACATATAAAACCTCCTTACATAAAACAAGAAATACCACATACTAAAATTATATTAAGTGTCAGTTACACAGATTGCATAATCCTGACAGCTAGGCTGTCCCACATACCAGAACATTTTTTCTTGTTCCTACCCCTATAGGTTTTATAAATCCCCACTGAAAGTGGAAAAGTCATTCTGCACCCATATTCTTCTGTTGCGTCAACTGGAGCTCTGGGGTCTCTTGGCCCGCTGTCACTCAGACACGCCTCTTTAAGGGAGACTTTTAAGAGCCGCTCCCTCCAAGTGGCCGTAAAAATCAGAACGCTCTGATAGGGACGCAATACGCACAACATCTACATGCGAAACATAAAATAGTTCCAATAATACATATACACATATGTAGCCTTACTCCATCATAATCTGTCCAGGGGATTAACAGGCGTGCAGTACACTAAGTGTGTAAGAACTATGGCGAGCGGTAAGTTATTTATTTATTTAATTATTTTTTTAAAACAATATCTATAAATGCTCCGTAAATAATATGGATACATATATACACATATGAATGTTATGAGCTAACTTAAAATTTCTGATCTTTTTAAAAACATTAAACACATTACCTAGGCCTACATTTTAAGATAATATATATGAAACTGTACATTTTTACTTTCGTTTTTACGAAAGTTCATTTCTATACCGTGCAGACCCGGAAATATAACTGTTTAATCCTAATCTAACTAAAATTACGTTCTTCCATTAATACTGCTATTCATTGTCCTGGTGAAATTTGTATGAGTGAGACATATAATTTGTTACACTAAAAAGCGTGCCTAAATACTTAAAGTTGGCGCCACACTGCATGCTGCAAACATTATTAAACATGAGGCTGACACTCACGTTCAAGAAGATATACGGGCTGCAGAACGCGAAATACGCCTGCACGTTAATTTACACTTTATCTTTGTACTTTATTATATATTACTATAATATTTTCTCTCGTGTGCTTTTGTTCTTTGCTGAAGGAGTTTTTAATGGTATGGGAAGGTTTATCAAACTCGAATCAATCGCTTAAGTCAGTCGAGAATTGCTCGTATATTTAAACTAATGCTCGAGTAATTAAATTCCAAGGAAAGCCCAGTAATTCAACAACTAGCACAGGAGGGACTGGTTCTGGAGGAAACCCCCATGACACGGGGAGAGTGTGCATCACATACACAGGCAGGGTTTATAATCGCAGGCTTGGAGGTGTGAGGCGGCAGGGCTCCCCTGGGCCAACATGCCACCCAGAGGTGCGAAGTCAACAGTTTTAATATGCGTTAATTCTTCATTGCATTTCCTGTGCCCAAGTACACGTTCCTCTAGACGAAATCAGAGCATATTCTTCTAAAATATTGAAAGGGCACAGATGATTCTCTCCTTCTCCCATGTCTTTGTGAGTAGAAAAATTAATGCAGGTGCGGACGAGGTTTGTGGAGAAAGTCACAGGACCCACCTTAAGCCTGCTGCTGGATGATCTTCTGACGGACGGGGTCCTCAATGAAGGGGAGATGGAGCAGGTAAAGGAGGACAATAGCATGAGAGCGGAGAAGGCGCGGGCGCTGATAGATATGGTGCGGAAGAAAGGCAATGCGGCCAGTGAGAAGCTGATCATGCGACTCCAGCAGCGAGACCGCTCACTCTTCCAGGACCTCGGCCTGGCCGCGTAAACGGGCGGGCCAGTTCCACATCTCCTCTGTAAGTATTACCTATTTCTTTATTACTTGCCTTCTTAGATTAACATTGAAAAAGGTTTAAACTTGTGATGCTGAAGGCATTCGTATTTTTTAATGGTGTTTAGGCTGTCGTCACCGGAATCGTCCACGAGCCAGCAGAGCCACACAAAGCCAGACAATCAGCAGACATCCACGATGTCTTCCTTGTCTCCTGATTCATCCCTGCCTGGGAAATGTTTTTTTTACTCTTTCTGAGCATTATAGAGACTTCATATATGCATGTCACAGTATGTCCTTCCTCAAAATAAAATATTTTAGTTGAAAGTTTGCGAAATCAACAAATCAGACAATTTTTTAAAGAAAGCTTAAGTTCTCTATACTCACTTGTTGCTATCGCTCAACATGTTCTTAGGAAATACAGTGAGGATTTAAATATCGTGTGTTTTTTAGTGTAGTGCAATTTCGCTGCAGTTCTACAGCAAATGGAGAAACAGGCCAGTCATCTTCACAAAACAATTTTAACATTTTATTTATAGTCAACAACATTTTTTACAGACACCTTACTGTTTAAAATTGCATAAGCTTTTTAAAATCGTAATACTCAGCCATTATAAAAGAAAATAGAACATACATATTACACGGTAACTGCCAAAAACTATTCAGATACATTATCATTTAAAATGATTTGTTAACAGTAGTGGTTTGGCTGGTCCCACAGTAAGTCAAAATGTATGAATATATTCATATAAGACATGTAAATTCTATTTTCTGCCGTAACATCCAGGCTGTTGCACTGTGATCTGAAAGTGGAATGGAGTCCATCACAGCTTCCAAGGATGGCTTTGGGCTTCTTCTGCAAACTCACACTTCTGATTGGCTGCATGTGACACGGGCCTTGACACATCTTTGGTTTTGGCCGACAGGTGACAGCACATCCAGTGAACGACCACCGGCGGAGCTGCTTACCATGGGCGGGGGCGGGG